>JANHGO010000069.1:19507613-19587076 GCA_024606505.1 Aquila spilogaster | reverse complement strand
CTTCCCTTCCCCCTTGTAACCCCGCGCGCGAGGGCGTAGCCGCCGCCGAGGAATGTTCTCGTCGCTCTCCCTCCTCCCCGCCCCTCTCTCGGGTGCAGCTGCGCTCGGGGGAGGCCCTCCATCCGCCCTCCGCTGCCGTAGCGCCCTCCTCGGCCTCCCCTCCCCGATGTAAGTCAGGCTCCGAGTAACCGACCGGAGGCTCTGGGCCCTGTGAAGTGACCTCATTACAGTTGTGTGGCGTTATGGCGGAGCGTGTGGCGCTGGGGGGGCTGAGGGGAGGGCTGGAGTCTGCTCACGTCTCTGCTCTGTCAGAACGGCGCTGCTGGGTGGGAAAAGCAGTGCCAGAGTTCTTTGTGTGCTGTTGGATCCTGTTGTAGGAGCAATGTGGCATGCGTTACAGTTAGGCCGCAGAGGGCCCGTGTTGTTAGCACAGGGATTTAGGTGTGTACGTAGGGAAAATGCACCTGCGGCGTGCGGGTACTCTGCGTGTCCCTTGTCTTGCCGTAGGAGAACGATCTAGTCGCACAAGTCTGGCCTAGGATTTATATAGTGTTAAAATATATTTTCTGGCTCTATATTTTGTCTCAGGACTTGGGCGGGAGGAGGGTGGAGTGTGAAAAATGTACATTTTCCAATTCTAACACTTTCTTCTCGAGCACAGCTCATTGTACTGTTTGGGTGGGGTGCTCGTGCTTTCAGAACAGTTTGGTGCTGATTCCCACGTCTGAGTTTCATATGGTACAAGTGAGCCTCTGCACCCAACCTAGCGAACAAACTTAGCTAAAATTGCTGAGGCAGATGATGGTGATTTGTTACATCTAGAAACGCTTGGCAGCACTTTTCCAGATCTTAATATGTTCGCAGGTGTGGTTTGTTTCTTTTCTGTGCAGCAGCAACCTGGTGGGGCATGAAGCTTGAATTTCTGGTGGATGCGTTATGTTAAAACGACCGGAATGGAAGTTACTGAGTTTGTGACTAATGTAGAAGAATTCTGTATAATAGACGCTACTTAATGTGTTACATAAGTAACGTGAGGTGGAGCCTGGTTGCATAAGAAACGGCTGGGGATGGGGAGCTGCTGTACGCAGTCCATATTAGCTGCAACTAGAGCCTGCAGGGCATGTGTGCCGGGGAGGGGAACAGTGTGCTTGGGAACATCTGATAGTGCTACATTTTTCCTTTGTACCAGGAAAGAAATGGAGACAGTAATAAAGGATGACAGTGTGAAGCTTTTTAAAGTTTGAAATCTCATCTGAGCTTAACTTCTGTGATGTAAAGTTTGAAATCTCATCTGAGCTTAACTTCTGTGATGTACAGTTTCCTGACCAGAAACCCCCGTTTTTGAGTGTCAGATGGTGGTGTCAGCTGAGCCTTGCAGCAGCCAGTTTTGTGCAGGGTGCTACAAAGAGCAGGATTCTTGAACCTAGAAGTTGTTAATGCTGTTCAGAAAAATGAAGCACTGGAAGTAGGGTTAGAAGGAGGCCGTTGGTTTGTTGACCAGACATGTAAGTGACTGGATTATTGTTTCTTCCTGTATAGACATAGTGTAGCACGAGGTAAATAATCCCTTTGTAATAGAAGCCTCTGGAGAAGCTTCTAGTGCACAGTGATTCTTATGAGATAGAACAGTTTTTATCTGGGACTTGACATGAATATTTCCTTGGATATGTACTAAGTGGAGAGCATTAATGTGAACTGAAGATGATGAAAAACACGTTTCTTCTTCATTAGCACTTGCATTTAGGCTTGCATTCTGTGATTGAGTGGGGAGCAATTGTCTATTTCACTGTAAGGGAGCAGTCTGAATACTTAGGTTCTTATATAGGTAGCTCATATAGAATACTCAGAAATCAAAAGTTCCTCTGTGGTAGAGAGCTTTAATTCCTAAAGAAACTTTTTAGATAGTTCCTATTAATACCAGATTTTGTTTTAGGAATTGGGAGGTGAACTTTCTTAAAAGCTCTGTGTAACTGGTAGCTTGTTGTAGAAACATTTGAATTGTGGAGTCTATGTTCTTATGAAACAACAGAAATGAGGGAATGTTCTAATAATTTTTTTTTGTTTGTTTCGAGGCAGCCTTGTTAGCTGTTTTCAGGGAAGCACTATCTTCTTTGGGAAGTGGTAACTCCAGTGGTGTTGCAGTCTTGAAATCATGTCTGTGATGTTTTCTGAAATTGCTTCTGCTGCAGGAGATGGAAAACAGCAAATGCACATACTGCTTTGAGACAGAAACCTATGAGAAAGGGATTTGCTTGAAGGCCAGTCTGTAAGCTGTGTCTTTAACTGGAAAGTATGGGAAAGGAAGGGAGGTGTTTTTGAAGTAGTTTGTATTTATGGTAGCCAACCAGGGAGAGAAACAATTTCTACTTAACTGTAATTCTTTCCTTTTACTGAGGGTATTTCAGTTGGCTGGGTGTTCTCCAGCAGTTAGACTTAAGGTTCTAACTTGCTGCAATAGCCTGCCTGTACATGTGTACATGGTCTGTGCTTTTGCTAAGACCTGTTATTTAGGCAGTACTGTTTACAGTACTAGTCATACAAAGACTGACAAGAGTTCAAGGGTATGTAGAGGAGAAGGGAGAGGGGGATACTGAGTGTAATAGATCTGAGCATGCATTAATGCCATAGTTGAAACAGTTGAAGCAGTGCTCACATTGAAAGATGATCCTGTACCTCTTCCCAGCTGTTCATTCTTGCTTCTACACTGCCTTTTTTTTTTTTTTTTTTGCTGTAATGGCACAAGTGTTCATATGGGAAGTGGCACAAGAGAACAGATTTAGCTTAAGCCTGATTATAATGGATCATTTTTTAGTGTGAATGTTGGCTTATGGATTCACAAACACTCCTGCTTGAACAGGAATAGGAAGAAGCAGCTACAGGGAGAAAGAATGGAGATGTGCTTGTTTTACCTATTTATGTTTTTTTTTCGTTGCTAAAGGTGCAGTTCTTAAGGAATCGAAGGGGCAAATCCTAAAGGCACTTGACCTATAGAGGCAGAATCACTATAATTCTTGCTTAAGGAGTCACATATATTAAAAAAAAAAAAAGTTACTATGTAAGTAAGGCACTACTAGGTTGACCTGCAATTGTAGGACCTGCAGGTGGCAGGGTCATTTCAGAGGCACTAATAGGATAGCCTACAAAAATGACTAGGCTAAAGCTGGGAAAGAACAGAATTCTAGTTAAGAGTTCACAGGATTTTGGACTTAATGAGCTTATTTTACTGGAACAGAATGGAACTTGAGGTAGGCTTTCTTGCTTCTGAAGTGACTGGTAATCTATCTACTAGCTGGGCTGTTGGGTGAAGAATTAGTCATACTGGAAAAGTTCTAAGGTAATCTTTAAAAAGCTTGTGGTCTCAGTGGGTCACAATGGTCAGTAGTCAAATTAATGTGTTATTTGCTTTTATGTTCAGTGACTTTATACTGATCAGAAACCAATCAATGTCAACAGATATTTCCACCTGGATTTAGAAGGACTGTTCAGGGTCTGACTAGCAACAGGACAGGAACATCCTTTGCATGCCACTTGAGGGTTTGTGTTAGGATAAGCTTTTTTGAAAAAAAAAAAAAAAAAAAAGGTTGACTCTTTCAGTATTAGTAGGTGTTTTTCTATGGAAGAACAGCCAGTTATTGGCTGGCTGTAAAAATAAAAAAGGTAATGAAAATAGTTGAGCTCATTGCTGAGAGGGGCAAGCTTACAGCTGTTGTGTGGTCAGCTTCTGAGGTTTAATCAGTGCTTGCACTGGTCCAGCTCACTGATGGGACTTTCTTAATGTGTGAGGTAGTACTCTCACTTGATAATATACTGCTAGCCCAGAAGCCTTGTCAGTAGTAGTTCTTCGAAGATGCTGGAAATAGCAAGTGGATTATTCCTCAGTTGGTGTTGAGGTACAAGTGGGGTAGGCACAAAGGTGGTTCTTTCTGGTTTCTAGGAAGGAAATGGGGAAAATACTGCTACTTGTTGAGAGTTAGACTGTGCTAGAGGAAGTGAGGAAGTTAAGAACTGTGGGCTCCAGGGTTCCAGAGCTGTGGCTCAAGGTGGTCCTGTCCCAGGGAGAGCAAAGCAAGTGTTTCTCCTGTTTGTAAGCTTGGGAACCAAACAAAGCTTCTGTACTTGTGCGGTTACAGAGTGTTGTACGGAAGGGGCTCCTTACCTCTGCCGAAACTTCTTAGGGTGGCTTGTGTGGAGGGAACTTAACAAAGAGGTAGGGAACAACCATAGGAACAAGAACTCAGTTCCCACTCAGTTGACCACTTGTGGTCAAGCATGGAAACACTGTTTGACAGCTTGTTAATGATGCACAGATATGCAGTATTTCTTTTTCAACAATAAAACGCAGCTGGAGTGCACCATTACTTAATGTCTCTTGAAAGGATTAACTTCAGAAGACTGCTGCAGTCCTGGTCAACGTGGCCTGTTCAAAAGTACAGAATTATGATGACTGAATGCTATATTCAGAATGGGAAGCTTTCTGACTGGCTACAGTCATGTTTCCTTCTTGCTAACCTCAGTAGGTTGGCAACTGATGAAACTTCGTGTTGGTGAAGCCTGTGATTCTTCATATCTGTGCAGCAAGCAATTAATATGCATACTTCTGTTTGGTTGGTTGTCATGTGTTCAGGTCTTTGGCAGCTGCTGGATTCGGTGTTAATACAATATGACAAACGCTTACAAGTCCAAGGCTAACTTGTGTGGCACATCTGGGGTGTCACTGTCAAAACTGGTGGGGAGGACATAAGAAGAGGGGAACAGTTGTGTGAAAAATAGGTACTTGGCATCTAGTAATCCTGCTAAACTGTCTGTTTTACCTGCCTCCCATGTTCCTGCCTTCCTCTACCCGGGTAGATCACTGTCACGTGGTTCCCTAAATTTAAGTGAAATGAAAAATAAACTGGAGATTTATGGTAGTACTGCTTTTAGTGTAACCTAAGCTGTAACTTTGTTCGGTCCTTTACCAGGATAATTCCCTTCTAAGTGATGAACTGTAGTAGTTGTACTGCTTCATTTTGGGCCTTGATGTTTGTACTGCTGTTGCTTGATGCAGTCTTATCTGAGACAGGAGAAGATGTCCCTCCAGGAAAAATGATGGGCTTTCTAATTAAAAGACTTCATAAGAGCATGTTATTTAATACTGTTACTGCATCTATAATGATTTAGAAGGCTACTTTTTTCACAAAATGCTTTTGTCAGGGTAGTACTGCACATTGAATTTGTCTCCAAAACTGCCCTTTATCATCCCAGCATTCATATGCTGGAGCAAGCTCGTAAGCTTATAAAGGCATGCTGGGCAGTTGTGAGATCCTATTTTTAAACCGCTTCTGAGAAACACTTCTGTCTACTGTCTCTGCACAAGCATAGGAAAGAATATACTTCATCTAGGAGCCGCGGTGTCTGGGCTCAGCTGACAGCAATTTTTGAACTTGAAATGTCTCTTCTTCAGAAGAGATAATAAATTTGAATCTGTGCTGATTTTTACTGGGGAGGGGAAATGATGGTAACTAAGAAGTAGTGACAGTGGGCCTTTGGATTCTTGACTTTAACTACATGTAAGTTAGGAAGTTAAGTAAGAGACAGGTTTGTGGTACCTGACAGACTAACCAAACGTGGAGAGGAAGGAATTGGATTGTCAAATCACCTGCTTTGCTGTGCTTAAAAATGCAGGAAATGTTAATGGCAGGAATGTTTTTGGTGGTACCTCTTGTGATGAGTCTGGAACATAGCAGGTTTTCTTAGCCTACTGCTGACTTGTGGAAACTGTATTACTGTAATTCTGTGGTACTACCATGTAACACCCTTAAATTTCAATTGACTTTTGAAAATTGCATAAAAATGCAACTAGGCTTTATATGCAAATAAACTAGTTTAAGATTTTTCTTCTGTTCCCCAGATCACCTACTTAAGGCTGAACTTGAAATATAAAACACTGTATGTAGGTGTTCAGCATTCTTACTGTAGCACTGATGGAATCCTGAAATGGAAGGACCTTTTCAGGGTATATATAATATGTTGTTTGGGGGCAAAAATAGGGAATACTAAGGAAGCATTTAGATTATTTTCTTTCTTTTAAATTTGATGGACAGAGATATTTCAAATAAGGCTAACTACTGTGAACAAGAAGGAAAAAATCATGCTTCTCTAAGATGGATTATACAGAGCAAATTCAGCCTATTGAATTCTGCATGTCTCATAGCTTTTTCATCAGGTGACTCTTAAAACTACAGTTGGTAGTGTAGACCTAATTAATGGGAGGGAATGGTTGTCACGAAGTATTATTAGGACTATATTCTGAGGGCTTTAGTTAAGCCTGCACTATTTCTCAGGGTTGACTGTGTGTAATTTTATTGTTTTATTATTTTTTCTGGAACAGGCAAGCTACTCTTCTATCATTTTCCCCCAGGTATTGTGCTGCAAGTACTATTGGCCTTGCAAGCAGCTGTTAGCTACATTGGTTTATCTTGTCTTTTAATTCAGTGGCATAACTAACTCCTTGGTAATCCTGTTGAAGTAAATAGGAGTAGCTATCTGCTGTTCTTGGCGTTGGTTATCCAGATTTTGCCTTCTAGGCCAAATGCTAGAACATACTTGGAGAACTTATTGTTAAACCTGTTATAACCTCATCCTACAGTTAGCAAAGCAAGGTAATCGCTTTAGGAAGTATGAAACTTTCTCCTGATTGTCATTTTACTTAAACGTGTCTTACAGTTTTAGTAATGCAGTGATACTGCAACGATGTTCCAGCAACTCTACTCGCTTAAGCGAGTGAGAATATTCAGGCAGCGCTCAAGGCTTGTTCTGTTCACTTTAATGGCTCTGCTTTACTTAGTCTGATCAGAACTATAGGCCTACGTCTCAAATTTTCCATTTGACTGATCCTCGCATCCTTTCAATGTATTTTGTGAGTGGCACAGCACAAAGTAAGCAGAGATCAAACTGTCTGTAGCTGCTCCTATCTAGATGTGACTTGCTGGAAGGTACTTCTGCTTGTCTTTAAATGCTACATAAAGCACGGATTTGACCAGTAGGCAGCCTTTGTATGTGAGAGGAAGCGTCTTATGCCTCTCCTTTTTGCTTGAAGTTGAACAGCAATTATACACTGATTGTGCTCATTACGAGTAAATTCCACATCCTGTTTAGAATAGGATGTACATATTAACAAGTACAAAACATCTGTTGCATCTTCCTAGAAATAGCATCTTGCAAACGTAGATATTTCAGCTTCACAGCTGTTCAGAAACTGTTCCATATTTAAAATTGAAAGCCTTTAAAGGTTGTATGAAGTAACAGCTTAAAATAGGTAGCTAGTTTGTTTTTTTTTTTAACATGATGTAAAAATACTGTTTTGAAGTTGATGCTTCCTATGGTGCTCTCTACTCTATATAGACTATCAGAGAGCAAAAAAAAAAATACAAGCCTGAACTGGTTGTTGAAGAGCCCAGTAGACCTTTCTAAAACCCTGAATTGAATCTGAATTCTGGATGTGCCCAGTTGGCCTTGGAGAGTAAGAGGTTTCACCACTGTTCAGAAACACTTTTACTGTAGCTCTTAAGACAGAATCTTGCTCTATTTGTCATATGATAAGTAAAGATGAGATGCTTTGTTGAACTCAGTTGCTTTTCCTTTACATTAGTCTAACACATGGGCATTGATATTTAGTTTTTATTGACAGTTAATTAAGCAAGAGCATGTCTGACTTGTGATATCTGTTAGAAGGAATGTAGGAAATATTTCCTGTTCAGAGGGGACTCCTGACCTTCTTGTCTGTTGCAGGAAAGAAAGGATGAAATGCATTCTCTTGCAAGCAAGCTTTAAAAATGGCAGGTATTTGTTACATCTGGTTAAACAATCTGTTCTTCAGCACATGAAAGATGAGATCAATACGTGTGAATGCCCATGCTTACAAATAATTACAGACTTCCAAAGGGAGGATGATGAAGGCTTCTAGAGGTTAAGGCAGCTGTTTAGAGGAAAGACTGAAAGTAGAGATGGGTTGAAGCAAAGAGCATATTCCCAATGTTAACTGGTGAAGTTTTTTTTTTAAAAAAAAAACACCAACAAACACATGAGTGAAATTTGTCTGTCTTGGTCAGCAAATGAGCAGGCCTAACCTGTACTTCTTGAACAGCATGCAACTTTTAAGTACCTTCAGGCTATGTCTAGAGTAAATGGCAGAATTGATTAAAACAGAGGCACTGTACGTGAGTGCAGAGTTCTAAATGACTGAAAGAGTTTAGAGGAGGATCTTCTCTGTATGGAAAACATCCCTATCTCAAACACTTGAGGCTGCGTTGTACATCACATGATTGCTAGCTGTTGTGTAACAGGAAAGCCTGTTTTTTTTTTTTTTTCTATTCATCTTTGGCAGCTTGTGAAGGGAAGCACAGATTGGGGTTGTATTTGAACTTTCTTCCTGTTGGGATCTCATGTTTGAACTATCATGGATTTCAAGCACTTAATCTGCCAGGTGGAATACCTTATTTTCCTGCCTGTATGTGCAATTTGAGTAAGCTCTGAGGGTAGGGGGCAACTTGAAGCCCTCTTTCTGTGGGGTGAGGAGAATGTTTCATGATGATCTCCTTCCCTAGTTTTGTGGGTGGATGCAGCTAGGTGTGCTTCGCTATACCTTGGGGTAGGCTAGTCTGTAGCACGTAAGATCTACTTAAGCTTTTTTATTCTCAAGTTTAGGGACTCCTAATTTCAAAACCTAAGATAGTTTTGTTGGAAGCTGGGTGACAGCCTGAGTTATTTCTAAACATCAAAGGAAAGTAACCAGGCTGAAGATGAAGTTTATCAAAGACCTGCAATTTTATGCCCAAATTCCCCTTGCCTGCCAGAATTATCCAAAGTCAGCTTGCAGGTGTCCTGTGCAGTGAGTGGATAGTGTAAAGGACATATGCCTTAGAAACCAGCTGAATGGAAAGGAGGAAGATTGGCCAAGAGTAAAGAGAAAGGGAAGGTGTTTAATTAGATCTGTGTTTTACTTTGAGTGCTGTTTTGAAGCTAGATGTTAATGCCAAACTCAACTTTCTCTAGCTTTCTGCGATGGCAGATGCTCTAACCAGATCAGTAGCTTTGTTACATGCAGATGGGATGATGAAGCTTGTAACTATGCCCCAAAGTATTGCGTATGCTCTGAATCACCTACAATTGTCTGTAGGGTATAATCAATTACTTGTTCTTTACTAGTCACAGTTTGTAGGAATTCAGCTTATGTTTATGGGTAGAAGTACAAAGAACACAACTTAGCACACTTCTGATTTCATGTCGTCATGGAAAGTCTGTTCAGTGGCAGCAAGCTGCGTGTGTTGGTTTTTTTTCAGTCTTTTTCACTCACATTGTTTGTATTAACTTTGGATTTTCTCTGGAATGTTGTACCCAGCTTAAATACAAAGGCATTCGTTTTCTTTCTCTTCCCATGTGAAAGAGGAACTGCTAAATCTGCTGATTTTTTCACTTTAGTGCAGGAGGTGCCTGAAAGTTGAAAGTTAGTGCTTGAGCCCACCAGTCAGCATCCTGTGATTCCTAGTTGCTGCTTACCTCACTTCTCAGATACAAAGAGGGAAAAAAAGAGCTGTAGTTTAAAAATGTAACAGCAGGCTCATCTCTGCCCTGAGAAAGTAAACTTTTCTGGGACAACCTCCTGATCTGTTTGAATAATGATGAAAAGATTCTGGGCAAAAAGCAAGACTTCTGTGATTGTTTGCCCAGAGTATAAATATTTCATGCTTCTTTGAATGCTTGTGTGGCCTAAATCTTACAGCAGTACCATCTCTGCTATTCTTAGGTTTGGGGACCAGGAAAGGTCCTCGTTTCCTGTCTTCCCCTCCCCAGAATCTTGGTTAGTTTAAACGAGGAGGAATAGCCAGCAACCCAGAGCTGGTTTATCAAGTTTCAGCTGAAGAAGGATGCCAGTCTGTCATCACCTGTTGTGGGAGGAATAGGACAGCATTGTAGTTACATTGTAGCACTCTCTCAGTATTTTCTTTTCCAGCAACGCAAAAGGCATCACACTTCTCAACTAAAATGAGAAGTTTAGTGAGTTATGATGAGTTTTGTGAGTTTTACATGGCTTTTCCCAAAAAGTGGTTATTACAGCTCATAACTAGATCTCTGATTGCTGTCTTTGAAACTTTTATGCTATGCACAGGCCTGAGTGACATAAATCAGTGAAACTGAGTGTCATAGTACCCCTTAGTGTAGTGTGAATGTATGTAGGTAACAGCCATTAGTGTCTTTGTCAGCTGCTGCTTCTCATCCATAGCTACAAATTACTTCTATATGTAGGAGTAATTTCTAGGTACCTGTAAGAGCACCTGTCTAGTCTGAGCTATGTCGAACTGCTTCCCTTCTTTTAAAAAACAACACACCAACAAAAAAGCCACCACCAGCAACCAAATAAGTCTTAATTGCCAGCTTGAACCGTGGCAGTATGAGGAAGTTCGTAGTAGCCCCTTGGATTTTCTCCTAAGGGAGAAATTTAAAACAAACAAAAAAACACATCCTCCTACCTGTAGTTATTATTTGTAAAAGTAAAATTGTATAACAGCAGTTCTCTTGTTGTGCAAGTTTATTGGCAACAGTGCATGGGTGTTAAATTTTGTGAGAGAAAAGAGTCTCGGGTATTGTGTTGATGTCATATTTGCAGTCAGTGTGCATGTACCCTTAGTATAAATAATCTATCTGACAAATTGATCTGCAGCAATCCACCTGAAGTGTGAAGCTTCTTGGCATTGCAAAATGCATGCAGAAGAGGCCTGGAATCACTCAGGCAAGAGGCAGATAGATAGTAGCTTTGGCAAGGAGAAGAGTCCCCATGTGTGGAGCATATATAGAAGGAGGAGGCTTGCCCTAGCGTGCTCCTCCAGCAGCTTCAGAGTGTCACTTAGTGGATGTAAGGGGTCTTTCATTTCAGTGTTAGGTGTATTTTCCACTGTGTATTTTCCTCTTGCGTAGCAGTGGTGGTCATGTTCTATTTGGGGTGTTGGTTTGCAGTTTCGTTTGGGGTTTTGTTTCACTTAAAGTTCGGTTTTGAAAACTGGATGGATCTCAGCTGCTGGCTGTGATTCTTTCTGCTGAAGTAAAAATAATGCTAGTATTAGCTGCTTTAACTGTGTATAGAAGGATATAGACTGAGAAAATGTTGAACTCCAGGAAAAAAAAAAGTCTGCTTACAGAAAGACCTAAAGCCTCTTGCATCACTACTTAGGCACAGACAATAAAGCCTTAATCCTCCTGTGTCTGAATCATGCTAATTCAGTGTTAAAGAGACATGGCACTGTGGTCCCTTGAGTACTGAGATTCTTGATCAGTTCTACTTTCCTCAGATAAATTTTTAAATTGTAGATTAATATAAAGAGGCTTGTTGCTAGTTGGATGCTTTCTACAGGCTTGTTGTGTGTTTAGTTTTTGATTCCTGCCAAGTAGTAGTTTAAATTTCTTTATGGTGATGTTCTAACAAGTTAGTCCTAAGCTAACAACTATGTGAACACTTAACTAACTACCACTATCAAAAGATAAAAAGGAAACGTTAAACAGTGCCTATGCTAAAGCAATAAATCACCTAAAGGACAGTGGCTTAAGTCAACATATGTTCCTTTTAAGCTGTAGGATCTGCTACTGCATCTGAGTCTGTGGGTATTGAAAGGTCTCAATGTGAGTGGGACTGGTAGCACCACCCATGTTGTTCTCAGCTTTTTAGCTTCCCAGAAATCTTAATGATGAAGTTACAGGTGCTGTGTTTTGTTTTTGAAGGCAGTAGAATCTGAGTGGGGAGAATCATGCTCTGTTCTTGTTTACGTGCTGTAGAATAAAGGCTCTTGCTTATGAGAACTTACCAAATGTTTTCTAGACTGTGATCCTTTCATGGGAAAGGAGTGTATCTAAATAGTGGGTGGGGTTTAAGAAGCTTTTGTTTCAAAATGAGCCTTTCACAATTCCTGATGCTAGTCAGATTATACATACCTCTGCTGTATGAAATAGATGCAACTTAGCCATGTGTAACAAAGCCTTTTCACACGTATCTCTTACAGGCTGGAAATAGCATTAACTAGGTCTAGAAGAGACTTGAGTGAATTCTTCATTTAATGGGCACTCAAGACTACTGGAAGCTGAGTGTATGAGTGTGTGCTGCTGTTAATCACCTCTAATTACAGTAGTGTTTAGGCAAGGAAAGAAGCCACTTGGTTCAAAGGGTTTTTTTTGACAGAAGATCAATAATAAGCAGGAAACTAAATGGTAGGTTCGTATATATGGATAACAGATAAGGGTGAAGGACTGTGTTAAGGGAAGGAATTGATGAGGTGATGATTTTGAACAGTGCTAATCTGGAAGTAGAGGGACTGTTTGTGAAGAGCTACCTTCAGCAACAGTGAATGAAAAGTGAGTCCTGTGTGGGGACCTGCTGAAATGAAATGGTTGTCCTAAAGTGGCATCAGGAAGTCAGTGCAGAACTGCGGGCCTGGAACCATGGAATTGACAAAAGCATCACTAAGATGGTTGATGGGATTGTTTGCTTGGCCTTGAGGTTGGAGGCATCACAGAGGTGATGCTGGTTGGAAGAAAGAACTCTGTATCAGTACAACGAAGTATGGAGTGGTAGCAGTAGGACTGAGCTGATGGTGACTGCAGGCTTGGCTCGGTCCTGGGATGCCGCCAGCTCTCTTATGAGCCCTAACTGGGGAGTGGGGTGTCAGGGCTTGTTGTGGATGTGGGAGGCAATAGCAGTTTATGGTGTTACCTAAGTTGCTCTTCTCTGCTCTGGTAGATTATTGTTCTGACATCAAAGCTCAGTGCTCCGTCACCGCAGCTGTGTTGATGGATGCTGAGAGCATGCTCTGAACAAGAGACCGCTCTGTTCAGTAAGTAGAGCACTCTTTTCCACACCTCAGTTTTTGAGATGGGGCCCACTGCAGACCCAACCACAGTCCTTCAGAATGGAGGGGAGCTGTTGTATGTTGTAGAACATAAAGCTTACAAGCCTGTTTGCTACAGATACACTTATTTTATTCACTTCTGTTCCAACAGTGTACATGGGTTTTCACACATCACATCAGTGCCTCATGTCAAGGGCTTAAGTAACAAGAAACCAAATACTACTTATTAATGAAGAAGACTTCAGGAATTTTGTCATTTTGGAAATCTAATGCAGAGATAGGGGGCAAAATCTTAAAAGCATATTGTTAAATATTTACCACGAGATGCTATTAGTTGTGGACTCATTAGCTTGTCACAATTTAACAAAACTATTTCTACACCAAATATAAAGCAGGCTTTGTCCTTTGTTTATAACTTGACAAGGAAGAAATTAGGCAACAGCATGCGGCCTGTAATTACAGACTTTGTAAAACAAGAGGTCTGGTTGTTCAGGAAGCCTGTTCTGATACTTCTCAACTTTTTACTGTTTGATTTTGTAGTGTTACAATAGAGATGAGCTGAACTTGATTTTCTGCAAATGTGTCTTCTGAGCATCAAACATTTCTCACTTTCATTTCATGGATTGAAACAATGCAATTAAAACAATGAGCTTAATGACAGAGCAAGTCTTGTTTCACCCCCCACTCCTTTCCGTGGTATCTCCAGTACTTCACAAGTTACTAGTAATGCTGGCAGAGAAGCTGATGTTTACAGCTCAGTCTGACGCTTTTTGAATACAGTCTTCAGTCTTCTCTAGCAAATTAGAACCAGATGGGAACAGTAGGGAGCAGAATGGAATTCAATTCTGTTTTGTGGCTTGTGATGTTAACAAAACTCTTGGGTTTTTTTATTGTTATTTTGGCAAGAAAGTGGCTGGTAATTCTTCTGGTCCAAACACTGTAACGTGCAGTTTTCTTCCAGCACATTCGGCTGTAAGCACTCACTGAGATGTGTTGCTGTACTTCCACTAAAGTGATGGGCTACAGTATGAGCATATTACACAGATATTTCTTTTTCCAAGTAAAAGGATCAAAAAAAGTATGTCCGGACAGAAAAGTGTTTTCTCTGCTCATCTGGCACTGCTAATTCTGAAGCAAAGTGCCTTTTGCAGCATGTAATAAGTTTTTCTCTTTCGTCCTTTTCTCCCTTACGCTGCCCTAACTGAAAGTACCGAAAGTAGTAAAGGAATATATAGTGGAGTTCGATGAGGGAGATGGACTTGGTCACACCAAACTGAAATGGTCATGGGGTCTTCAGTGCAGGCAGGAAAAGGACTTTTTCACATAGCTACTACTGTGCTGCTTACGCTGGTTGGAGCGCGCTCTCAGGAGGAGATGCAAGCTGGTGAATCACAGAAATGACACTTCCTGTTGGGCTTTGGGGATTTTCTTACAGCTTTTCCCCTCTGTAGCCACGGGAGCTGGTTTTGTGTAGCCTGTGTGCCCAGACGAGAACTGCTCAGAGATGAAGACGGAAGCCAAACAGTTATGCATAGAGTATAATAGTTTCTGACTCAAATTGTGTGATAATTGCCTAAAAATATTGTAGGGTGTGGTAGGAAGTGCGGCATCTAATATTGCTGAATATCTGTCACTTCATAATTTGCCTAGAAGAACACAGTGTGCTAATTCTAATTAAGATGCAAAGGTGGGGAAAAGGTTTGCTGTTTCCTTGTCGTTTGGAACCCGCTAATGTGCAGGAAATTGTTTCGATATGCTGGAGTTGTATTGGTTTTCTTCCAGTTCCTCAGTCTTAAACTCCATTATGTCTGATTTCCTACAGAAAGAAAGTCTGCATGCAGGAGAGAAAGTTACAGCTTCCAAGAGATTATTTGGGACAGTGAATGTTGGAAGCAATGGTAAAGCCTCGAATTACTATCAGATTTCACTAGGAACTGAAAATATGTAACAAAAAAATATGATTTAAAATAGTTTGTATCATTCGACTATTGTGAAATACATACCTGATCTTAAACAGTTGTTTTTATTCTTAGAAATATTCCTAACAATTTCTTACAGTACTATATTCTAGTGTCAAAAACATGACTTGTGCTTTTACCCAGAACACACTCAAGGAGAATTTACGTATACTCAGCTTCTTTGGTGATTGTTCTTAATAAACTGGGTGTCACAACTTCAAGAGGTGGACAGACAGGAAAGAGTGTGGTCATGCTTTCAGTCAGATAACTTCAATATATGAGATCTTTGAAAAGAATAAACATAACCGATACTTATTTTTCGTAGTAATCCACTCATTTAAATCTCACACTTCTGTAAAGCAATGGCATGTTCTCCAGTGTTTAGAAATATCAGCCTGCTGCTTTCTGGGAAGCATATTCCTCTGGGGCTTAAGTTCAGGGCCTAGTCTAAAGACTCTTAATGCCTTTATTGTACTGTCTCTATGATACAACACAGGCGTTTGTGATGGAAATATTTCTGTGGTCAAGTAGAAGTTTTTTTTTTTTTTTTTCAGGTGGTCTGTTCGATAAATGGGAATGCTTTTGATGTGAATACGGAAGCTTTCTGGATGTGGAATAATGAAATGATGCATTACTCCTGCATGCAATTTTGTTACTTCTCATCTGTTTTTACACCAGTGCCAGGCGTGAGCTCTGGAAGAATCCTTCCGCTCCCATGTTTTAACCTTTGCTATACTTGCTCCAGTCCTTGTACAGGAAACTGTTTATTGTGGTGGACTGTGTTGTGGTGCACCTTCGAGGAAGTGAAAAAGTTACTGCAGGATTTGGATTAGAGGGCTGCCTGAATTTCTCAGTGTAGTACCTTACATTCAGTTTCCAAAAGAGTCCAGAGGATAACCTGTGTTTCCCAGTGCTTTGAATCCAAGTATTGCCAGTGCCTTTTGAGTCTTCATTTCTGGGCTCAGGTGATCCTAAGACATGGGCTAGCATGTAAAGCTCTGCCTGAACTGCAGTCCTCACACCATTTTTTAATAAGTAGAACTAATGCTTCCATTCCTCAATAAAGTCCTTGTTTGGATAAAAAAGGACTGTATGTTTCAATTAGATACAGTTGTGGTCCATGTACCTCATTTGAGATACTAAGATTTTTTTCACATTTTTAAATAGAAATTTACCTTACTTGTGAATGACAGCCATGTAAACTACTGCTAGACTGTGTGAGTATTTGTTGAAGGAAAAGCATGTTTTCACAGTGTGGTTTTTGGACTTCCAGACTGATTACACAAGCACAAGAAGGCCCACCCCACATCCTGTGTAGAAAACCAGTTCACAGAAATGCCCATTGTTCATCAGGATTATAAGTCACTGTACTTTCGGCCCAGTCTCTTTTTCAAAGCACTATATGGAAAATCTTAATGTAAATGAACTCCAGCAGCTTAACAAGTGCTTGGTCCTGCCAGGTACTGAGCACTCTGCTCTTACTGAAATGGAGGGAGGGGGGAATTAACACACTGGCCTCTCTGGCTAGAGAACAAAGGTATTGTGTTGGTAAAAACTGCTGAGGATGTTTTATTAGTTCTGTGTATCAATTGATAATTGGTGTACTTTGAGCCTGAAAGTTGCGGCAGCTGTACTGGTATTTACTTTCTTGGGGAGAAGAGGAGTTACAAGGAATGCAGTTTGCTGCTAGCCTGGTAAATTTGTCTTGGCAGTGCTTCCTCCCTGCTCACTTGTTAACGTAAAAGGAGGATGAGGTGTCTGGATCTCATACCCCACACTGCTGAGATCTGTGTCATTCTACCTACAAGTTAACTGGACCTACTCAGGAAGAAGGAAGCTATTGAGTACTCTTATCAGCCTTTTTTTTTTTCCTTCTTCAGCTACATTATTATCTTGGAGAATATATTTTTAAAAGGAGAGGTGCAGTTTGTCATGTTACATTTTCTAACAGGAGGAGTGTTTCATGATGAATTTTAAAGCCCTTGTATGAAGTATATATATAGAATAAAAACACCAAGCACTGATATTGCTTGGGTAGAGTTCAGTATCTGTTAAGACCAAAATACTGGTTACAGTGCTGTTGAGCACAAGCTCACCATCGGAATATTCAAGGCTGTATTGTACTTTACAGCGGTCCTCTGGAAGGAATCTCCTCTCTTCAGTTGCTGCCACTCTCCTGACTGTTGAGCATTCCCAAAACATGTGGCCTGTAAAATGGGATTATAAGGGAAGGCATTCAAGTAAACAGAAGTTTCCTCAGGACAAGATTTGCTTTCTCATGTGGAGCTGGTGCATGCTGCAGCCTGGCTGCTGCTGGCCCCATTCCTGGCCAGGGCCTGGTGCTGCTCCTACAAGTGAGCCAGCTCTGACACTGGCAGGATGTGCAGCCTGCCCCTGTCCTGGGGAACAGTTTCCTCCTGAATAGCTGGCACTGCAGAGCCCCTTCACTGTATTTTTGGAAGGGCTCACCTGATTACAGGTAAGGAGAACTCACCCTTTCTGTGTCTCTTCAGTGTCTGCATGTAGTAATAAATGACTGATCCCGTGGTATGGAGCTAGCTGCCAAAGATCTGCAGTGCACTGTGTCTAGCAGTGGCTCCACAGTACTGATGAAGTGGCCCAGTGTTAATTCAGTGAGTTCCTGGATAAGTGGCTGTTTTTTTACTTTTGTGTTTCTTTGAACAACAGTTATATTGGTGGGTAATAACGTGATTATTTCCGTGATTGTGTGGTCCTGTCCAGCCTGTTTGTTCAAAGTACTCATCCTCAATTTCAGTCTGTAGTTTGAGCACTCTTGGGTTCTCTGTTGAGTCAAAATATTACATCAGCCTCAGTGAGGAGCGTTCCCAGTCCTGCTCCCTCGTGGTCTGCATCTGGTGCTGGCCCTGCCAATTCAGTCTGTCATTGCTGCTTGGTAGGATTATGCCGCGTGAGTTGTATTGAGGCACAAAGCCTTCAGAATCTGTTCCTTTTAGCCTATTTTCTTTCACATTTAAAAATAGCACCACCAATCTCAAGTGTCTTTTGTCCTTCTTTCTGTCCAGAGGATGTTAGTCACCGTGGTAATGGTTCTGGTAGTAGCAGTCATCTTATGTTGACAGTGAGACTTCAGAAGCTAATGGCATTTTCTCAGCTTCTAGAGATGTCACTTTGTACCATAGCATGGAAACCTTAGTCCTCGGAGGCTACAGTCAGAAATGCTCCTTAAGACAGTAGGAGTTCCATCAGTTCACATATATGTGTTCCAGACTGGCTGATGTCACGTTGCTGGTGGCCGTTAGTGGAGAGCGTTGATTTCGTGGTCTGTGTGGGACAGAATGCAGACTAGTGCCTCTGAGACTCAGCATGGTTATATGTTTTTTCCATTACCTTTCTTCAGAGGTGACTCTGAAGAGAAACTGTTAAACTCGTTGCAGTTGGCCTTAGCATGAAGCTTTGAATAAATTCAGCAGTAAGAATTTTCAGTTTTCTGAAGAAACCTAAGCCTGCAACTCTCCTTTCTTGTTCTGTACCTGTTAAAAGTTGAGAGAGCGGCCCCGCAAGCAGAGAAGCCATCCAGTTCCTGCCCTGCTCAGAAACAGTGAATTCATGCACCTGCGTATACCCTATATTAGTCTATGCAAAGAGCTATTTGCTACAGATTTAAAATTAATAATAGCTCTTCCATTCTGCTTGTTGGTAGAATGAGTTAACTTTTTTCCAAAACATTTGGAATGCATAATGCATTTATGAAATCAGAAGCGGTAAATTCAGGGCCTATAACTCCTCATACTGGAGACAGCTGTGGAGTTGTCAGGAGTGACTGCACTCAGGAGTAAGTAACATCAGTGTCACAGATGCACACAGCTCATGTGTCTAGAGGGTCCCGTTATCTGCACTGGTTGGTATAGGGTGCGTGAGAGAGCAGGCTGCCTTGGTGTTATGCTGGTCTACAGATGAGACTACTGATTATTCTAGACCTTTAATTCTGTTCCAGGTTGGAACTTTTTTGGCAGACCTGCGGCTGCTGGGTGTTTTGTACCCATGTCTGTTCAAAGCTGAGAGCTGAGTTTGTTTCTCACCGTATTTTCTATGTGAACCAGTCATATATTCATTATATTTTAAATGTATGAGCTTTAGAAAACAGGATTGTTAGATCAGATTTTCCAAAGCTTTAGGAGATTAATTACATTTTCAATACATCCAGGTTTATAGGATCTGCTGAGTTATGGGGGAAAGTAATGACAAAGTTACTGTATTTTCCAAACGTTAGGTAGAATATATAGATCCAACAACAGGGAAGTGAAAACATCTTGTGAATAATAACAGCAACACCTGCTTGTATTTCACGTCGTAATTTCTGTGTGGGGTCGTTTATGTTGTAGAAAATTGTGTTTTATGAACAAGCTTTTGAGGGCAATGGTACGTTGCTAAGACTGTAGCGTTTTATATTATGCTATGCAGATTTTGTCTCATAAATCAAAGGAGAAATATATCCATGACTTCAGCTCCAAGAGTTCTGCAGTTAGTGTTGATTTAAATTAACATGGTTTATATGGGAAAGAGCTTTTTAGAAACCTTGGAAAACTGGAGGTATATTCAGTGGAGGGCATGTGGCATTGAAGCACTGACTCTGGCTGCTGAGAGCTGCCCCTTTGGCTTCAGCAGGTTGTATGCTATTAAAACTAACTGAAACCTGCAGATGGGGCATGCTGCTGAGTTAAGTGGAATCAACATAATTGCTTGGTAATAACGAGTTGTAAGCCAAGAAGATATCCTTATGGGAGTCTTTACCAATTCATTTCAACCTGTTCAGTAATGTAGTGCATCATTTAATGATTCAGCAAAGTTGATCATATTACCCTGGTTAATGCGAGCTTTCTTTCCTCCTCAGTTCACCTAGATAGTGGCACCAGCAGTCAGATGAGAGAACTCACAGTGAGCTGATGAAGCAGAAAACTGATAGCTTTCCTTGTAGCAGCCAGTTGATGCTCTTTAGCTCTGAATTGGCTTCTCATAGGGGTCACGTGAGTGCCAGGGCTAGTGCAAGTGTGGCAGGGTGGGGAAGCTGCCACTTTGTCAGCAGTCAGTGTTTAGATTTTGTTTCACACATTTGTATCGTTAGGTTTTACACAACTCTCTAGAGAGCTGAGGACATAGAAGGGGTTGCCTCCAAGCAGCTGAGTGCTACCCTGTTGTAGGCACTGCTGCTCAGTTTGTCAGCTACTTGGCCCAAAGGTAGGGTACACAAATGTGACTGACTTCTAGGATCTGCCTAGAAATTTCTAGGATTGATGTGAAGAAGTCTTACCAATAAAGTGTGGTTCAGATGATTCTATTTGTATGTTTTCATTTATATGAGATGACACCGGTGCCACTTGTGTCTGGGCGAATCTAGGCACAGGTTTGGACAGGTTTGTTTAGGCACACAAACCATCCTGAAGGAGATTGGATGTATTAGTGCATTGTTCCATAAAACAGAGAAAGGAAAAGTAAAAAAAAAAAAAACAAAAAAACAACAACAACAACAAAAGAAAATGCAAGAAGTGCTGGCTAATATCACTGGCAGTGAACTAGTGTAACTCAGTGTGCAAATCACAGTCAGTTTTATTTGGGTCATTAGGCTGGTGTCAAAGTACTGAACTTAGTTTTTAGACTGAGTAAGACATTAGAAGGTCACCATTGCCTTGGAAGAAACCTTCATTTGCCATGTGAAAGCAAAAGGCCCTGAGCACCTTCTCTGAGGACTGGATTTTACTGTTACGAGTGACACTAGAGATTACTAAAACTGGAAGAAGTTAGGTGAACCACACGCTATTTCATTTTCTGTTTAGTGCAGTCGTTAGTGTTCTTGGCAGTGTTTCATATGTATTCTGTTTCAGTGGTTTTTTATGCTTGCTTGTGCTTCCTGTCTTATATATTAGTATAATGATGTCATTCTTGTGCACTGCTGTGGGGGAGCATGGTTGTATGTTCTTCCTCAATCTCTGCGCGAAAGGCCTGGCTCTCCTGTGAGACGACTTTGGTTCTGCTTTAATGTTTGAAATCTATGTGGGAGGGTCCCCTTTTTTGTGAGCCTCTGTATGGAAATGTGGAGCAGAGCAGGAGGAGTGGGCAGCAGAAGGATTTCATGCTTTCTTCTGTAGGAGAGACTTGTAGGATCATCCATCTTCACCTCCTGTCAGTGAGCAGCTGAAGCCTTTGTGACCCTGTGTTGAGCTGTGGAAAGGCAGGAATGGGCAGAGAAGCTGCCTATCCCTGAAGCAAAGAAAGCAATGTAGCTTAGGAGCAGGAGCATCAGTCACATCCCTGCTCCTCTGGCTGGGCACTGAGTGTGAGAGGAACATGCTGAAAAGGAGAGCAGCAGGCACTGAGCAGAAGGTGTGATTTGTTTCTCCAGCACATCCTGAGGAGGCAGCAAGTGTGGGAGTGGTTTTTCCATGGGGATATCGCTGGGAGCAGGCAGGTCCTGGCACATCTGGGCAGGTAGGCTTGGTCCTGCTGCTCTTCCTGCAGTCTGAAGCACGCAGCTTGTGCCATCCTGGGCTGTCCAACAGGAGCAGTAATTATGTAGAATGCTTGAAATGATAAAAAGCTGCATATTAAAATGATTTTGGAAACACCTCTGGAAAACTTTGTCCCTTTAAATCTGGTTGGAAGGGGCTCTTCCAGTGTGAGTCACCTGCAGCTGTAGAGGACCCTGGGCAGAGCCACCTTCTTCTCTGCTCAATAGGGTTGTCAGAGCTCCCAGGGTCAATATGGGGAGAAAAATACCCCGATTGATTTTCCGACCAGATATGCATAGGAGAACTCCCCATAGGGCTGCTGCTGAGGGGGTTGTGGCTTTGTTTTTCTAGTTGCTCTGCTCTACGTAAGCAACATTATGCAGCTCCAAGCTCCCGTCCAGAGGATTGAAACACCCCAGAGCCCATCCCCAGGCAGCACACAATGGTGTTGATGCGACTGTTGGTACAGAGGAAGTGGCTTCTGTTATAACCAGCAAGCATTCTGCCAAGTCCACAGTCTGGGCAGTTGCCAAACTAAGTTTGACAAAAATATTTAACTTTGATTTTCATCTTAGCTTTTTCTGAAGATAATTCTCCTGCTTCCTACCATTGAGATCTCACCTATGCTAGGATTTTTGTTTTTACATAAACTAATTATGCTTTTAATGAGAGAAAATAATATACAACAGATTAAAATCTTTAACAGATCATGAAAATAGTCTCAGATGTTGTCAATACAATAGCAAAACTGGTGCTAGACCATATGCAACTCAAAGTGTTGCTTAGGGCTTTTTTGTGCCCTCTCCCATTCCAGCTCATAGCAGTCCTTTCTTGATCTGAATTTGACATTGAAAATACTACAGAGTTACTATAGCAGACAGGGTGTGAAAGCCTTGGTATATTTGAGGCATCAGGCGCCCCCTTGTGCCCTTTCTTTTTTGTGTTGTGATGCCAGCAAATGCAAGGGACACAGGCTGCACGTACAAAACAGCTGAGCTTCAGCTGCATCGTTGCATAGGGCCTGGGGTGTGCTCTGGCACTTGTATCTTGCTCAGTGATAGTTTGAATGTGTAGGAGTTGCTTGTTGACAAGTAACACAGAATTCACCCCAACTATACAATGTGCTTATTGTAAAATTTTGAACATAGAAAAGCCATTTATTTCTTCTAAGAAAAGACAAGAGTAAGGTTTTGGATTCATTTAAATGTAGCGAGATTTGTTGGGTTATGTTCTCTGGTGAGCTTGATTTTAAGTTGGGTTTTGAACCTCCCTGACTCTTAAGAATACTACGCAATCTTAGATTTCTTCCAGTCTACTCCATACTATGTTTTCAGTCGTCCATCTCAGAGCACAGAGAAGATGGAGTTCTTGAATGCCTTTGCTTCAGTCTTTATGGCTTAGGCTGCCCCTTGAGAATCCCAGGCCCTGGAGATAAGAGAGAGAATCTGGGAAAAAGAAGACATCCCTTGATCAAGGAGGGTCTGGTTAGGGATCGTCTAGGCAAACTTGATGCACAGATCCATGGACCCTGATGAGATGCACCCATGAATGCTGAGGGAGCTGGCAGAGGTGATTGCCAGGCTGCTCTCTATCAACTTGGAAAGGTCATGGAGAACAGGAGAGGTGCCTGTGGACTGGAGGAATGCCAGTGTCACTCTGAATGTCATCTCCAAACAAGTGAAAGAAAAGGAGGTTATCCAGAGTAGTCAGCTCTGGCTGGGTAGATGTAGGGAGAGCAGTGGGTGTTATGTACCTTGACTTCAGCAAGGCTTTTGATACTGTCTCCCATAACATCCTTGTGGGTAAGCTTAGGAGGTGTGGGATAGGCGATTGGACAGTGAAGTGAACTGAGAACTGGCTGACTGGCAGAGCCCAGAGTGTTGCACTCAGTGGTGCAGACTCTGGTTGGAAGCCTGTAGCTAGCAGTGTTCCCCAGGGGCCAGTACAGAGTCTGTTCTTGTTCAACATCTTCATCAGTGACCTAGGTGAAGGGATAGAATGCCCCATCCACAAGTTTGCATATGATATAAAGCTGGGAGGAGTGGCTGACACACCAGAATGCTGTTTTGCCATTCAGTCAACAAGACCTGGACAGGCTGGAGAGTTGGATGGAGATGAACCTGATGAGGTTCAACAAGGGCAAGTGCAGAGACCTGCACCCGAGGAGGAATAACTGCATGCATCAGTACAGGTGAGGGGCACCTGCTGGAAGGGAGCTCTGCAGAGAAAGACCTGAGTATCAGCAGATTGGCCGTGAGCTAACAGTGTGCCCTTGTGGCCAAGGTGGCCAGTGTTATCTTGGGGTACATTAATAAGAGCATGGCCAGCAGGTTGAGTGTCCAGTTCTGGGCTACCCAGTTCAAGAAAGACAGACAACTGCTGGAGAGAGTCTAGCAGAGACCACAAACACGATTGAGGGCCTGGAGCATCTCATATATGAGGAAAGACAGATAGACCTGGTGCTGTTCCGCCTGGAGAAGGCTGGAGAGGGATCTTATCAGTGTTTATAAATACTTAATAGACAGCAGTCAAGTGGATGGGGCCAGGCTTTTCAGTGGTGCCCAGTGGCAGAACAAGGAGCAACTTATGGATACTTCAGTGATGCAAAAGCTATTGAGCATAGTGTATGCAGTGTGTTCTTTGGGGATTAAAGGTGTTGCTTATTTCCATCATACTGACCCTGAGAAGGTTTAGACTGGGCTACCTGCCATTCTGTGGCAGGCATTCTAGCTAAATAACAGTTTCTATCAATGTACTTCTCCTGAGTTTGTTTCTTATAGCAGTAACTAGAATTTAAAGCAAGAGTGACCATGGTATACTTAACCAGGATCCATCTACTTCAGTATCCCATCTCTAGCAGACACTGTAAGTGAATACCTTAATAAAAGCCTAAGAACAAGTCAAGTATAAATAATTCTTTGTTTACTGTTCTCACAGCCTCCACTCATTTTCATTTCTTGAGCTGATCATGGATTTTGTATATTTAGCAAACATTGAACAGATTACTTTGTAAGATTGCCTAGTCTTCTCAACATCCTTTGGCAAGGAGTTCAGGAAATCAGCTGTCCCCTGGGTGAGGAGCCACCTCTTTTTCTTTGTGCTGAACTGCTTATTATCTTCAGTGGGTGTTACCTCAGCCTTCTATTGGAAAAAAAGTGAACAGTGACCATCCAAGATGCTCAGGATTTTACAGTCCTCTGTTATATCCTTCCAGTTGTCTCTTTTTTTCAGTCTAATGAGTCCTGTCTTATTTAATGGAAATTATACCATATCTGTGATTAAAATAAAAATATAAATCCTAATAGTTGCTTTGAGTCTTGAATTTCTATTGGGGACTGAATTGATACTTTAGGAAATTTCCTGTCATAACCTCAGTATATTACTTCTGAGTGCCAGTGTTCAGCTCTGAATACACACAGGAGCAGGTATGTGCACAGTTAGAACTGCTTTTCTGCCTGTACATCATTTTACACTTATCTACATTGAGTTCTACTTGCTATTTTATGGCCCCTTAATTCCTGTTCAGTCTGTTGCCCCTCACACTCACCACACTGAATGTAACTGTCATAATTTTGTCCACCCCCTTTTCCTGGAATGCTGAACCTGACAGCTCTATGACAGATCTCTGAGGAGCTGTGCTGGTGAACTTTGCCTACTGAGAGCACCTTGTCTTTTTTTCCTGGTCTTTTAAACAGCTCTTCTACCCTGCAAGGACCTTTCCTTAAAGGTCTTGTTGAGGAACATGGTTGAAAACTTTCTGGCAACTCAGTTATGTTTATCAACCAAGCCATCCTCATCCATGGAGCTTCTGAGCCCTTCAAAGAAGCTTGATAGGTACTTAATGTGGACAGTCTTGGTTCTTCCAAGGTGTCTCATGTTTAATAATAGATGTTTAATAATTTTATTCCTTGTTATAGTTTATACTACTCGCTGATAGGTGAAGTCACCAGAGATGAAGAAAGAAACGGGTTTTCTGAGTAGTTAGACTTCTTGCGAAGTGCTGAGTGAGGCTCTTCAAAAGGCAGTACAACTTGAATGGTCTCCGTAGCTGAAATAGCTAATGTAAATGGATTCAGAGACAAATCTTAGCAAAATCAGCCATTCCACAGCACAGGCTGTTGTCACCAATAATTTGAGCAAAGTGTGTGGATGTTGTCATTCTGTCATTACTACCTACTGTAAAATACCAACAAAAGGGTCCTTGTGGCTCCAGAGCTTAACCTCTGTGTTTGAAAACCGTACTGTCAGGTCTGGTGCAGCTGTTGATAAGAGAACACGCAGATTTACTCCAAAATTATCCAGCGAAGGACAATTTTGTGTGGAGGTGAAAAAATTCTCCAGCAAATCCAACAACTTGGAAATCAGTTATCCTCTTCATAATTCATATGATTGGTAACCACCAGTCATCTGAATTATTGCTCAGTGAATAATGCAGTGACAGCTTCCAGAAGAGTGGCACGTTGGCAGATGTTTCATAAAATACGGGAATGTACTTACTAACATAGCCCTGTTAGATCTGTGCGTGCACTGAGCTCGTGTAAGAAGTCACAATGGTGAAGTACAAGGGCCCCACAATTTCTAAAAGGGTGAATTCACATTGATTCATTGTAACTCATTCAGTGGTTGTTCTGCTTTGTGTGTGTATGCTTTTCTCTATAATACCCAATAGTAAGCATGACACAATTAAAAGCAGGCTATCTTGCATTTCAGGAAGAAGGAAGAGTTGAGAGTGTGTATATAAATATTCTCTGCAGAGCTGCTGTTTGTAGTAACTGCTTTGTATGTCAGTCCTTATTCTTCATTGCAGTGGTTAGGTCTTGCCTTTAAAAAAAGAAGAAACATTTAAATTCATATAAAATACTTTTGAGATGTGTCCAGGGGCCAACTCTGAGCTCTGACTATTGCTACATTGTGCTGTTGCATGCAAGATTATCTTTTTGGAAAAGCATGATAAGTGTTCAAATGAATCTATCAATAATCAGTGGAAAGGATGTCATAATACAAAGTCTGTTACTGTAAAAAATGTAAGAGTCCTCAAAACTGTGTTTGGAAGGGAATTGCTTTGTTCTTAATGTAGCTGCAGGTGTGGCAGCAACAGCTCATGAAGAGGTGTGGGAGCGCGCTGAGCAGATTTGCTGCTAGCCAGCAGAGCTGGGAGGCTGCATCCCACCAATAGGAGACTGACTGACCATTTTTTAATCCCTTTGGGTAAAGGAAGGTAAATGTTTTTTGACTTTTTTGGTTTTTTTTGCTAATGAAACATTGGGAGGTAAAAGTCGTTCTCGAGAGGAAAGAACAGCCTACTGGAAATAAAACTTTAAAGTCAAATGGAGTATATGTCATAAGGGATTTGTGATTTCTTTTAGTTTACCTTTTAGATTTGTCACAATAAATATAGCTAAGAGAAAAAGATATGTAAACCAAGAGGTGGAGGAAGGAAGAGATGCTGAAGATAAAAAGCATGTTGTGAATTACTCAGTTCACAATTCTCTGATTTGGATCTGTTTATAATTAAACTATTTTCTATTGAGTTTTGGTTTGTAGCACTTGCTGCAATGCAGGGTATGTGTGATACAGTGCTGAATCTAAGCAGGACATGATCAGAAGTACTCACTTCATTTTTTCTGAATGCCTGTCTCTCTCAGGACTCCCATCACTACTA
This sequence comes from Aquila spilogaster, assembly GCA_024606505.1. Taxonomy (NCBI): domain Eukaryota; kingdom Metazoa; phylum Chordata; class Aves; order Accipitriformes; family Accipitridae; genus Aquila; species Aquila spilogaster. The sequence goes on along the minus strand of JANHGO010000069.1, from coordinate 19,560,099 downwards.
ACAGGCACATTTCTCAAAATGTACTTTCTTACAGCATCACTTAAATCACAGAAACGCAGGGGTTGGAAGGGACCTCAAGAGATCATCAAGTCCAACCTCCTGCTAAAGCAGGTACCCTACAGTAGGTCGCGCAGGTGGGTATCCAGCTGTGTCTTGAATATCTCCGTAGAAGGAGACTCCACAACCTCTCTGGGCAACCTGTTCCAGTGCTCCGTCACCTTTACCATAAAGAAGTTCTTACAAATGTTAGTATGAAACTTATTCTGTTGAAGTTTTAGGCCATTACTCTTTGTCGCTACAGTCTCTCACCCTACAGTACAAGCAATCTTTCATGCATTAATGATAAAAAGAAGACGCTGAAAATTGTTTTTTTTTTTGTTGGTGGTTTTTTGTTTGTTTGTTTGTTTTTGTTCTTAGACAAAAAGTGAAACAACAGAGACTCTCTGAGTTTGGCTGATGTCTGTGAAAGATGTTATTTGATTGTATAAAGTCTTAGACATAAACCAGCTGAGAAAAGGAATATCTTTTGTATACTCTAGAGTTAGTGTTGTTTCCACACAGTCTCTCAAAAGCAGCTCTCTTTTGTGCACTGTTTTCTCTCTTGGATATTGCTTTTTTATATGTGCAATCTGTGCAGCATCTAATGTCTTTACTGCTTATCATTCCCCACCATCCTGGCGTACACGACGTACTTCATTGCACTGACTAGTGCTCACGTAGATGTTACTCTGTTCTGGTTGAGCGTGAATCTTCTGTTTGCAGTGTTGTGTAATTTTTCAGCCAGATCCACGGTTGTATAAACACCAGTGCAGTCAGAAGGAAGCAAGTATGTTTGGCTGGTGGTAGATGGACTCCTTTCAGCATCGCTTCTGTTTTAAATCTTGATTCTGAAGACAAATCCTATTCAATGATGTGATAGAACATGAGTGAGTTAATGAGAGTATTACATTCTGTGGCAATTAGCTCAATAGGAAATCACTCACAAGCAGATACAAGCAAGATAAGGGGTACAAGAAGAAAGAATAAAGCCAGTGTTAATAAATTTATGTGAAGTATGAATAATTATCTAATAATGTAACCATTATTTACTATATTTCCGGATTAGATACATACTCCCATTAACTGCATCAAGCTAAATAACTTGTTTATTAGCACAATTCCCCCATGCTGTGTTTATGAGAGGATACATCTCCTCCCATTCATGTCCTTTGCAAAACAGCCCCTTCGGCACAGTGTAGATCAACTAGCTTTTATGCTTATATTCTCTCAAGAAGAACTAAAGGCGTAAACAAAATATTTGTTCTGACAAGATGCCTACTTTGATCATAAATGTTAAGGTCAGGAGATAGTATGATTTTATACTCTCCTGCTGAATAATACAATCTGTAGAATCTTTCTCCAGTAATTTCATCATAAAGTCAGTAATTTCCCTTTGAACTGAAGTCTGTATTTTAGGAAAATACCTTGTCTTGATATTACAGGCCGTTTTTATCCATAGAAGAGTTTGTGCTATCATTTTGAAGTGTTAAACATCAAGGAGGAATGGAATTTCTGTACTAGCATTTGTAGCATTTGAGTGTAGATATCTTGTGCTCACAGTGCTTCCTTCTGGCCTGAACACTTGGGCTTTTTTTTTTTTTTTTTTGGAGAATAAACCCACATATGAATTCATACATCTTTAGTGCAGCTCTGTATCTCTGAATGTTGTAGGAACACACAAGATGAGTGACTTTGTGTGACCATGCCCAACCTTACATCTCAGGCTAGGCTGACATTTCAGAGTTCTGCAGCTGTGTCCTGGCTCCTGCTACCACTGCAAATCTTTGTCCTACCTTGGCTCCCCATGCAGTGACTTCTGATGTGTCCTGCCATCTTCCTCCATAGAGTAACTTACTTGATTTTCCACTTAGACTGAATGAAGGGTGGCTGTCAAGCTTGCTGCCCTGTGCCTCATCAGCCTCTGGCTGATGGAAGACATGTTTAATGTCTTGGATTTCCCACAGGCTGACAGCCTCTGAGATTTACAGAAACAGCATTGGAAGGAGACTTGGTTTTTTATGTGGTTGCATGACTTGTGAATACTCTCTGTTCTTACATGTCTTCTGAGCTGTGCAGTAGATCTGTTAAGTAGTCTACTATCACAGCATAGAGAACTGGTGTGATGGTGCCCATTAGATGGTCCTTGCTTTTGTTTCTCCACCTTTTCCATCCATGTTTACTGCTATCTTCTAACTTTACTGCTGCACAAAGGAACGCAGAATGGGCTTTAAAAAGTAACAAGCAAGCAAGAAAATAAAGCAAAGCATACCCTGCACTGATAAGTTATTGCACAGTTGTCAAGTTATTTTTGCTTAGTACCCTGAGTAAGACCTGAAAAACAAACATATGTTTGTAAGGACTTGGGGGATTGCTCTGAAGTTCATAAGCATTTGGATATAAGCATGTTTCTTGCATGCCTCTTCCTTGCTTAGTTATGCAAAGAGTACTAAAATACCATATTTTCAGGATTAGGCCTTTGGGAAAACTAGTGTAGCACTTTCTGATATGGAGATAGGTCCTTAGGGGAGGACGCTGAAGGGATTTTTGCTTCTGTTATCAATCTTATAATTTGCCCTCTTACCTTCTGAAAAGTGTTCGTTTTCCATTGTATCATTCTCCTCTCTACTACTGTCTGCTTTACTTGAGGCTTGCATTTTTTACTTACAGCAGTTAGGTCAGTTTTAATAGCAGCTTTCACTGTACTGTATGACACAGGAGTTTTTACCACTAGGGAACTGACTACCACTGTCTATCATCATTTTGGGCAAGAGCAGCAGTAACTTATTCTAATAGAGGTTATGAAAACACCTTGGTTAGCTGGAAGTACTGTGAAAATTGGGTCAAGAAAATGTGCCTCCTTGTGAGAGATCTAGGAACTCTGAAAAGAAAGGTATTGGCTTCAGTTGAGCAGTTTGAGGATGCAGAACTAAATAAATTTCACACCCCAGATAGATGAGAATTATCGCTACATCTCACTGATGAGAGGGAGTCTCCTGTCAGGCAACTCCACTGACATGTTGGGACAGATGATTCAGCCCTGCAGTGGAGAACGTCCCCAGTGCTGCTTTCCTGGAAGCATCTTCTGCAGGTTTCTCATTCAAGAATTAATTTGCTTATGGAAATGAATCAGTTGACAGAGCCTGGGGTGGCACAGCTACAGGCAGATTTCACTCTCGCTGGTGAGGATGCAAAGCTGTAAGCAAGCCTAATAAGACCTCTGATGAATTTTCCAGTGAAACCACACCAGTAGTCGTCAGGATCTGTTAAGTAAATAAAGGTTGGTTATTCTCAGTCCTGTCTTACTGTTGCACAAGGTTGTAACTATCCTATCTTATCAGGAATGAAATGCATGAGGCATATTAAAGGAGGCAGTGTTTGCTATTCCCTGGTGATTTGTTACAAATAAAAGCTTTCAGAAATGGCACAAGGCAGGTCAGTCAGCTGACCTGTAATTCTAAGATTGAGGCAATATTTGGAGAAGGGAAGCAGAGCATAGCAGAACTCAGAGTCTGTTAATTCTCATGAGCTTAACTGGAACTTGAACCTACTATCACATGTGCAAATGAGACCCAAGTAGCTGAATCTGCTATGCAGTGCAGGTTTGTACTGAACTTCACCCTCCTGGGAAGGAAGAGACAGGCCTATTTCTCACAGAATAGTTTTTTTTTCCTTCCATTACGAGAGACCAACCTTATCAATAGCACTGGTAATCTCATTATTTATAGGCATTTTTTCAGAATCATATTATTTTATTAAGTGTAATCTAGCTAGATAATTGTTGCAGGAAGTGGCTCTGTTATCAAGGTACTGTGGCCACATACTTAACACCTGTATGGAAGTTCTGCCCAGTTCTAGCAGCACAAACCGGTTTTAAGCCTGATTTGAAATGGCTGGTGTTCCTAGAAGTCCTCTGGTTGCCTATGGCAGAGGGCCTAAAAATACGGCACCATCCCAGTAGGTACTAGAATGAGCCCAACTGACAACCATGATATAGGAGAAACTGTCTGGAACCTGCGCCTGGATGCTGACTTTACTCATGGAACAGGAAATTGTGAGCGTCTGGAGTATCTACTTGTCAGCTTTTCAATCTCCTGAGCAAGATGGAACAAACACAGTGACACATCGAGTTTGTGAGTCCCTATGCTGGCAGTTTGAACACTGTTGTGCATATGGGAGGGTGGAGTAGCAGAGTGATTAAAGGGTCCCCCTGTGCTGCCACATGTGCAAGCTTATGTCTTAATTTGTTATTAGCTCCCATCCAACCCAGGTGAAAGTTGTCTTGGGACTAGTGATGTCTAAGGTTAATTCCAAGGAATCCAGATGGTATTTTAAACTCTTCCTGATAAGGGAGGAGTTAACTGCAGAAAGGGAAGTGTCTTAGCCACATTAACCTGGTGGACTAGAGAGCTAGCAGGCCTCTGAACTCTCTGGACTAGAGAATTACCAAACCTCTGAAACCTCTGTATTCATTCAAACTTCTTTGTTGGTATAGAAAAATAGGTCAGACCCCTGATATCATTAGGATGTTGCTTTCTTTCCCAGAACCGTCTCTCTTACATTAAAACTTTGAGCATGTCAACAGTTTCAGAGTGAGGCACAAATCCATAGTGATTTGCTGGTTGTTACTGTAAAGGCACGTTTTTTCTTCCTGGCTGCAGCACAAATGCCTTGGAAAGTGTCAGATTTATGCATATGGTAAGACATCAGTACGCACTGATTGAAGTATGCTCAGAAAAAAGGGTTTTAAATTGCTGTTTCCTAAGAGAAATTTCAGCCTGTCCTTTTGAAATATCCCAGAGCTGCCTGGTTGCAAGAGTTATTTATTAGGAGGTCTTTAAAGTGGAATGGAAGTAAGAAATCCTATGAGAAAAACTTCTGTTTGTTTCTTACATTTTCTCCACCCTTCCCTCGCCCTGGACTGGTCCATATGCGTAAAAGGAAAATCTTTTCCGAGCCCTTTCGATCTAAAATATCATCAGATGGAGCAGAAGTAAAGCAGGACTTGCCCCAGGAGCGTTCCCACACTAGAATGTTTTAGATGCTCCAGCCCCAGAGCTTTGGCTACAGAAAAAGTATGAGTAGTGAGATGTTTAGGCTGTCTGTGGAGGGGTGGATCAGAGAGAGTCTCATGCCTCGGGCAGCATAGGGAACTATCTGACAGAGTAGAACTCGCACTGCAATGTGATGATGTGGGGACTTTGGTGGCAATACTAGCTCACAGACTTCTTTCTCATTCTCTGTCACTGCTTGCCCATTTCCATGCCATGGTAGATAATGGTTGTGGCTGGGTGAATGCCATTCTCTACAAACTTACTGAAGTCTAGATGATTTTGAGAGGAGGGTGGGGCTGTCCTTTAAAGCCAGGGAAGGCCGACACTGATTTTACTTACAGCACTTTACATTGTTTACCCTGAGGCATTACTGAAGGCTGCAGGGCCTGCAGAAAGACCAAGAGAGGAACATCTAGATATGAAGTTTGTTGGGTTGTAGCTGCAGTTCAGTGTTGTCAAGAGCAAGGAACTTCTATTAGGATTCCTGGGAAATTTAATATCAGAAAATTTGGTCTCTGCTCCAGAGCAACTGAGGGAGCTTAGGGATATTCTAGATTCAGGTGGTAAGTTGTTGTCTGAGCTCCACCAAAGCTGCTCAGTGGATGTACTGTGTCACCTCTTCTCTTGAAGTAATGCTATCACAATGTTGTATTCAGTAATGGGACTCTGAGGAAAGTTGAAATAAATAACTAAAAAAGTAAATATATTCTAGTAAAAATCTCTAACTTTCTCTTGTCATCCTTGACAAGGGAGGACACAGAATGCATTCCAGTTACACAATATAATTGAGTCACACAGTGACTAGGTGAGATAAAACTGTCTCATGTTTGTAACACAAATTTGGGTTTTAAACAGTTTGCTAAAAGGAAAGAAGTTATGCTATTTTTCCTCTAACTAGTCAACTGTGAGGAAAAACCTAAATGCTTGTTTTTATATGACCTCATTAGAAAGAAAATGAGAGGAACTGCATGCCACATTTGTTGTAATTGCATTAGGATCCAGGTAGATCTAATTTATATGGGGAGTCTGTTTCCATGATGAGGAGCAAATTAATTTCATCTGGCAGACAATTGAGTTACAGAGGCCTCACATTCAAACTTCTCCAACAGAATGTAAACAAGACACATTGTTTAATAGGATCAAACAGATAATAAAGAGCTAAATTATGGCAGGACTCATCAGTCAGCAACACATACTGCTAGACCTTCTCAAAGGATGCAAGTTAACATTCAGTAAAGCTGAAGGTTTAACTTAACCCTAATACCCCTGCCTGTCTGGATAGTGGAACGAGGAGTTAGAGGAAGTAGGTTTATAAACCATGAAGGTAATACATCTTTGTGTGGCAAGTTATAAAAACTTTAAGGTCTCTCAAGGACTTACAGATCATTTCCGTGCAGTGTTAGAATTCCACTGTAATTATAAATTCTTGCATTAAAAAAGAAAAAAAATACTATAAACTAGCATTTTAGTTTTAAAATTTGTGCTCTGGGAACGGACTGAGACTGCACAAGCAGAATATTCATGTTGCAGAATGGTGAAAGGGCATCCCTTCTAAATGCCCCATGGAAAGTGCTAAGCAGACTGGAAAAGTTCCAAAAATTTGTAGGTAGGATTGGTTTTCACAATTCTGGGATTTACTCCATTATTGTCTGTGTGACTCAGCTGAAATTGTCCACTATATGCCAGACATATTTTATTGTCAGTACGTTTTTGCTTGGCCTTGTCTGTGGCTACATGACCTTAATTCAACTAAATTTCTAAAATGGTAAAGTGGTTCTGATAACAGCTCTGTACTTGTCCCTATCTAAGTAAGATGTAGACTCATCTGTATATTCAGGAAGGCAGTAGGCCATTGCCTTGTATCAATGTTTTCTTGATTAATCTGCTGCCAAGAGTAAGATACTGCCTTCCCTGCTATTGGACTGAGCTCTGTCTTCTATACGTGATGCTGCCAGTTGCTAAATGACCTTGAAGCACAGAAAAGCAACTACTGGAAGCCATGACGCTTAATTAAATCAACTAGTCAGTGAATCCTGCTTGCCCCTGTTTGGGGGAGCAAATGGACTGTTTTCATTCTAAGAAAGATTAGGGCTAGGTGAGTTTTGTGCAGATAAAAATTAAATGTTTCCATGTGTGTATCTGTAATCTGTATCTGGTAGGAGGATTTCTCCTGATGTTGTAGTCCGCAACACTTTTTGACAGAAAACAGTTTGTGCTTCATACCCTTCTATCTAGAATGTTGCTTGCCTTAAATATTGAATGAGGATTTATTTGTTCAACAAATTCACTGGAGTTCCTGTAATCTCACTGGAGATTAAAATCCAACACAACATATGGAATTGCAGTATCTTGTTTTTAGAGCAGTCAGTACCAGCTGTTGCAGAATAAGACTGAAGATCTGTAGAGGCCAAATGTGAAGTCATCTTGAATTCTGCCTCCAAGCTTTTAGACAAGGACTGAGCTGTAAAGTACAGTGGTTTGTACTTCTGGTAATTTTTAAATCCTTTCTAAAAAATGTCAGATATCCTCATTACCTGCTTACCTACCCAGTAATGTTTTGGATCCTACATATCACAACACTAACAACTAACAAGGAGTTTGTAGATTAACTGAAGGTGTCACTCTCCTCTGCTCTACTAAACCTGCCATTAGCAATTGTCTTGCTTCAGTTTCATAATTTTTCACTTACTCACCTGTCATACCCTCCTGTCATAAACACTTTCCAACTTCCAGTTCTAGCTTCTTACTCCAGCAGTGGATGAGGTGCATGTGTGCTAAATGTCCCCTTCTTTCCTTGCTCCCCAGGAAGAGAAATCCAGGCACCCTGTGGCCAAAACAGAGACGCTTTGGCCAGGTACAGTTTGGGTCAGAACACTCATTTCTCCTAAGTCAAGGCACAGCTCTTTTCTTTCTGTATTCCGTTTAGATATAATTCTCTGTATGTAACATTATTTTCTTGTATTATCTTCATTTTAACTAATTCATTCTCATAGAAATAGTTTATTATACTCTCTAAGATGAAATAAAACATACCAGTGCTCTTTATTAAGTCTCCTTGGATATCTTACAATGGCAAAACAGCTGCTTTTTTATGTAGGATGAGAGAAATAGAATATAAAAGTTATGTAAGCACTTAATTCCTTTTAAAAATCAGTGGGATTTAGGCACAAAAATAACTCGTGAAGTCCTTGACCACTTTTATATGCCCAGGCCCAAGTATCTCCTTTTCAAAGGAAGTTTCCTGAAACTTGGTTGTTTAGTTGTGGATTTGCAAGACAAATTATGGGGTTCCAGTTTCTACCACCCAGCTCAAGGATAAGAAAGGCACTCCCTCGAGCAGGTAGCCAGAAAGTGGCAGCTAAGGCAGAAGAAAATGTGTAACTTGAACTCCACTTGTGCTAGCAAGCCAAATTGTAGGGGGATTGTGGGGATTATGTGGGGCTGCAGGAAAGAAATGAGCGGGTGAATTTTGAGTTATAGGAGGAAATAAAATTGAAGATCTCTGTTTTATAGGATACAGAGTGGCACAGGAGAACTATCGGACCTCAGGCTAACACATTTCAAACTACTCATCTACTGACAGCATGTCATAACCAGACAAGAACAAAACTATAAATAACAGTAGGAAACGTAGCTACATCATGCCAAGACGGTGAGTCAGTTAGTCACCTGGTACTTTTCTTAATAATTGGGGATTTTGCCCAAATCCTACTGAAAATTGCTCTTCTCCCCTTCTTTAATACCAGAGGGTATTTGGTTTGTGTGTATTTTCTTAGATTTCATGCCATCAATCTGCCTGCCCACAGCATTTTACAAACTTTTTAGCATCTTTATTAAAAATTAAATCTGTTTATTAAAATAATTTCTCTTAGAAGTTTTTCAGCAAAACGTCTCAGCCCTATGCAAAGTAAAATTAGCACATTGGATAGAAAGCTACCTGGAGACATGGGAGAACTATTGCTGTTCGATCAGCCTTAATTCCTTTTGTCTTTAGACCTATGTAATAAATAATATAGAGAAGGATGCTTAATACTGATATGGCAACATATTTTAGATATGACAGCATATTTTAGTATCAAAAGTATGCAGTATACAAGACGGTGTAGACTTGGCTTTTCTTACATTCTGTGACTTTTCATTTCAGGCTTTTAAAGCACTTATTTTAAAACTCATGCTAACTATTAACATAAATAATAATTTAACCTGTAACTATTACAAAAAGCTTAAGCATTTCATTTTCTCGGCACTTAGTGCTTTGAACATATGTACCAGCATTAGAATTAAAGTAGAAATAACTTGTTCAGAGGACTTTGCTAGAAGACCTATTTGCCAGTGTTTGTGCCTGATTTCAGAGGACACGTCAGTTGAAAACAGACATTCCTAATGGCTGACTGCTTTTAGCAGAGTTGACACCCCGTTTTCTGAAAGCAAAGTCACTTGCACAGAGAACTACCAGAAGTTCCCAGGAGGAACACAGGGCAAGATGGACCACTCTCTGATCTGCTGTGGCAGGTCCGCGTTCTCAGGGACTTCTTTCTGGAGAAACAAAACAAAGTGTATGTTAACAGCATACGCATTTCTGTGTCAGATGTTTGTCCCAAACATGGAGAAAACCAGATAGGCTGTTTTATATATGAAGAAGTATCTTGTAGTAAGGTAAGTTTGGTCACACTGATAGATTAAACTGGATTTTTTAATTCAAGTTGTTCTGAGAATTCCAAAACTAACTTACTTATATGGGAATGTTTTCTCCATGTTAAGGACAATGAATTAACAGGATCACCTCTCACTGAATTTGGGGTGAAATCTCAACTCTGTAGTCTTCATAGTCTGTTAGGAAAGTAAATCTGCATGGACAAATGTCCTGTGTAGACACGAGTAAACTAGTTTCAGGGATCTTTCTTGGGTAGTGGAGCTAAACCTTCTATACCAGCACAATGGTTCCTAGTCTTGTTTTGGCCTGAGGCAAACATGATCTCCCAAGCAGTGCTCAGGTATGATTTGGAAATTAGCATGTACCAGGCCCTAGTCCCAGTGGGCAGCCTCGTGAAGCCACACTGCTTTGGAGACTAAGACTTCAATAGTAAGGGTGTGGGGCTTTCTGTGGCAGAGAATGGTCTCAGACAACTTTAATTTACTTGAATACGTTAATTTTAATTTGTATACAGTGAGCTATGGAGTGTAAGTAAAACCCCCGGGGGGCAGGGCATACTGCTAGCTCAGTTCTCCTCCTGCCTCAGAGAGATGCTCTTCTGGCTTTAGTTATGTAATGCTCTGCTGCTGCACAGGAGCATCTCAAGCATCCAAACACCTCTCTGTGTCCTAGTTACGTTGGCATAACAAGGTGGCAAAGGAGAAGGTGTGAAGAAGAATAACCACTGAGGAGTCATATCGATAGCAAAATGCAGAGACTATCAGTATTACCCTGCAGTGCTGGGTTTCTTATGGAAGTCTCTGCTACAGGCAGCTCTTGGAGGGAAGGGAAGCCTTCCAGAAAGGAGCAGGGCCTCATGCAGACACCTGCTGTCCTGTCTCCATCTGCTGGTGGTGACAGGCTGGAAGCTGAGCATCAACAACTGATAAAAGACACTTATTAAGCACATATTAAGCACATTTCTGTGTTATCAGCTAGCAGTTGGGTTGCATTTCAGCTTTATTCTGTATTGATCTATCCATCAGTACTGACTCTCACAGGTTGGAAGAGATGGTGGCGTGGCCTAGGTAAGCACCTGTTTGCCAGGAGCAGAACCCCACAGCTGCACAGTGGCTGTTTTGAGACTGAGAACTGTGTTGAGGACTGGCATTTCTTCATGTAAACAAACCATCTTGCAGGCAGGTACTGGGGCCCTGTCGGAAAACAAGATAATTGAAATGATAAGGTACCCGCATGGTCTTGAAAGAGTTGGCTTTATGAAGAATGCACAGGTTCATTAAGGAGATGTTGTGGGTTAAAGCATGTTTGAACTGGTAACAACAAAAAGAGAGGTGGGCCCCAGTGCCTGGGCAGACACCTGAGATCATTGTGCTCCTAAGGCAAGGTCTTGGAGCTGACAGTTCTGCAGCAGAGAGAGGCAGAATAGCAAGCTCTGCTCAAAATGCTTTAATTAAACCACAGAGGGGAGTGGGTGAAGGCAGATGTTTCTCGGAAAGGAGAGCATCTCGCTGTGGTTTCTTGCAGGGCCTGGCTGAGGCATTTCAGTGGGCAGCGGTTCCTTCAGCCGGGAGCTCTCTCCTGAGTGCCAGTTCTTGGCACCTTCCGTCAAAGGAGAAGTCAAAATGCGGAAGCGTTGCAAAAAAAACAAAAGTACTTAAAACATGGGGTGAGAGTGGATTTACCACAGATGTTTCCGCTGGGCAGAATGCACTGGTGTGCAGCTCACTGCCCAGGACACTTTGAAGGTCAGGGGGGAGCGTGAGCCTGCTGCCTGCCCTCACCTCATGGCCCTCCCGCCATGGCGGCCCACCGCCACCCTTGCCTCAGCCCAGCCCTGGCCTCAGGTCCCTGTTCTGGCAGGGCAGAAAGCCCAGTCTGGCTGAGCAGGACATGTGCATGGCCTCTACTGACTTTTTTTCATACACTTGTTATTTTTTAAGCATTAAATTGATTTAAAGTGAACAGAGGCACAGAGAGCAAATGACTTCTCGGCAGAAATCCTGAGTTCCCACTTGTTTCCAGCTATTCCCTGCTGTGGGCAAAAGGGTGCCAGGAGATGCAAGAAGGAGGTTTCTGAAGCTAATTATTTACTGGTTTATAGACTTTCAGGAATTTCTACCTGTCAGGTTTGATAAGGAAACCTGGCACTTCAATGGAAGCAATTAGCACAGCTTCTATGATGTGTTACTAAGTGATTGTGCAATTATTTATTTCCTGTAAAGCGACAGACCACTAAAAAGGGCTTTGTGTTTTCTGTTTGTAGATTATCAGGGTGGATGCAGCCACCAGGTGGATGGCAAGTAGGTGTGGGAGCACTACAAAGCCTTTCCCTACAACATTAAGAGGACGTGCACTTCTCCCCATCTTGTCTGCTGTCCACTACATTGTCCCTTGATTTTATTCAGCGATTATTAATCACGATGATGATCTTTGGATCCAGGTTTGTATTGGTCTTAGCCCTTATCCCAGAGATGGACAAGCCTGTCCCGGGTTAAAAGCATGGCATGCTGTATAGACAAGAGGACAGACTATGGATAGACTCGTGGATCTGTCCTATTGGGCAGACTCGCAGGTGGAGGTGTCTGTGTTCAGTATTGAAGATGACAATGGAAGAAGTAGAAAGGCTGCATTTGCCTCCATTTAGAGGTTTCCTTTCCAGCTTATATTGCTTCCTGCCAGGCTTGAAATAAAACCCCTTTGTATGCAGGAATAATTCAGTCCACCTCGAACCAGTTCCAGTCCACTCTGCAGATGACACATGAGAACTACTAAAAATAATCATCACCAACAGGGCAAGAAATAAATAATCCAGCACTTTGTCCAGCGAGAAATATTTTCTGACTTGGTCATCAGAAAGTAATTATCTTTGCTGGAAGTGGCTATGAGGTTAATGGTGCATATCTGATCCTGTCTTAGGAAAACAGTGGGCTAGAGACTTCTTGAGATCCTTTCTGGTATGATTGTAAGGATAGCATTATAGAAACTATTTGACAAGGGAATGTTTGATAATGTGGACTTTTTTTCTGGAACTCATGAACACTTTATAATTTTTCAAGGCCAGCACTGAATTGTTACAACTTTTGGAAGCACTGTGAAAGGACAAAATATAAAGAATGAATAGTGAACATACTTTCTAAAATGCTAAAGCAGACTAAAGTCTAAGCAAATACATAAAATCTGTGAGTAACTGTGAGCCAGAAAATGAAGTATAAAGGAAAACTTTACATTGAAAGAATACCTGAATACCTGTTACTTTATGTAAGGGAAAAAGAGACACTTTAAGGTCTTGAGGAAATTATTTAAATTATTATGAAAATCCAAATATCCAAAATCCAAGGACCTCTGGATGCAAGAAAAAGAAAAAAAACCAAAAAACTCATAGAACCTCTCAGGACAATGATAAAGTGAGGAAAATCTATACTGGTAAAAACAAGATTGCTATGGGCAGCACTGACCCTAAAGTCAGTCTTGACACTTATTCTTAGGGCTTTAATGCAAGAATTTTTTGAAGTTCAGGTGGACTGAGTAGCAAAAAAGAAATAATAGGTATGTATTTTCTGCACTCTTTCACTGTGCGAATGACTGAACCTCAGCTGGACTAATTCTTTGTAGCTGCTCAGGCAGAAAGCCAGACCTTTCAGGTGGTGAGTTACTGGCAGAACAGGAGGAGTTCTGGCATGCACACAAACAGGGCACTCCTAGGCAGGGGAAAGCCCAGAAAATATTAAAGTGCCCAATACTGCTGTCGCGCATGGGCTTTTTAAGCACCGAGATATGAAGCATCCAGCAGGAAGGTAGAATGTAGCAGTGGGATTCCAGGAACCATGAGAAGGGGCAAAAAATGTGGCATGACTCCACTCAGCTCACCTGGAATACAGTTTTACTTATCTTACAGGATAGGTAAAAAAAAAAAAAAAGTAGGGAACTTTGATGTGCAGTACACAGTAAAATTAGCATAGGGGTTTAATACCTCTTCTGCTCCATAGTCCTGTCAACGTACATCATTCCTCCATCCTCCCTCCCTCTCACCCTTTCTCACGCTGACTAATCCTCTAATACTCTGCAGTTTGAGTTCTCCTCTCTGTAATTTTGTTTTTTTTTTCTGTTTTAAAATATTTGGAGCCCTTCTGATTTCCTTGCTTTGTTAGTGCATGTCCCTTCAAAAAAATGCTCCCTGACAGAGCCAGGCTTTGGCACAGCACTATCCCTTCCTCTAACAGATTCTGCCTCCCTATGGGGTAGGCCCTCTACTTCTGCACATCTGCTTAGGTGCCTGAGCTCACGTGAGACCTGACACTGTTGAAAGCTTCTCATCCATCTAGTTTATGCTTGCATATCAAGAAATCTTTGTTCATGAACACAATGTATATATCTAACTGAACTAAGGTAACTTTTGTTCTGTATGCAATCTTCTGTTTTCTGTCTCAAATGTGTAGAGGGTGCAGATGGGATGAATTCAGATTATATGAGAATGTTTGGTGCTCTCAAGTGAAAAAAAAAAACAAGCTAATAATAATGTCATCCTTAAAAGCTAAGGTTCTTCCCCAAGAGGCTGTATCTAAAAATATCCCAAACTGAGATCATTATTTACACTCTGTGCTGTCATGAGTCAAGTAAAAACTCCTGAAAATCTGAACAAGTATGTGAAAACTAGAGGATTTATAGAAGTCAGATTGAACTGAAAAACAACTCTCAACTGCCACAGAGCTGCTGTTCTGCTGCAGCTTCCTAGGATTCAGCTGAGATGATGTATCTCTCAATCTTTTACTTAACTTTGATGGCAACAAGTGAGTAACAGAAGCTCAAATGAGAATGCCATTCAGCTGGTGCTGGCCTGTAACCAAACCCAGCCCTGGAGAAGGCAAGTTCCTTGCAGAAGGGTGGGGCTGCAGAGCAGGAAGGAGCTGTTGTTTCCTGTTCACTTGGCTAGTTGTTCAGTTTAGAGTGTCTGGCTGAAAGGAGAGTGTTTGGGAAAGTGAAGTGTGATTTAGAAAGTTTCAAGTGCCTTTGTGTTCTTATTGCATATAAAGGGTATATACTGGTGAACTGCAGCAGGAGCAGCACAGGCTTGCCTGTGCCATGGTGAGTTGTGTGAGATGGGAGGTGTGGGGAGGAGGTCAGTGATCCTTGATGGATCTGCTGGGGGAACCAAAAGCTCAAAGAACTGTTTAAGTGGGAAAAAGGCATTATCTAGTTCAGAAAAAAGGCATCAACTCAAATGTGTGTGCTGGTGGCTGTGGGAAAAGGATTTAATTTGGTACAGTGAGGAGTCACTCCTCAGTTTTGAGGGACAGCTGAGAGAAGCAAATTATATCCCTTCACAAGTTTGGAGCTTTGTCAGTTTGCCCTTGTCATGCAGGTGACCTGGAGATTTATCTTTGCACGATCAAGGTGGCCCATCATCAGTTAAATCTATGTATTATTTCTTAAGAAAGCAAAAAGCCTGTCCTTTTACAGGAAGAACCAGCAGTGACTTCTTCCTTTGGCAGTAGGGGCTAAATCCACCTGTCCGACAAGGCTGTGCTCAGCTGCGGGGAGGCAGTGTCTCCAGGCTCTGGTCCAGAGCCCCAGTTTGGAAAGGACCTCACTGGAAACTGCTCTGCCGAAATCTGGTGCAGCTCTGATAAAATGGCCCAACCCATCCTGTAAAGACTGTTACTGAAAAATCTTGAAATAATCACAGGGGAAATGACAGGAACTCAGGCCTCCCTTCCCATCCAGGCAAGACACTCCCTGTCTCTTTTTCCCTCCAGCCCACTAAGCACGCAAGGATCCAATGGAAAGGGCAAGAGTTTCAGCAGCAGGAAATCTGAGCCAGAGCCACAGCAAGGGCAGGCTGAGACAGAGCTGCCCCTGTGCCAGTTCTGAGGCAGGAGGGCAGCAGGCTGCTGAGGTGGGGTTGCAGTAGTGTGTTAGAGTCCATGCTAAACTTATGGGAGTATGAAATTGTAGGGTCAAGTTCAGGGATTGCAGTAGCAGAAAAAGGAGGAACAGTTCCTGTGGCCTGAGTGACATTTCACTTATATGTGCTAGCTGTAAATCTTATCTGGAATCTTGAGAGGCTTTAATGTGGTTTTCCTCATTTACATTTAAGAACACATCCAATTAACAGAAACACAGCAGCTGAAATGCCTGTTTTATAAGAGGGCAGGGCTCAGCAAGTTAAAAATGCATAGGACTAGAGTATATTAGTCCCTGTTAATGAGGCTTTCAGCTCTGCAGTCCCAATCCACGTATCTCTTCTTTCATCAGTGGATTAAATACGAAGAAACCACTCTCACTATTTTCATCAAGGAGGTGAAGCTACTGTGTTTGTTTTTTACCCTGTGGTTTGTAACAAGTCAGTTCCTGGTGAGACATAGGTGAGTCGGGGTCTTGTTTGATACCTTTGTCAAGTCCTGAACATCACAAGAAGGTAATGAGGCATAAGCTGTACAAACTCTGTATGCTCTTCTATGTGCACACAGAGTGGTGATCTGTGTGCATATATGGTGACGGTCCGGGAAGTGAAGGTCCTGGGAGCTGTGTTCCTTGCTCCCTTAGATTCACCTGGGAAAAACAAACGGAAAAACCTTTAATCTGTGGAATTATACAGTCCAGTAACAGGAGGATATAAACGGGAAGTCTGAAGAGATGAGGTACCCTCAGCAAGGCTGTTGCAAGGCTTGGTGGTTGGCACGTACCCCCTTCTCCAGGCATCCTGCTGGATGCTGGTGCCACCAGCTCCCACGTTGCCAGCCCCATAGCCTCAGCCCTCATCCTGGGTGGCAGCAGGCGGTGAGGCTTGGGTGAGTTTGTCCCCTGTACCTATGCATGGCTCTGAGATTCATAGTCACATTCCAGACTCTGAAGAAAGGATCTAAAGCCTGTTCAGCCTGTGTGGAGGAGCTGATGCTGCCACAGGGCAGGGAAGGAACCACCAAGGGATCTGGGCAGTCATGGGAAAAGCCACGGAGAGGAGGAACAAGCAGGCCTCGCTCTGGTCTTTGGGAGCATGCACTCACTTGTGGCCTATGAATGACTTGTGGTAGGAACTGTCATCCCTTGTGAGACACGGTGGTGCCGGCCACATGAAATACATCTAAATCCCAGCTCAGTCCAGACTGTAAAACTGGCTTAAAGTGAAAACAGATTGAGACCAAGGGAAGGAGAGAGCTTCTTAGGCAGCAGACAGCCACCATTTAGCAGCTCCCTCTGGGCCTGTGTCAGTGGGCCACCCTTGCTCCTGCACCCCAGTCTGCTCCTTGTCCAGCGCAGTGATGCGGCTCCTGTTTTAACTCGGGCAGTGATGGGCAGCTGCAGCTGGGCTGGGAGCTGAGAGCTTTGCTGGCACCGCTTTGCGCAGTGCTGCTGCATGCAGCATTCATCCAGTGCCTGATGGAGACGTTGCCCCTTTTCAGCTGTTCGTTGCTGCTCCGATGCCAGGGATGCCCTCGGATCTGCTGTCAGATCAGGGCAGGCTCTGCGGGAACGCACTAATCCCCTTCAGGAAAGTTCCCGTGGCTCAGTTCAAATACCCGGTTTGAACTGGTTCATCTGACCCGGTCGGTCTGTCTGGCGGAGCACCGACACGCTCTGCGCTGCCGCGGGTGAAGGTCGGCTCACGCTCAAGGGCGGTGGTGGCGAGCAGCTGGTTCTGCTGCTTCCAAGCGAGACATCTGCTCGCAGACTTAAAATCATTTAGCCCAAATCCCGTGCAGTTCAGGGCTGTTTCCTGTGCAGCTTTTAGTGTATTTTGTCCTTCCTTAGTTTAAAACAGGACTTCTATTGTTTGTCTGGTGAGGCTGGTAAAAGCTAGGAGGATATTCCTCTTAAATTACCCCTTTATATCTGATTATACACCTGGGTAGCCAAGTAGTTTATCCTAAAGAAGCAGATGGGGTGAATATAGGACTGCATCTGAATTCTGCAGAGCAGCTCAGAGATGCCATTTTCAGCGCGAGCTGTTCTTGCTGTAGCACAGTTTTATCTTGCTCAGGAGAAATTTCAGGAAGTTGTGCGCGGCAGAAGGGTGCAGCTTGGCTTTTCATTGTTTTCATTTCTCCTCCTCTTACATTACGCAGAAAAACAAGGGAAAATATCCTCTCCCTGGGACTCATTCCCGTGTTTCTCATGAACTCGGAGTTCCTCAGCCTGGAATCAAACATCTATAAAATGAAAACTGAAGGAATAAAGAATGCACTGGGGAAGGACCCTGTTCAGTGCAGTACACATTTTTCACACTGGGCTGAAGTTTATTTCTCCCAATTCCATAACATTTAAGGAATCTCACTAACATTTATGCATAAATAACTTTCCATGACAAACGATACCAAACTTTCGTGCTCAGGGAGATTCACCTAAAACTGTTTTCGTATAAAACAAATTAAACTTGGGAGTACTTTTTTCAGTCATCAAATGGTAAGTATCCTACATTCACATTTTATGCCAGCTGACATCAGACTGCTTTGTGAACTGTTTGGAGGGCACTGGCAAAGGAACTCTGTGTAGTCCTCTGCATTTGGTTTAAGTAACTTTTCCCCCGCTGTGACTCCTCTCTTTCCTCCTAGCTGCTCTGCTGGTTTATGTGCTCATAGGAATCATTAGACTGAACCCTCTCTGCCAGGTCCTGGGTGTATACTCATTTTCATCAACAGTGTATGACAGTGACTAGACTTCTCCAACTACTTTCTGCCAGCCCCCTGATGGGTTTGGCAGCCCCTGGCAGCAAGGCGGAGTGAAGAGCTGGGAGCGAAAGTTCCCTAATCAGGACCTGGGTATGCATCTTGGGTCGGAGTAGAAGTATTATGGGGAGTGGCTGAGGGAACTGGGATTGTTCAGCCTGTAAGAGGAGAGGAGGCTCAGGGGAGACCTTATCACTCTCTACAACTGCCTGAAAGGAGATTGTGGTGAGGTGGGGGTTGGCCTCTGCTCCCAGGTAACAGTGATAGGATGAGAGCGAATGGCCTTAAGTTACACCAGGGGAGATTCAGTTTGGATATTAGGAACAATTTATTCTCAGAAGGAGTATTGAGGCACTGGCACAGGCTGCCCAGGGAGGTGGGGGAGTCACTTCCCCTGGAGGTGTTCAAGAAATGTGGAGGGACATGGGTTACTGGGTGTGGTGGGGATGGGCTGATGGTTGGACTGGGTGGTCTTAGCAATCTTTTCCAACCTTTATGATTCTATATGGGGAGGAAAAGGCAGGAAATTTAGGATGCTGCAGGCAGAAGTATGGGTGCAGTTACTGTTGCCCTAGGTAGACCTGAGCTTCCCATAAATGAACAATCCAGAGTCTAGGGAACAAATGAGCACATTTGGTATGCGCTGTGTAGGTGGTCAGAATTGTCCTTTGCAGCCTGTGCATATTAGGTAGAATTAGTGGTCACACAGAGATGGATTTGAGAACATGTGCTCTTCAAGACTGATGTGCTTGGAATGCTTTGGATTTACCATGCAAGCACTGGGTAGGTTCCGTGCACAAGAAGTATCATCACGGGTTTGAGATGCACCAGATTTACTATTCACACATGGTGCAGGTTCATGAACTAAATATGTCTATCTGCTGTGGGCTCTCCCCATATTGGCACTCCTCAACAGATTGTGGTACTAGTAGTAACCATGTGGCCAAAGAGTGGGTTGAATCAGCCTGCTGGTGCAGCCTACCATGCAGATACATAAGTACTAGGACTGACACAGGAGAGGGGATGGGAGCAGGCAAGATTGCTCCTTTGAACAGTAGCACATGCTTAGCTCAACAACAGCCAAATTATGTCTGGGGCTCATTCTTTCATGAAATAACTGAAGGCTTGAAATCATAGAGAACAAATTCCTTTGTATCTGTCTGGGAAAGGGGACCTAACTGGGATACTGGGACTACTGCAGTTCTGGATATGGCTGGCCAGGGTGGGCTAATCCCTGCGTACACAAGAGCCAGGATCACCAAGACTACATGGATGGGCATACTTGGAGATAGAAATTGCACGTGTATTGATTAGTTCAGTTGCTTATCTTCTAGGTAAAAGTACTGTCCAGTCCCAGTAAAAGGATTATACTGATCTCTAATAGCTGCAGCTTACTGAGTAAGTAAATGATTCTGGTAACACATCTGCTACTGTGCTTCACTGCTTACTTGGACAATGAAGTCCTGGGTCTCAGAGCTTAATCCCTATTGATTTTCTGTCAATTCCTTCTGCCATTACCCCAAATCTTTACAAAACTGTAGCAGATCAGTGTATTTGACTGGGCCTTCACTTGTCATTGGCTCTTGGAACTCGGAGGCATCATTGGGCTTCTCATCTAGCTACCACAATTTGCAAACAATGAGTGTTGGGTCTGGGACTTTCTGTATGGGGGCTCTGGTCTGCTCTGTCTTCAAAAATACTTCTCCTTTAACCTTCTGGGAT
This sequence comes from Aquila spilogaster, assembly GCA_024606505.1. NCBI lineage: Eukaryota > Metazoa > Chordata > Aves > Accipitriformes > Accipitridae > Aquila > Aquila spilogaster. The sequence continues at coordinate 19,539,970 of JANHGO010000069.1, read as the reverse complement.
AATCATTCCATCTGTAAAGTTTTCCTGTGCTTCCTGTTGTATTCAATAAATTTCTTTGCCTTAAAGGTCTCTTGTTGATACTAACCATCTGTCGTCTGGGGGGAGGAGAAGACAGGAAAGACAACTTAAGTAATGAATTGTGGGTCAGACGTCTCATCTGTAAAATCCTAACATAGAAGCATGCTGAAAAGGGAGAGAACAGGAGTTAGAACTGGGAAAACTTCTGCTTCAGGCATTTGTTTGCTGGCACAGTGCCCAGCAGGCACTGCGTTAGGCAGCTTGGTCTGATAGCTTGTTTTCATGTCTGCATTGCTACTTCATCTCCTGGCCTGGGACGACATCTGGCTGGCATGTTCTTCTCCGCACCCCAGGAAGAGGACTCTTGTTAGCTGGTTACTGCAATTCTCAGCATTAAAACATAGTGAATCAGACTGCAAAGTAGCATGAGACTGATTGAAAAATAATGAGATTTATCTGTTGAGTTGAGCTTTGAGTTCTTTTTATTTGCTATCTGGCTTGGAAACCTTTAGAATTTGTGATGGGTATATTTTTTGCTTTTCATTAAGATTGTGGATGTTTTAAAAACACACATATGCGCGCACACACGCACACACAAATAATGCAAGAAGACAAATGAAATAGACCCTTACCTTACAATTGAGAAATCCTGAATAAGTGATTTGGGCTTTCACAATCACGTCTGTTGTCAGAAACTTGCAATAAAGAATAGAATAATTGGCAATATTCTTGCCAAGAAGGGACAGGGGACATGGTGATACAAGAAAAGTGGAGAAATTGGAGAGAAGATGTTATCTGCATAAGGGTGCTTAAGTCCAGGAAGAAACAGTGATGTAATATTGATGGGTTTGTCTCCAGATTTGTACTACTTTCTCTGAGGCTGGAAAGATTTCCTCCTGCAGCAGAAAGGGGTGCTGGGTAAACAGAATTCGTGGTCTGGAAATGGATGCCAAGGCTTAAATGAAATACATCCACTTCAGATACAACAGGTGTATAACTCAGTACCAGGAACAAGTTAGCACTACAAGGATATTAAAATTTGACCTCTGTGCATATGTCTGACAGTTAAAGATCCTTTCCAACATGAGTGTTCTTGTGATGCTGTGACTCTGGGCCTCTCAGACACAAGCTTCAGTTTTTGAGATTTTTATCTGCATTCCCTGCATCCCTCACAGTACACTTCTGCTTATGGTTAACATATTAATAGCCTCCTGACTGCTTACTTTGTTCCTCTAGGAGGAGGGGCTTTAACCTCTCCCAGATTGCAGCCCAGCAATCCACAATTTCATCAGATGTTAGTATGCTTGGAGAGAAGGCCACCCATGATGACTGAAATCTGACAGCCTGGTCCTTTGGTGACCATCAGTTTTCATGTTCTGTAGCCTCTGAAGATGCTCATGAGTTTCCCATTGCATGACCACAGCTCATCAGTGCTGTGCTTAGTATCTTCTCAAGGTCATTATTCCATCAGCCTTATTAATCCGTGCTGTTCAAACAAGGGCAGTCTGGAGGAATGCTGACTGGTTGCAGTTGTCTGTACAGCAGTTTGATGCAGGAGAAACAGAGAACAGGGATTGTGCAGCCTACAAAAGAGGAGATGGAGAGTGGGCATCATCAACGTACACAAATATCTGAACAGAATGAGCAAAGAGGACAGAGCCAGGCTCTTTTAAGGGTGCCCAATGCCAGGTCACAAACTGGAACACAGGAGGTTCCCTCTGAACACCAGGCAGCACTTCTGTGCTGTGCAGGTGGCTGAGCACTGTCAGAGCTGCCCGGAGGTTGTGGATCTTCTCCTTGGAGATTCAGAAGTTGCCTGGCTGTGTTCCTGGTCACCTGCTCTGGGTGTCCCTGCTGGGAAAGGGGCTGGGCCAGATGGATCCAGAGCTCCCTGCCACCCTTAGCCACTTTGTGATTCTGTGATAAGCTGCCTGTCTTACCTGTCCTTTCTGATGCTTGATATATGTCCAGCTTCTACTGGAGCTAGAACAGTTGTGAAAGGCTGTGAGATTCAGGAAGGACTTTAACACAGCAATACTGGACTCTTCTTCAACTCTCCCATCAGTCTTCATTCCTCTCTTCTGTTACATCTCTGTACAAGTCACACTGCCCTATGGGCAGCTCAACCCCTGAGCTCCTTACAGTGTTGCTACCTTGCCTGTTTCTCCAACCTTCACCCTGCTGAGTGTGAATGTTCCTCGAGCAGGGATCTGCCAGCCAAATTATTCTGCTGTGTAGAATACAGATCTTCAGGTGTGATTGACTGGCAGATTCTTCTTAGCTAGCTGTCATGAAAGGCATCCCCTGGTGTTTCAGGTGATAGTGAGGCCTCCTGCCAGTTTCTTCATGTTAAGCTATGTATTCAGTGCAGACCGCCTCTGTCCACTGACCCTGCTTCAAGTGCTGTATTTTCTGGGTACAGGATTCAGGGGGTTGAACAAAACACGTGTACGGAAATACTGAGAGAAGATGGGAGATGGGAAAGGAAATGGTGAAAATTAGCAACCATTGGGAAAAAGAGTATAAGAATGAACTGAATCCCAGAAAGCATAGTTCTGGAGGAATGATTTTCAGTCTGACGTATGGATGACTATTAGGAAATCTACAAAACATACATTCTACAAGGTCATGTTTATAACAAATTTGGAAAGATCTAGAAAAATTGTAGGGACCAGGAAAGTAGAAAAAATAGAAAGCTTTTAAAAAGTCAGCGATGAAATTACAGTAAATAGAGAGAGCTCATATATTTTGCCACTGAGTACATTGCAGAGCCTGTCGTGAGCTGAGAGACAAGAAATGTTGTCATTGCTCACTTGTTCCCTGAGAAGGTGAATAGGGAATTAGTGTCTGTGGCACCCGGGGAGTGCAGGAACCTGGCCCTGGGAGTGCTGGGCTGCACAGCTCCGGGAAACGCTTTCCAGATACCGGGTGAAGTTCTGGTCCACATTTACCGAGATGTCTTTGTACATTCAAATAAAGGCGTAGAAGTTCTCAGACATGATGACTCCCCAGTGTAAGTTAATACTCAGATTTTCCCCAAGCTTCGGAGACACACAGGAGGGGACGTGCGCGCTGTTTATCTTCCCTCGACCTCTGCAAACCAAACCCGACCCGCCCTGGCAGCGCCTCCTGCGCCCTCCCGTGCTGCCGCTAGGGGGCAGCACGGCTCCGCGCAACGTGCCCGGCCGCAGCTCTCGGCGCCCTGGGGACCTTCCGGCTTGCTGAAGAATTTGTAATTACTTAATGCAAAATTAATTAAAGAATGTAAACGAGCGATCTCATCTTGTATCACAGCAAGTGAAATGAAATAAAATAAAGCCGTGGTAGCACATATTAACCTGGAGCGTCTCAGAATTTGGGAGCGGTTTTGTTCCGTATCCTGAAGCACGCGAGGGGTTCAGCAGTACTGAGCGGAACAGCTCCTTTCCTGGTGGCGGGAAGAGAGCTGCTCGCCTAAACGCTCCCAGCGAGATGCCACCACCCGCCTCAGCTCCTTGCCTGACAGGCAGAATACTTCACATCCTTCTCTTCTGCCGGTTGAGAATCACGACAGGTGCAGTGGAATCACAGAATGGTTTGGGTTGGAAGGGACCTTTAAGATCATCCAGTTCCAACTCCACTCCTATGGGCAGGGACACCTCCCTCTAGACCAGGTTGCTCACAGCCCCATCCAGCCTGGCCTTGAACACCACCAGGGAGGGGACATTCACAATCTCACTGGGCAACCTGTTCCAGTGTTTCACCACCCTCACAGTAAAGAATTTCTTCCTAATATCTAGTCTAAACATATACTCCTCCAGTTTAAAACTGTTTCCTCTTGTCCTGTCACTACCTGTCCTTATAAAAAGTCCCTCCCCAGCTTTTCTGTAGGCCCCCTTCAGGTAGTGGAAGGCCGCCATAAGATCCCCCTGGAGCCTTTTCTTCTCCAGGCTGAAGAGCCCCAGCTCTCTCAGGCTGTGCTCCAGCCCTCTGATCATCTTCACGGCCCTTCTCTGGACCTGCTCCAACAGCTCCATGTCCTTCTTGCGCTGGGGGCTCCAGAACTGGACACACTACTCTGGGTGGGGTCTCATGAGAGCAGAGTAGAGGGGCAGAATCACCTCCCTTGACCTGCTGATCATGCTTCTCTTGATGCAACCCAGGATACGGTTGGCCTTCTGGACTGCAGGCACACCTGCTGTCTCATGGTGAGTTTTTCATCAAGTGACACCCCCAAATCCAACATGTATCTGTGCTTGGGATTGCCCTGACCCAGGTGCAGAACCTCGCACTTGGCCTTGTTGAACTTCACGAGGGTGGCATGGGCCTACCCCCCAAGCCCGCCCAGGTCCCTCTGGATGACATCCCTTCCCTCTAGCGTGTCAGTAGGCACTTAATGGAGCATAATGTCAGAAAAAAGAGAACTGAGGCACTAATCATGTACCCTGAAGGCTGACATCAGTTCTGTGCTTCACCTGGTGCCTGTGAGAAGGCTTTGCTTGGGGACTGTCAGCATACTGAGGGGCCCAGTCCTGTTTATGGCACCCTGAAACCAGGGCAGAGTTTGGTGCTAAGATCCTGTGGAAGAGTCCCAGCAGGTAACATCACTGATATTCTAGATTGTTGTCTGCTGCAAAACAGTGGAAATATTTTTAAACATCTGGTAAAGACTCTTCCATTTAGCATATAGGATTTATTTCAGTTTATTTCAGTTTTTTCCTTAGTAAATACCAAGACGACAGACTAATTAGATGTTAAATATTAGTAATACATAAACCACATTCATTGTAAGTAATTCTTACAGTTATATGAGAAGACTTGAGGAGTGGCTGAGGTCCCTGGTTTGCTCAGTCCAGAGCAGAGGAGCTGAGGGGAGGCCCCAGGGCAGTGGGCACGGCCTGAGCTGCTGGAATTCAAAGAGTGTTCGGACAGTACCCTCAGACATAGGGTTTGAATTTTGGGTGTTCCTGTGTGGAGCCAGGAGCTGGACTCAGTGATCCTTGTGGGTCCCTTCCAACTTTGGGTACTCCATGATTCCATGGTATTAAGCTAATACAAAACTAACTTGCACTTGACAGAATCAGGAGTAGCAATCCATGCTATGATGCTGATTTAAAACTGGTTCATGGAGTTAAAGGCAGGCATAGCTCCCAGACTTTTAGGGCATCTTCTGGACTGCTTTCCTGGTGACTGTGCTGAGGTTCACACCTGCAGGCGGTCCTGCACCCCTGGGCTCAGTAATTGGAGTGCAGCAGCTATGGGAACTGTGCTGGAAGGAGAGGATTTTTTGGTGCCTTGTAGGCAATTAGGGGCCACAGCTCCTCCTGGGAGTTAATGAGCACAGCGTGGTGCTGATGTGCGGTTTCCTGGAAATCTCTCCTGCACAGACATTATTTCAGTTGCCACATTGTCAAGTAGATAAGGTATGTAACTGCACGCAGAGGTGTTACAGTGCTCTGAAAGAAGCAGGCAGTGTATCAGTTCACTTTATTAAATGCAACAGACATTCCAGAATGCAATAAGGGGTAACACTAAGAAAAATCTACCAGAGACACCTGAGGATTAGGAAGAGGCACTACAGTATCTGGTTGCTGCAAGCACTCAGGGCTGTGGCTTTGTGTACCTCTGCAGCACTGGGTGGGCATTGCTCAAAGTGAAGGGAAGAGCATGAGTTTTGAGACTGCATACTCTACTTTCTGTAGAATTTTTGTTCTTTTGTGAAAGTCGCTTGTCAAAATACTGATACAATTCAATGACGATGTCATGTCAATGTGGTGTGGCTGCAGGCATGGCTTGATGTCCGATGTCTGCAGGTGTTGCTGCTGCTGCTCGAGCAACAGGCAAAGCCAGTCCCCCCTGTGCAGAGCTCCCTAGGAAGGAGAAATGGTAAAGCTGTTGTCTTTAGTGCATGAGGAAAAAGCCTTGTTCCTTTACGAGAACCAGCATGTGTCTGGTTTTCAGTGTATAAACTACTCAGTTTCTTTGTTGCTGTTTTTATTTTCCTTCTTCCTTCGTTCCTTCCTTCCTTCCTTCCTTGCTTCCTTCCTTCCTTCCTTCCTTCCTTTCCTTTGGCTGCTTAACTGTCTATTTAATTCCTTTCAAATCATCAGAGTATCAGCTGAAAGTACTACAGCTCTTAAATGTATGAAGGACATCAGAATAGCAGAGAGAAAATGGACAGAAAGCTGCTGGGCTCAGCATTACGTTCTGCTACCTAGAATAGGGGAAGGTGGATGATGCAAGACCCATTGATCCCATCAAATACAGCAGAGTGTCAGGAACTGGGTATAGTTAAATCCAAGTCACAACCATTTCTAGATCAGCCCCAAACACAGACACCACTGCATCAGCATCATGGAGACACTCAACAACTCCTTGACAAGTACCTAGCTCTCATTGGTGCAGGTTCTGGGATGATGGCCATCCATAACAACCCTAGATGACTTCAGGAATCCTGCCTTCAGTGTCATTTCATGTTTTGAAATTAGGGAGAATCGATTTCTGAAATTTACTGTGTACTCCACTCACTTTCTGGAGTTTCCAGTATATTTAGGAATAACCAAAATGCATTGCCAATTAGAATGACATGGACTTCAACATCCCACTCTAACTGTTATAAATAAATGCTACGGTTATTTAGCTATAGCTAACTCCTAAATAATTTACAACCTTCTTTCCCTTACTATAAAATTTTATGCCAAACAAAGTAACCAGGATATTTGTATTGCCCAGATACATATAGTCAGGTACCAAAGGATGAAATCCACTTACCAACAGGGTGCTCTGCCTATAAATTGGATGCATGTATAAAAATCCCTGCATTCATTTAGGGAATTAGGTTTGCTCAGACTTAGGAATCTATGTAGGTGCAGGTATGTGGGAGGTGGCCAGTAATCCCAACAACAGCAGCTGTTACCACAGGTGAGCTGGAGAAAAGCACTATCACACTTTATTTTAGTATGCTACAAAATTCCTTGTTGAACTTTATTAGGTACTTTAATACCAAGCATACTTTAAAGTAACAAAAATTATTGTTGTTATTATTTTTTACAGAAAATCAGGTATTTCAACAGTTTTCTTTACAGTTTTTGTTGACTTAAAAAAAAATTACAGTTGACAAGTTACAATGGAGTGTAATGGGACAGCAGTTACATTGAAAAAGGTAAAACGTACTATTCATACTGAACCAACATTTAGCGATGTATGTCCTTGTAAGTTTCCTGTTTGTGTACAAATGGTACATTTTCATGGAGCTGTCCTGGCTGGGTTGCAGGGTACTGTGATGACACTTTTTGCAACTTTGTGTGTGTTTAGAAAGGACTTTTGCTTCACACAGTCACCATGATGCAAAACTTAGTGCTATGTAACCAAATAAAATTTGACAGAGAAACCCTGTTTCAGTGATTTCTGTCACAGCAAATGTCCTGCGACTGCAATAATTTGGGGTAGAGGTAAACCTAAGGAGCAAAAGAAGATGGTGATACACATCCAGATAGCAGAGCTTCCACAGCCTTTTGAGATGAGTGTGTGCCTGTGGGCCAACAGGATCGGTGACTGAAGGTAGGCTTTGCCGAGACACCGTTGAATGTGAACTCCTGAATGTGCCCAGCCTTTGAGGATGTGCGTTTCCCAGCTAACACTGGTTGGACTAACCATAGATTTAAAAACCTTTTTGAACTGGGACCTCAGTGATTTCATGCAGCCTCATGTACCAATTATGTTTTTTCCTTCCCACGCACTTCAGCGCAGCAGCAGGTGCTGGGATTACCTTTGTGGGGGTTGGTTGAGTTGGGTGGGGTTTTTGACCAGCCCTAACACCAGTCCTGTAGAGGTCAGGGAGTCTCCTACACACAGTTACAGGAGCAGATTTAGATTAAAACAACATTTATTTATGTATTTTATATGCTCCCCAGATTCACATATAAATTTATTTGCAGACATCCATCCATATCAGCGTTCAGTTTCTAAAATCAGCAGTGCCACACTGGTACCTTGGTGATTAGATAAAAGTAACCTAATTCCATGAGTCTATTTGCTTGAAGATGATTTTTCAATCAAAGATGAAACTAGTTTTCTGAGATTTACAAACTAAACTCTTGCATACTTTGTGTTGCGCAGCTAATCATTAAAAATCAGCTTTAACTCATGCTTTGCCATGTCTTCGATGTATCATATCATTTAGGACTGACAGTAACAACCAGTGATGCTTTTATCCATTTCCTCTGAAGGCCAGAAAATGATGCAACAGGCTTAATGGAGCCCACATTGCAGTGTTGGTTTGGGGCCGGACTTGGTGGTGTTACCCAGGAGAGGGCAGGAGGAGTGTGGGGCTGCTGTCATGTCATGAGGAACTGCATGTGACAGTGAGTGCAATGAGCACAGGTTGCTCTCTGCCTGGTGCTCAGACCCAGGTCTTTCTCAGTACCCTGACTCTTCCTCTGTTTTCTGCTTTGGAAGAAGGGTGCCTGTTGGGCAGCCCCTGCAGACTGGAGCCAGGAGCCCTGGGCTCTGCACACCTGTATGGCACAGAGCTGTCTGCAGTGGGCATTTGTTTGTGGTCTCATTGATGTGTGGAGTTAAGGCCAGAAGGGACATTTAATCACCAAGCCTGACTGGCAATAGTGGAGCCAGAGATCTCCCCGTGAAGTTATGTGGCTGAATAGGGAAAAGAACAGAAATGCCCTTACAGCTGTTCAGTACATTTAAGGGATAGATCACTTTTTCCTATGAAAAAAGAAATTAGATGCTTTTATTTTGTCACTTTAAATGCAAACAGCTCTATGTTGCTTGGGAAATTATAGCATGATGATATTCAGTCAGACATATCTTACAGTATATATGCTTCATAGAACTAGATTATAGGTCAGAAATAATTTCTCAGTCTTAGATTTGTTACAGACATAGATTAATTGGAACACATATGCCGTAAAAATTGAGAAGCTTTACAGTTTTAGTCAACTTATTATACACTGAAGTAAATGAGGTGCAGAAATGTAGCATTAAAAGTTATGCTTTTCCACTAGATGATGGAGACATTCAGAGTCTATTTATAAATGCTTATTTAAGAGATGTCCTATCAGCTTCTTGGCTACTGGGATAGGAATAGTCTGGAGTTAACTGCCTCTCTACTGTGAAAGGTTTTAAAGCTTTTTGCTTTCTGTCTGAATAAAAAAAATGACATTTACAAACTTCCTCAATGCATATATTTTACATATGTTTATCTAGCAACAACTACACCCCTTTTAATTTATTCCCCAGATGTGACTTTTCATGCATGTCTTCTGAATGCTGTATTCAGCAACAGTTTCTAATGAGCTGGTGTGTAATCCATGATTGCATTTCTCTTCTAGAAATCCCTTCCATGTCTGGCTGGTCTATGTTAGAAGGTAGCGTTTACCAATCAGGCGGTTTTGCTCTCGTCAGTGTTCTTCTCTCTCGGAGGCCCTTTCCCAAGCTTCTTCCCATTTTAATGTTGATGTACAAAAGCTGTTGTTCATTTTGTTTTGTGCTCATTCTAGTGAGGATTGGCTTAGAAGGACTGTGCAAAACAGAGAGAAGAGAAAAGTTGGTTTACTGCCAGCCAACATAAAGATGTTCACACTGCATGCACTTGGCTCAAGCCAAACATCTGAGCGGTATTTGCACACACTTCATTACTGGTATTTCCACTTAGCATGAAAAATGGCAAGTTCAATCTTCAAACATAGCAATGATTTGTAGTCTGGAAGCCTTAAAAAAACGGTTTTCATCAGCAAATCAACACATGAGGTCAAAATAGTGACACTGTTTCATTTAAATTTTGAACGATATGAAAATAAACACACAATGTGTACGAGACTAGAATCAAATTTGCTGGAGGAGTATGGCGATTCATGCTAAAATCCTGACATTTCTATTCCATATCAATAAATTTTTTACTCCTCTGAGCACATAATGCACATTTGTAACCATGATAAAACAAAACATGGTGATGCCATAGGGGATGGTTGTGCTGTGCCAACCCAGCTGCTGCTGTGCAGGTGCATGTGCAGGTGCCAGTGAGTGCCAAAATGCAACTGCTCTGGCACATGGCTTTGACCAAAGAATCCCAGTACAGGTGTAGCTGACTGGTGTTCAGCCCAAGGGTGAGGAGCAGTACCTTCATCATGATCCCACAGGACTCATCCTAACACAGTGCCCACTGTTGGAGGCCACTGGGATTTAGAACTTAGGGGAAAACACAGTTTTCTTTATAAAAATAAAAGAATGAATTTAACTGTGGAATGACAGTGAACAAAGTGTTTCAGAACTAGGAGCTCTTAAACATGTTGGAACAAGAAAACAGATATTTGATTCCCCCTGAAGTTGGTTCCCCCTGGCTCTGCACACTTGCTTCCTGCATTAACTTCCCATTGATGCTTGAATTGATGTCTTTCAAGCAAAGTTGGTCCTGTCAGGAAAGTCCTGACTCCTTTTAGACCACACATGTTCATCATTTATTTATAATCCAGATGTATTTCACAAAAAAAGGACATTTTTAATTGATATTGCTGATACTAGAAACCAGGAAATAAACCATCCAAGAATCATAAGGTTTGGTTTCGTTCTTATTCAATCCAAGGCTGGTTAAGCAGAAAGGTGAGAAAAGCCGAAGTTACATGGTGAGGAGTCCCACAAACAAGGTAGGACTAATAGAGCTGAAGGAACCATTTATTTCACTTATTTTTTTATCATAACATAGTGTGCCTGTGTTATGCAAATCCTTAGCAGTGTTCTTTGGATTTCCAGCAACCCTCAGTGTTTGGACTGTAGTAGTATTTGGGTTGCTAAACCCTTTATTTATTCTTGTGACAAATTTTGCATACAGGTGTTACACACATTGAAATGACATTTAGTAACTACCAGAGGTGCCTAGCTGATAAAGCAGAAATAAGTCATTCACATCCAGCATCTCTCAATCTGGCTTGTGTCACCCCATGTGCTCTTGATTGATTCCTTGCTGTTGTCTGGAAATCAAGTAATTAAAGCCATCTTTGTGAAAGCCCCATTGCCCAAACCACCCAGGTACTCTGCTGTTAAATTCTCTATCTAAAGCTGTGAAGGGCTGCCTGTTGCACTGACATCCTGACAAGGCATTGTTACTTGTGTTTGAGATGTTCTCTTAGGGAAGTCACTCCTGTTGATGGCAGAGCTGGGTTACATTCACCCTGCGAGGGATTTACAGCATTTCAGTGTTCATGTAAATTTTGAGGGAGAGGACACTGATATTTCTTTGTTTTGAAAATGAAAACAGACATTAAGATTTTGTGGTTGCTGCCTCCCAAGGTGTAGAACACTCTGGATTTCATGGAATCAGTTACATGCTATTACTTTAAAGTCAATTGGATAGTAAGTATATAGAGGAAGGCACCTTCCAGGTCAGAATACAATTTCTCTACAACAGGCTTAACACTTCACCCCATTAATTATCATCAGCCACATTTAAACAGTCTTCTTGCTGTTTATTTGACTGGTACTGTAGAAAATAGCAACTTTTGAACATTAATCTTTTATTGCCATCTCCAAACACACTCAATTACTGTGGTCCCCCGAGCTAATGAGCAGCTGGCATTCTTGGCCACACCAAAATCAGTGCTATTCCAAAACTGCAACAGTTGGCAGGAGCCCACAGGTGAATGGACCAGAGGTTTCACCCAGCACCTCCACAGTGTTCCTCCAACCCAGGGAGCAACATTTGCTATCTCTGGGAGGCTGGCACGGTGTTTAGTGTCCGATAGCAGCTGGAGGAGGAGAGAAACATTGCTGCTGGTCTGCAATTGAGAATTACTACTCCAAGGTACCTTGGGCAAAACTGCTGCTCAGGCAGAAGGCCAATGAGATTTGGACAAGTTCAGTTTTATTCAGGTTCTTTGTGTTCTCTCCTTTCTGCTATGATGTGGGTCGGTGTCTCATAACCACAGGTTTTGTGGTTCTCATCGGGGTCAATGCAATGCTAAGCATGTTAAAACTCTCCTTGTAGCTACTGCACTCCAATATTCAAACTGCATTGCTCATTCCAGACCTGGGCAGCAGCAGATGTGTATCATTAAAAGGTGATGCCCAGCCGCAGGGGGCAGCTGGTGTCCTTCTTTCTTTGAAGATAATCCCTTTAAAGCACACGATAAAAGTTATTTGGGTGGCCTGAGAGAAAGATTTTATTTTTCTAGTGTTGAAGAGGAATAAATAAATGTGTGTCCTCCTTGGCTTACCTGCTACAGGTACCTTGTGCTGCCCAGCACATGGAGCACCCTTTGCCTTGGCCTCATTGCACGTTCTTATACATTACCCTGAGAGCCACACTGGGGCAAATACCGTGCTGTGAGTAAACAGCCAGGCGTCAGCTCAGGTCCTCTCCAAACTCATAAGAGTCCTGGTGTCAAAGCTGAAAACCTAACATGGGGTTTTTGGGGATGCTTCCCATAGACAATCCTGTCTAAATTTCCCACAGTGCTGTGGGAAATGGTTTCAGGAGCATTCAGGAATTTTCTAAATGCCCTGTGAAAGAATGCCCAGGCTGTTTTGCCCACAGAAGACTCAGTTCATGGCTGCACAAGGGCCTTTCTAGTATCCAAGAAGAGAGTTTCGGGGCCATAGGGAGATGATGGTGGAAATTAACCACTAAACCAAAAGAATGGCACCTTATAAGAGACCCTTTTCCAGGAAGAAGTAGAAAAATGGATAAAAAGGATCCAGTCAGAATAATTTCGCTGACCTCTTGGTATCTGTGTACTACTTACAGCCATAAACAACTCATATGCTGTCAGTCACGAGGATAAACCCTGTGCATTGCGGGCACGCCGCAGACCTAAAGCTGCACTCCATGCTCCCAGTGTCTGCCATGTAGTTTTAAAATCCAATCTATTCTTACACTGCATTTTATTTTTCTGTTTTCTCCTGCTATATGTAGAGAATGACACAGAGCAGGAGAAAAATGCTGTGGGTGCACAGAGGCTGTTTGGTTGCAGGCAGTGTGCTCAGTGTGCTACGGGGGGGAGAAGAGTGGGATACATTATTTTCTGGTTTCTTTTTCTTTCAATTTTGAAGGGTTTTTTTTGTGTTTTGAAGCAGCTATGGTAAGTTAAAAAAAAAGTCTCCAGAAGAAAATGTGATTTTTAAGAGAAATTAATTAAAAAAAAAGAATAGAACAATTAAGTTTGATCATCTTGTGCCAAAGTGTGAAAGGAGAGATATATTGGGAAGTTAGGTCTGGAGCCCAGGGTTCAGCAGCTTCCCTGTTCGTATTCTTGATTTCTTCAAGTTCATTTTCTTTTCCAGATGGAAGAGTTTAGGAAGGTGAGGAGCGTGTTTGGGAGGAGAGACAAGAAGGAAGATAGGAGGTGGGAGGTGGGCTTGGAGCAATGTCTCACATAACATCTGCTCTCAGAGTCAGGCATTTGGGCAGGCACAGGAAACTGATTCCATCCTCTGATGGTTCCTAGCACCGGAGAGCACCTGTGGGCTCCTGCAGTGCTGTAGCCTATGGGAGGAGACTGCAGTCCAGTGTCTGAGATGGCCAGAGTGAGATGTGGGAATCCTGGACAGTGAGATTTATAATTGTCTTGTGTGGCAACTAACAGCATGCATGGAAACATGAAGAGAGAAACTACTGCCCACGCAGCGATGATCTTTCTCCTGAAGTATCAAATTATTAGGCAGTTGTGGATTAGTTGTTTGTAGCAGGTTGTCAGAGAACTCATGACAGCACAGCTTGAGGGCTGGTATTTTTAGTCCTGTTGGGGCGTGCGGCTGACTCTTGGGGCTGCTTTCATAGAGCAGGAATGGCTTTGCCGGAGGTGAGCTTAAGGCTTCACCTCCACAACGGTTGGACTAAATGATTTTAGTGGTCTTTTCCAACCGTAATGATTCTACAATTCTAAGATCCTAGGAGGGCTGAATTCATAGGATGAGAAGCACAGTAGTGGCTGGTGGGCTTTGGTGCAGGGGTGCAGGGAGCGGGCCGGCCAGGTGAGACATGAGTCAGCCTCACAGCAAAGAACTCTGTCCTCATATTTGTATGGAACTTATGTTCCAGTTTGTGCCATTGCCCCTTATTCTGTTGCTGGGCACTGCTGAAAAGAGCACAGCCCCATTCTCTTGACACCTGCTCTGTATATATTTTTAAGTGTTGATAAGATCTCCTTAGTCTTCTCCAGGCTGAACAGTCCCAGGTCTCTCAGCCTTTCCTCATACCTCAGATGCTCCAGGCCCCTAGTCATCTTTGTGATCCTCTGCTGGACTCTCTCTAGAAGTTTCCTGTCTTTCTTGAACTGGGGAGCCCAGGACAGGTCACAGTACAGCTGTGGCCTCAGCAGGGCAGAGCAGAGTGGGGAGGATCACCTCCATAGACCTGCTGGCCACGCTCATTTTAATGCATCCCAGGAAACGATTGGCCTTCTTGGCCACAAGGGCACACTGCTGGCTCATGGCCAACCTGCTGTCCATCCGGATCCCCAAGTCCTTCTCAGAGCTCTTCTGCAGCAGGTCAACCCCTCACCTGTCCTGATGCATGCAGTTATTCCTTTCAAGGTGCAGGACTATATGCTTGCCCTTGTTGAACCTCATCAGGTTCCTCTCTGTCCACCTCTCATGTCCAGGAAGGTGGGGTTTGACTGCACTTTTTCAGTGCTGGTGTTAGCTTAAAGAAGGCACCTCATCAGAGCCTGACCATTTTTTTTTTTCAACAGGATTCTCTTTCAAATGAACCTAGATAAAACCAGATGGCAGTGACAGGCTCTGAAACCCCAAGTAGGGGCTGATTTCAAGCTTCCTCTGCCACCCTGCCTAATCCCCAGTTCAGGTGGCCTTCTGGTTTGAAAGTGGCTCCAAAAGCACAACATACGCATGTGTACTGGTGAGAAAGGCAGGAGGAGAGTGACAAGCAGAGGGAAGAGAGCCCTATCCAAGAATAGAGCAACATCATAGCTGCCATCTCTGTCAGCTGTCAGTACCAGTCTGTGCTGATGGAAACATTCTTGGGTGACAGCTCCTCTGCCTTGCCACCAGCAGCTCCTGGGTTCCCCAGTGGGGCAGTTGGGGCCAGTACTGCCGCTGCTCTGCTGCGCAGCACTGAACAAGGCAGGAGGCTGTGTGCCAAGGTGGGTGCTGGAATGCTGGGATGTAGGGACCAGCTCCAGCCAAACAGTGTGAAGTGTTTTCTTCCATTTCAATATTTGCTCTGTGCCTAGTGAGAAAAGGAAGATTTTTATCATAATGAACAAACACAGCAGAAAAAGCCTCCCATTCTTTCTCCCAGAGAGGTTTCTTTTACTGCAGAACAGAAATTCAAGAGACATCAGAGAGATGCTCCTTCCTCCGGTGGTTCCTTTCCAGAAGGCTCATCAATTTGTCTTTTGTACTTGCTGATGTTGCTGGGGGTTTGAGATGGCAGCCACGTCTCGGGATAGGTTTGCTGGCATGGGGGATCTGGTCTGTTGTTGGAAGGATGGAGAGGCTAAAATGCCTCCATCAATAATGCCTTTCACATGAAGCAGCTTCCTGCTCCACAGAGTTGTAGGCTCAAGTCAAGCAGAATCAGTGACTTGTTGTTCATCTATTTTTAATTCCTCCGTGTGGTACTGCAGTCTTTCTTTACCCAGATGGTCAAATAAATTGCTGTCACTGAACAGGAGTCCCTAAACAGTGATTCCTAAACTCTTCCTGTTCCTTAGCTGTTGAATGAGAAAACATTGTACTTTCTTTGTATTCTACACATTTGCTGGCATTGCTTTTTAATTTCTTTCTTGGAACCCAGAGGATATGTAGGTATTTTTGTTTGTTTCGTGAGTTTTCAAGCTGCGTGATCAGACTGCTCAGAAAGCTCCACATCAGCTTTACTTAAAAGCTGTTGGGAACTTTGATCTGTACTTGTTTACTGAGAGCCATGCTGAGGTCCAGGCCGTGTCAGAATAGTACCCAGCCCTGAGCAGAAAGGCCTGAAAATGTTTGGATCATCACTGTATATTTTACGTTTTCCTCATTTTGTTAATAATAGATTTGTATTGAGCATTACCAGATCTGTATATTCCAGGAGTTTACTGGTGCTGTGCTGGACAGCGTTAGAAGCTGATGTCAGAGTATCTTCAGTCTGGAAAAACAAATCTTGCTGACGTTGATACAAAGCTCTATTTTTTCACGCTGAGAAATCAGAAAGGAGCCCAGAACCATCCTGGGGCATGGGGCTGTGAGCATGGCCAAGCTTGAGGAGATCTGCTCACCAGGACCAGTGCCATGCTCAGGCTTTGTGATGTTCCCAGCTCTGGTGAGGCCCAACTTGAGTGCTATGTTCAGATTTGGGCCCCTCACTACAAGAAAGAAATTGAGGCCCTGGAGCGTGTCCAGAGACGGGCAACAGAGCTGGGGAGGGTCTGAAGCACAGGTTTGATGGGGAGCAGCTGAGGAAACTGGGGTGGTTCGGTGTGGAGAAAAGGAGGCTCAGGGGAGACCTTATCGCTCTCTACAACTGCCTGAAAGGAGGTTGTGGTGAAGCGAGTGTCAGCCTCTCTTCCCATGTAACAGTGATAGGACAAGAGCGAATGGCCTTAAGTTGCACCAGGAGAGGTTCAGGTTGGATATTAGGAACAATTTATTCTCAGAAAGAGTGGTAAGGCAGTGGCACAGACTGCCCAGGGAGGTGGGACATGGTTTAGTAGTATGGTAGTGATGGATTGACAGTTGAACTGATGACCTTAGTGATCTTTCCAACCTTGGTGATTCTATGATTCTATGGATTGTACCTGATGTGTGTGCGGTGGGGTGGAGGGGTTCAGCCCTGAGGGAAAGCTGGGCCATGGAGCAGGGCCATGGAGATGCTGGCCAGCGCCCCTGACTAAGGACATCACCATGGCATGTCTAATTTTACTGTGGTAGAAGAAACAGAGCTTGGCTTTGTTTCAAGAGATTGGATTTTCCCAAATAATTTCCCAATTCATATAATGAGTTTTTCCCCCATTAGAAAGAAGCAGAGCCGTGACAATTTGCTGGCTATTCTGGCATGCTAAAAGGAAATTTTCTATGCATCAAATTTTCTGAAGTAATTTGCTGACTTTCAAATGTTATACTTCATTAAAACAACTACAAGAAGTTCAGTGTAAGCATCTTGGAAACCATAGCAAATAATATCAGTGCTGGTGAATCTTTAATGCTGCAGAATAATAAAAGCTTTTAAACTGTCTTCTCTTTGTGTGAAATGAATTTTCCTCCTCCTTGGCCAGCACGATCTGGGAGCACTGCACAGACCCGACCTGCAGGGACTGGTTCTGCAGCCTGCCCTACCATGATGTCTGTGGTACTAGGAGATATCCCCACCATAAAACTTGTGCTTTTGATTGTGTCTCTTGATCTTTAGCATCCTCTGGGGCAAATGTTTCAGCAAAATGGAAGTTTCAGCAAGGATGTGCTTCAGTGAGTGCTTATTCATTTTGAAGCATTGAGTGCAGCAGCTTTCTCCTGGTGCCTCTGACTGCATTCAAGATTTATATGAAACAAATACAAAACAAATATGCAAGGCTCGTCACAGGGCTGTGTTCCCATGAGGAGCCACCACTCCTCACAGCCATCCCCAGGGCTGATGCAGTGCACGGTGTTTCCTTGCCCAGGACAGCTCCTGCCTCTTGTTGTGGAGAAAACAAGCACTGAACCAAGGCTGCAAGAATCTGGGGTCTCCACCCCAACCCCACTAATGAACTGCTAGCATTGATCCTCTTCCTGCCCTGGTAAGAGGTAGTTGCCAAGCTGCATGTTTATGGGAAGCAGGAAGTTAATGATCTGGAAAAGCTTTAGTCTGAGGCTTGAAACTGCAGCTTAATGGTAAGTTAAAGGCCTATTTGAGAATGAGAATGTTAATTAACTATCTATATATTCTTAGGGAATATCTGGGGCCATGCATAATACTCATGTAACCCAAAACTATGTGGTTATATGTAAAACTCCTCCTTACAAGAAATTAGACTAAAATATCTCCATGAGGATCAATGAAATTCAGCTAGGTTTGGGAGATGGTAAAGTGAGGACCTAAAGAGAAGGAGAGGCTTCTGGTGACCACCATGAGCCATGGAGAACTGCCTGGCAGGCAGCAAGGAGCATGTGAGACTTCCAAAGTCCTGAGGGAACTCCTGGCAGCATCATTTTGTTCTTCTTCCCTTTCAAGCTGTCCTTCAGGACTGCTGCAAAACTGATTTGTGAAGGCTTTGGACAATACATCAGGACATATTATTGCTATTATTTCATACTACTCCCTCAAACATTCCTTTTTAGATGCTATAGGAGTTTTACGTGCAGTCTTGTGAAAGAAAAGAAGAAGATTCCCCCTCCAAAGAGCTTTCAGCACAGAAGACAGTGCTCAGCAGTGCAGAGACACAAATCCTGCGCAGAGAAGGAAGGGAGGGCTGTGTTGGGAAACTACTGAGGAGCGTGCAGGAGGGCTGTCAGGTTTGCTGCAGCCCTGAATGATGTTTTGAAGCCTCCCTATAAGAAGATACGAATACAGAAGCTTAACTGTATGAACTTCACAGCAGGGTGGTGTCATAAAACCACCAGCCTGACTGGAAAGACTGATGAGGAGAGGAAACACCTCACTCACCACTTCAAACCAACATCCAGTTTCATTGGATTCCTCAGAACTCATTGTTCAGTCATCCTTTCCTCAGTTCAGCACTGCCCATTAGGTGAAGGTGACACTCATGTAGATTTACTCAGAAATGAAAGTTATTTGGGGCAAAGAGAAAATGAGTCCGGTCTGTCCTGTTATGCCCTCAGCAGCACTCCCCAAGGAGCAGTGAAATTGTGCCCTTTACAGCACTGCGAGCCCTCAGTGTGAGTGCTAATGCAGTACCCTGCTGTGCAGCTCTAGCAAAGCTCTCCTAAGGGCTTTTTACCCTAAAAAAATTATTTTTGTCCATCATTCCCTCTCATTTCCCTCCATCAGTGTATGGCACTATGGTGAGTGCATGGACCAGGCCTATCTTCTCCTACAGCCAAGGCTCGGCTGTGCCAATTGGCAGCGCAGGTGCCTCCTGCATTTGCTGTCTGCTTCCCACTGAGACACCTCGTTGGAGCTTAAATCCTAATGATGGATTTCTGCTCTGGAGTGACGGCTTGTGATGTGAAGCTGGGTTAATACATGTCAGCTGTCATCGTCCTTGTCAGTCGCTGCTGTCAGTGAGCAGCGGATAAGTAAATCTGTGATGATGAATATCCCAGAGAGAGCAGGGTTTAAATATTTCATCATTTCAGATACCGAAACTTTTCATTTGGAGTCCTTTTCTTATGTCCTCTGAGATCACTCTGGCCCTGGAGAAGACCAAAGGCTGTGTGGGTCTCCTGAGAACTCAGCAGCTGTGGGACAGGGGGTGGCTGAGGCAAAATCCCCAGTACTTGGAGTGGACTGAGCTGCTACTTCAGTCCTAGCAAGTGTAAAAACAAGCAGAAACTGAAGGAAAAAGACAGACCTATTATTTTCAGCATCTGCCTTGCTTCCCCTCTGCTGCTGAGCAGGGTCAGGACTCCAAGCAGCCAGCTTAGGTCAAACATCTCTGGTAGTGTGTTGGATCTCTCTGTGTGAGCAACGCTATGGAAGGCTTCAGTCATGGTTACAGTTTAGTAAGCATGGCTGTTCACAATGTGGTGGGTCTCCAATCCCTGGGGATGGGCTTGGTGTTTGTCTCTATGGCTCCTGCAGCACTGGGTATCCCTTTGAGAATCATAGAATCACAAAATATCCAAGTTGGAAGGGACCCATAAGGACCATTGAGTCAAACTCCCGTCTTCAGTGTTTTAGATACAGCTCTTTCTCAAGCCTCATTCATTGAAAAGAAGTTCTCTGAGTATGATGGTTGGAGTGGTGATAGGATGTACACTGAAGTGTAGAGATATCCTCAGAAATCCACTAGGTTCTTCCCATAGATGTCTTTGAATAATGCGGCCAACAATTCAATGGCATAACCCTATCATAATTATTCTAAACCATCTAAAGGATGACGCCTTGCCATAAATTCAACTTCTGACTCCTAATCAAGGATAAGATCTTCAAAAAACAGAGTTAATGATCATCTCCTACTTGAGTCGATGCAAATTCAAATACAAGAAAAAATCCAGACTTTTTGGCAATATACACTGAAAAGAAAATTGCTAAGACCAATAACATTCTATTGCTCTGAAGTATTCTCAATTCCTTCCAAGGGAACAGACAGTTGAAAATATGCAAGCTTCTACCAGAGACTTAATTGTGAATGCTTCATGTTTTTCCTTTTAGACCTCTACCCCTACTGCTGCTCACTCAACCAAAGCTTCCAGAAAGAAGGGCATTTTCCTTAACTGTCCCCTCCTACTGTGACAACAGAATATCCAAAAGAAGGAAGAGAAACTGCCTGGAGATGAGTTTGTTTTCCTCCTTCTCTGAAGAGTCCCATGAAACCCAGTGATAGCAAAATCTCATTATTGATTACTTGGAGACAGAAAAAAGATGCAGTCATTCAGATTTTCAGTCTCCCAGGCTTCCCGGGTATTTTGCCCACAGGACCTTTACAATAATAGCATTCTCATTGCGAAGTACAAATTTGTTGAGACTGAAGTTTTCTCGGGTCCTTCTTTTTAATCACATCAAAGATGTTATTCTGGGAGGGATGTGGAAAATGAAAGGAAATGCTCTGATAAACAAGATCTTAGCTTCTTTGGGAACTGGCTTTTTTTCCACTAACTACCTACAGAACCAAATAAAAATGAAAACGTCTCCATTTTTGTTCCGTGTCAGAAGAGAGAAGCACAATCCTGTTAACATTGCTCTTGAAACAAAGTGTTTGTTTTCCGGAAAGCCTTAACGAGCCACAAAGCTCCCAAACAAGGGAGACCTACAAACACCAGCTTCTGAAAAACCTGATTTCTTTCTTACCTTGTGTTTCTTGAGGGCAAGGAGTTTTCTTGGCAATTATAAAGAATAGAAAGGGTTATTATTTGAGAACTGATATTCAAGTTCAATATGGGATTCACATGAAAAAAAAGCCCACCCCAAGTGCTGGGGATTTTGCCTTGGCCACCCCCTGTCCCACAGCTGCTGAGTTCTCAGGAGACCCACACAACCTTTGGTCTTCTCCAGGGCCAGAGTGATCTCAGAAGACATAAGAAAAGGACTCCAAATGAAAAGTTTCGGTCTCTGAAGTGATGAAAAAAGAAATTTGCAACATTTCTTAACCTGTAGGAAACACGACAGTCATTTTGTCTTCATCCTTTCCTCCTTTTTATCTCATCTCATCTTTGTTTGTTGTGCCTTTTTTCCTGGACAACAGAAAAGCAATATCTTCCATATGAGCATGTTCCTATAAGTCTGTGGTTCCACTGTCTCTGGTATTTGAGGACTCAGCATCTAGATTCCAGCAGAGGACAGGTAGTATGGATTTGTGACTGGAATTTGCTGCTTCCCTATTATATAAAGTACCCAGATCAGTATTCATCTGTGCATTGTTAAGTAACAGCATTCAGCTTTTTTTTTCATGCAGGGAAAGTACAGTTTGTGCTGTTTTCTTACATAAAAATTGGAAATTTTATGAGACACATTTCCCTCCGGCCCCAAGGAATAGGATTTGTTCCTTAATAACAAACCAATGAGTTTTAATTGCTTGCTGTAGACTACTACCTGTTAAATTCATCTGAAAGTGTGACGCTAGCAAAAAACTGTTTTGCTTTCTTCTGCTTTTGATCCATCAACTAACTGCAGCAGCTAAGGATAAAACATGACAGATGACTCAAATATATGGCAGGTCATATAATAGTGATTCTTAATGTTATCTTCTAATGAAACATGTAACTGTGGTAAAATCTTCCTTAGTTGAGATTCCTCACTTCTGGTTATTAGAATCCTGGCTCTGACTGCGGTCTAGTGTTCTGAAGTTTTGGGTTTGGACTCAGGAAATGTTGAAGCTGGAAATAAGGAATCACTTTTACTATTCTTAAGCCGGTACTTCAAATCTAGGCTCCCAGTCATA
Organism: Aquila spilogaster; assembly: GCA_024606505.1. Classification (NCBI taxonomy): domain Eukaryota; kingdom Metazoa; phylum Chordata; class Aves; order Accipitriformes; family Accipitridae; genus Aquila; species Aquila spilogaster. Next base: position 19,517,981 of record JANHGO010000069.1, on the reverse strand, counting down.
TTTTCTGTTACAATATTGCCTCCTGTAAAACATTTTGGAACTTTATGATCCTTTCTGAATCAGTAGACCCAATCCAATTCTTAGGATCGTCTGATAATGAGAAACACTGTAGCTCCATCAAGGAGCTTATCCCAAGATAAGAACCTCCTCTGGATTATTTATGAAATACATAATACATAGTTACCAGTTTATTTTTCAGAGCTTTGAAATTTCTCTGATAAAACTTTATTTTCAGACTTTCCAAGTCATTTTCCAACTAGCAAAGATTCAGAGTGGGCTTTTTATCTGGTTTTTTTTTTTTTTTTCCATGAGAACGGGGTCTTTTTGTATGAATTAAGACAATGTTTGTTGAGTGGAGCTCAGTGTGTATAGCCTTGGGGCAGCAGAGAGATGCTGCCCTCCTTGTACCTTTCAAGCAAAATTCTGGAAGATAATGTTCAGAATTAGATTTACCATCTCTTTTGAGCAGGAGTTATAACTTGTGCAAGATTTCCAGTCCCAGGAGTGCTGGAAAATATTTTTCCTTGTCTGAGGGAGGGCACTGCCAATGTGGCCAGGGCTGACAGTCGAAGCCATCTGGATGATTCTGTTGGTGTGGCTCAACCTTGTGGTTATGTGTCTGAGGTTTCAAGGCCTACTTCTGTGGCCAAATTACTGTTAGAACTGGCAAGTACTTCACCCAGCAACTAAAACAGACCTTGTATCACATCAGACCCACCAGAAATGGGTGGAAGGTAAAAGTCTATTGAAAGTATAAAAGAAATAGTAAATAAACTGTCTGATAATACACCTGTGTTCCACCTATTTTCCATTTATTCAATCTATAGTACATATGTAATATTTACCTATTTATATAATATATAGAAAAATATATATTATTATTCCATTTATAATGTAAACATACACCTATTTTCCATTTCTATAAGACAATCCACTAAAAGACTTGAACCATCCCTGCAAACCTCGTGCTTGGTTTTACCACCAGGGCTACAATCTGAGAAGCATTCTCACCGCATTTAAGAAACAATATTCAGATAAACTGCTATGAAAATAAATGCAAAATGTGTTGGAGAAGTGCAGTCTTAGGGTGGTGATCAGCGGTTCACAGCCCAGCTGAAGGACTGCATTAACCGGAGTTTCATGGGAACTCCTCTTACGTCTGATATTGTTAAAATGTTTTCATTAACCATTTGGATAATGGAATAGAGGATCTCCTCTTCCATTAGGACAGCCCCCAGGGGCCACCGTCCCACGGAGGCTGTTAGTAAGCCAGGTGAAAGGTGAGGTCTCAGGGACAACTGCTCACAACTTCCCCAGCTAATGGAAGGGCTAACCTTCACAGGGGCACAGTGCTTTCTCCCCACATGAATTGCACAGAGGGCATTTCCACTGATCAGTGGGAGAAAGATTCCCCAGCCCTTATTTCTGTGCCAACTGCACTGTCTATTTTTAACAGCAGGCTCCCATTAGCATTTGTTTGCTAAAAATAAACATATTTTGAATGCAATTCATTATATAGCACATTAGGGTAAAGGCAATTTATGCTTCAGTTAAGAAGAAATATTTTTAAGAGACAAATTGGTTCATGCAAATATCTGTGTCTTGCACTCAGTGCACATGGTGTCAGCTGAGATGGTGCTCTGATTTCAGTGGGTTGATAGGATGGATCACAAAATTGAGGAAGTTGCTGAGGAGATCTGTTCAACATCTTTTAACTTAATTAAAGCTGTCACCATAATTATGTAAAGAAACAACAAAAAAAGGATGGAGTGAGTGAGTAGGTAGAAACAGCACAGGTGTAACACATGAGTGGATGTGGTTTTTCATGGAAGAGAAGGTGTATTTACTGTATTGAACACAACGGTGCCCTAAAACCTAAGCTCTCTGCATTGCTGCTTCTCACTTGCGGAACAGGGGAATATTACAAAGGCACAATTTGGAATGAGAAAATGCTAATGCTTAAGGATTTTGAAGTGGGTGTAGATGAACTGCTGAGCAAGGCATTGCAGCCAGGAGGTAATCTCCGGTGGATCTGTCCTTCATGAATTGCCTACTCGCCATTTCAGTTAAAAAATATAATCACAGAATCAGAGAATCACAGAATTGTAGTAGTTGGAAGAGACCTCTGGAGATCCTCAAGTCCAACCCTCTGCTAAAGCAGGTTCCCTGTAGCGGGTCACAGAGGAAGGCATCCAGGTGGGTCTTGAATACCTCCAGAGAAGAAGACTCCACAATCTCTCTAGATCCAAAGTATTTTGTGAAAATAAAGTACTTTAAGCAAAACTTGCTAGTCCTGGTGGCACTGTTAGTGCGAGGACTTCTGGGGTGTGTAGAGAATTCCTGCTCTGAATTGTGACACAGGAACCTCACATAACTCTCATAAGTGCCCCTCTCTCCTTCCTGTTATAGTTCAGAACTAAAATAACATGCCATAAATAACTCACAAACCATAAAAAGATGAAAACAACTCACAGTCTTCGGGATATGTGGGGATAAAAGCAAAGCTCTCATTTCCAGCCAGTGCTAATGAGCGGGATGCAGCAGGTCCTGCAGTACAGGGCTGGGCTGCTTTCACCCACTAGAGGGGAGTGCTGTACCTACAGTTACTAGCTCCCTCACAGCAATACTTCTCATTTCAAACTAAGTGGCATTATTAAGAAAGTTAATGAACGTTACTTGTAATTTAATTCAAATAAATACAAAATTGGAATGTGCAAGAAACCGTTATTAAATGTTGTGAATCCAAAAATAATAGCTCACCAGATTATCGTTAAACACCACTTTGGGGTTACCGGACTTTTCTTCTTTTAGAAAAAAATCGACTGCTTTATCTGAAAAATGTGTGGGTTTTTTTTTTCCCCTATAATGTTTCACAACACACAGATGGAATACTTCAAGTTAAAACCCATTTTGTTTAACCTCGGGGACTGTATATGTAAAATGCTCCTGATGGTTCACAGTCATTAGCGCTAAATCTGCCAAAACCAGCACCTCGCTGTCCCAAAATAATGTGTTGTCAGGATCTCAGCTACTCACAGTCACCTGAAACAGAATGCGAAGTGGGAGGCAAGAGTCCAGGTGTGCTTCCCACTTCGGATGTGCTGCTGGGGGAATGCCACCTTCCCAGGTGCAGGTCCTGGCATCTCCCTGTATGCAGCTGCACGGGCTCCCGTTCCCCCACTTCTCCTGTCAAGATGCTCCTAACGGCATTGTCTATCCATCCCAGCTTTGTATCTGCCCCACCATCCAGGTCATCAATGCAGATGTGAAACGGTATTGGCCCCATTATCAAGTGGGGGGTGCTCTGGCAGTGACAGGCCTCCAGCCTCACACCGTGCCCCTGACCACAACCCTTTGAGCCCAAGAGTTCAGCCAGATTTCAACCCATCCCACTGACTGCTTATCTAGCTCACACTTTATCAGCTTGTCGATGAGGATGTAACGGCAAACACTGTCAGAATCCCTGCTCAAGTCAAGACAAACAACGTATCCTGCTTTCCCTTGTGCACTGAGCCAGGCGTGTCACCGCACGAGGCTCCCAGGTCTGTCAGGCACGGTTTGCTCTCTGTAGGCCCACGCTGACTGCTCCCGACTGCCTTCTTGGCCTCATGTTTGGAAATGGTTTCCAGGATGATGGCTCCATCCTGTCCCCAGAGCCATGCCTATATCTCCCCGTCCGCTCTGCCTTCCTGAAAACAACAGTTGCACTCAATGCTTTGTTTCTGGTATCCCTAAAATACCAAAGATTTTTCATGGCTATTTTTTTTTGGCTCAGCCATGGAATAGAACAAACATTTTTCATGGTTCTCTTCTCCTTAAGGGAATGCAATCTTTCCTGGTGCCCTAAAAAGCAAAGATTTTCCTCAGCTTTTCCCTCATCTCCCCTCCCTTCATGCAGTGCGCTGGCTAGGGCCGGTGACCAGGACAGCAACACGAGGCAGATGAGTCACAGAGGTGTTTCCAAACACGTGACCTGATGCACCATGGGCTCAAGGTGGCTACGTGGATTACAAGCCAGTGAAACAGAGGCTTGGCCCTCCCAGAGTTCATTTTCTTCCTTCACCTCCTATCCCTGCAGCTCAGCTACTCCCGTTCCCTCTCCTCCCTCAGTTTCTCCCCTTGCTCTCTTTGCTCCCTATGCAGGTGGTGGGCACTTTCCTCTCATTAATGAGGTTTTTCCTTCCTATTTCCATCACAAGTTTCGAGCTCCTCTCTCCTCGTCTGCTTTTCATTCTCTTCTTTATTTTTTATCCCAAGAAGAAAAAGCAAGTAGCGCTGGCATCCCAATTATTTATATGTAAATATTTTCCCTAGTTTTGTCCTGATTTAGCACAATTCGCAGTCCTGCAGGAGCCAACAACAGAGTCTCTTTTATTCCCATCAGGCATCCTTGCAGCTTCATTCCTGGCCAGCAAAGCAGTTTACAAGACCAACGGAAAACTGACATTCTTTTATCCCTGCTGAAAAACGTGTTTCATAATTCCTATTCTAAAATGTATATGCAGCCTTAATCCCCCTAATATGTAGGGTTTAATACGTATAAAACGCCTGCGATGTACATCAACTGAGCACAGAATTTCAATTGCTAGAAAGGCTGAGATCGAATTAAAGAGGAAGCACCGTGCATGGCAATGAGCTCATTTTGATGGGCTGAATTAATTTTAAATAATAAGGAAGTAATTTCCATCTCGATAAATGTCTGCATTTTCCTGCAAAAATAAAACAGTAGAGTCAGAGAGGTACTCCTGAGAAATGAGCCTCATAGAGAAAAGTAAACCAGATAGTAATTAAAAAAGTAAATAAGTCATAATTGCAATTGTAAAAGGTAGTAATAAGTATTAATGCACTTCAAGCCCGGTTGCTTTGATTGCTTTATCTCGTTAGCTTTATAATCAGAAAAATGTCATCATTTGAAGATCCGCAGATGTAAGCACAGACAAATACCTACAGCAGCCGGCTCCGGTGCTGTGAGGATGCAGCCACAACGGGCCGATGCAGCAGAAGAGACCATGAGGAAAAGATGTAGGAGGATGTACAGGAACAGATCCCTGTGCACCCCAGGATTTGGAGGCTTGAAATGCAATTTTTCTCTGGACAGGCATATGTGGGACATGACTTTTTAATTTAGGAGCCTGACCAGGAGAAACAGTGGTTGCTCCCTATGAGAATGATGCTACAGTACTCATCCAGGACACCGAAATGATGCAGTTTCTTTCATAGAATCATAGATTAGAATCAGAGAATCGTTTGAGTCAGAAGGGACTCTTAAAGGTTGTCTAGTTCAACTCCTCTGCAATGAGCAGGGACACCTGCAGCTCCATCAGGTGCTCAGAGCCCCATCCAGCCTGATCTTGAATGTCTCCAAGGACAGGGCATCCACCGCCTCTCTGGGCAACCTATTCCAGTGCCTCACCACCCTTACTGTAAAAAACTTATTTCTTGTATCCGATCTAAATCTCCCCCCTTTTAGTTTGAAAACATTTTCCCTTTTCCTATCACCAAAGACCCTGCTAAAGAGTCTGTCCCCTTCCTTCCTACTGCCCCCCTGTAGGTACTGAAAGGCAGCTATCAGGTCACCTCACAGCCTTCTCTTCTCCAGGCTGAACAGCCCCAGCTCTCTCAGCCTGTAGAATAGGAGTTCCATCCATCGGATCATTTTTGTGGCCCTCCTCCGGACACTCTCCAACAGGTCCATGTCTCTCCTGTGCTGAGGACTCCAATGACCTACACATGGGTAGATCTGTGACCAGCACCCCTATGCCCTACGAGAGGGCTATAATCTCTCATCACCCACACATCTCTCCTTGAACACTGAATTATTTTCTGGGAGGAATCTAGGCCATGGATGTTCATGTTTGTGCACATACCTGCTTCCCTCTAGCAGAGGTGGGTATCTGGCACTCTATGGGGTTTGGGCACAACATCCCCTTTTTATATGCAACATTCTGGTGGTTTTACCATGTGCCAGGAGCTGGGACAGCCTGGCTCAACTTTAATCCTTTCTCCAGCTGCTTGACTGTAAAGTCTTCTGTGAAATGCAGCTTTCCCTGTCCTATGAGTGAAACTGGGAGAAAGGGAATAAAAAAACGAGATCAAAGATGACATTGTAGCCTGGTGACAGGGGCACTAAGCTGTTGAAAAGGTGATCTGACTTCCACTCTCTGCTCCCATTAATATTTAGTAGTCATTAAATTAAAAGTCAGGAATATGTAGGATTAACTACAGGTCAGCATCCCCATACTTATATCTGAATGAATGAGATACTGTTCATATGGCTGGAAATAAGCTATTAGCAGTGAGCACGCCAGGATGTCAGCACCAGGCATAAATTTAAATGATTTAAACACTGTCTCCACAACAAGGAAAACAATGAGACGGTTGCTCCAGGACAGAGCTGCGCAAACCTAAGCCTGCTGAGCGCAGATACTCCCTGAGATCCAAAACCATTTGGCAAAAATCAGCCCTCAAAGCAACGACGAGGCTGGCACATAGAACAGTCATGAACAGCTTTTCATATACTCAGAAGCAATGATCACAGAGCAACAACCTTTGAGAGGTGCCACAGCCAAGCCCTGTGCCCTCGGGAGGAGGATGACCGGCGTGTCCACTCCCAGGCTGCTCTCTGCTTTGCAAACTTGAGTGGCTCCTGGCCATAGGACTGCCTTGGGACATGCTGTGCCATGCCATGCTGTGCCACTTGAGGACGCTGAGCTCATCCCCTTGTCCCAGGGAGGATGGAGGTGGGTCGGTCTGCAGCCTGCTCCCCGGGGCTCCCCACCAGCTCTCCCTGTGCCTGGAGGCACAGCAGTGCAGCACAGTCCTCTCCCAGGATGCTGGTGGGCTTGGCCAGGCAGCTCACATTTCCAGTAGCTTCTTTTCCCATAGTTGCTAAGAAACCAAAGCAGTGCTCTCAGCTGCCGAAACAGCTGTTCAGTGATTTCCTGCCCCCCCCCCCGACCCCCCATTCTAATTCTGGTAACAGCAGCTCTGAGCCCATGAGGACTTTCCCTGTGCTCTGGGTGGTGATGAGCTGGACAAACAGGGTGCTGGGGGTTTGACCCCAGCAGCATTCTGGGAGAGAGATAATAGCAAAGGTTGCTTCCATGTGCAGCCATTGTGCTGCTTCCACGTGCTCTCCTGTCTGGAGCACTCTCATGGTGCCCACAGCTGGGAGCCAGTGAGAAGCAGCAATCCCACATGAGCTTAGAATCATACAATCATAGAGTCTTTAAGGTTGGAAAAGGCTTCTAAACCACATAATCCAGTCATCAGCCCACCCCCACCACACTCACTAACAACAATCCTCAATGCCACTTCTCTGCATTTATTGAACACCTCCAGGGACAGTGACTCCACCACATCCATGGGCAATCTGTTCCAGTGTCTCATCACTCTAAGAATAAATTTTTCCTAATATCCAACCTGATGCCCACAGGGAGCATCATGAGGAATAACACTCATCCCACACTGAGCTGCTACACCTGAAATGAATGGGAAAACGAACTTGGGCAAAGGGCAGGGAGCTGATCCCCATGAGGTCTCTGGATCTATTTCGTGCAATAGCAGCACAGGACGTTGGGCTCTGGTTGGATAGGGATTGAATGCTGATGAAAATTCTCAGGGAATTCGATGATGGGGGTTGGAACTCAGTGATCTTTAGGATCCCTTCCAACCTAAGCCATTCTATAATTCTATGATTCTATGATCTCTGCACAAATGGTTCTGGGAACCTCTCTTCTTATTTCTCTGTCATGTTAGGATTTTTCTAAGTTCAGCTGTTCACAATTAATAACAGGTCCAACTCAGTGGAGACTTGTAGTGTCTTGGAAATATCACCAATCAAGATACACAAATGCAGCTAAAACAACAACATATTAAGTAGTGTGTGTGTGTTTGCTAACTGTGCTGTGCTGACTGCCAGAGCAGGATGGCCGCTCCCAGCTCAATGCCTGTAAATCCTGCTGGCTCCCTGTGGGCTTGGATTGACTTTATTAAGTGGTTATGTGTCGTGCTTCAAAACTTCTTCTTCCCAACGGAGCTGTAGCTGGGAGAAAAAGTTACAGCTTCTCCTCCTGTAGCCTTGGTGGAAACTGTTCGTTGTATCACCTCATATATTTCCTAACTCTGGCAAATAACAGAAATAAATCTGGGCACTGTGTACATTTGTAAAGCTGAGATTTCTGTGCACCAGGCAGGACTGAGGGTGGTCAGGACTGAGTGAGCTGAGGGTGTTCTGCTGAAGCAGTGCTGCTGCTCTGTGGTGAGATGTGTGTGATGGGGTGTGATTGTACTGATATGAATACTGGGCTGGTGTAGCATGAGGGCACAGAAGGGGATCAACCACATGCAGCAGTGCTCCCTGGTGAGCAGGCATTCCCCAGGCAGCTGGGAGACAGCTGGTAATGGCCTAAGGATGAGAGGTAATGGCTCTAAGTAGTGCCAGGGAAGGTTCATGTTGGTTATTAGAAACAATTTCTTCTCAAAAAGAGTGGTGAGGCGCTGGAACAGGCTGCCCAGGGAGGTGGGGGAGTCACTGTCCCTGGAGGTGTTCAAGAAGTTTGGAGATGTAGCACTGAGGAATGTGGTCAGTGGGCATGGTGGGGATGAGCTGATGGCTGGACTAGATGACCGTAGTGGTCTTTTCCGACCTTAATGATTCTATGATTGCATGATTTCACACCTGGGGTCAGATCAGAGGCCCTATCAGCCCATTCCTTTTTTTCCTGCCTAGGGCAGAACAGGGAAGTCTCTGGGAATGTATCCCCAGAATATTGTGCCACCCAGCAGTTTGCCCATTGGGTTTGTGGAGTCTATCAGGAATCACTGACTGGAAGAACTTTGCTTGTCTTTCTTCTATGAAAACATCCAGTAATTTGTGAACCCTTTTAGCACACCTAGTCTCAGAGAGGGAAATAAGGGAAGGTGAAGTCCGGGTCAACAGGACGTGGCTGCCTGGCCTCAGCCCACAGCCCAAGGCATGGTGTCAACCATCAGGCCATCTCCCTCTCCTCAGGGCGAGCTAGGAACTAGTGCTGACCTAACCTACTCCTCAGCAGGCACCATTCACCTGGTCAGTCATTAAGTTTTCATGTACGACATGTGGTTTCAGATTTAAAAGAAAAACAGAGCTGGTCCCCCAGCGTGGGAGTTTTTGTGTGAGCCCCAAGCTGAAGCAGAAGGGGAGATGTTTCTGCAGATCGTGGAAACAGTTATGACAAGCACATTTGCTGCACCTTCTGGTGGTATCATTGACGGTGAGGAAAAATAGGAACACGAGGATTTCTGACTAGCTGGGTAAATAGCCAAGTTACCTAATTGGATTTCTCCAGGCAGCTGTTATCCTTAGCAAGAAACATAACTATTATTCTATAATGGCACAATTTGGCAAATCCTGCAAAATTCATGACCCCTATTTTTTTACTCCTCTCAGCAAAATATTCATGGTTTTTCCAAGATGTGTCTGTCTATCAGACAATGTTTAAAAACTGACTGACTGAGTGAGTTTATTGAGCTCCTGAAAAGAGGCTGGAGTAAGTTTTCAGAATGCTCTGATTAGGAAAGGAACTCCTATCCCAACAGGTAGTAAGAGGAGAGTGTCATGCTTTGAGCATCACTAGAATGAAGTGTCTTTAGCCAAACCGGATGATTTTCCACTTGGGAAGTGACATTCACTATTTAGTGAATTAATATTAATCATCAGATCAGCACTGTCAAGAGTTACTACCTGGTTCTTAGAGTTTCCAAGGAAGTCAGAGTGTGGCCTGTGCTTTTGCTCAAGTGGTAGTCTATAAACACTGCCTGTTACCTTTCATACAAAGTGCTCATCAATGTTTACGTGAAGGAGGCAGCCTTTGTAGTACTCGGTAAACTTTACCACTGTGAGTGACAGAGCTGCTTTTAAAGCTGATGAGAAGCTCTGCATTTTTATAAGTCTCTGGACCAAGATCGTGGAGAGAGATTTATTATTAAGGGCATGTAATCTACAAATTAATTAAATTCTAAGCATGTGAATGGAGCATCATAATATTTTATACAAGCTACATTTAATTAGACTTAGAATGTACAAGCATTGCTGTTAAATTATGACTTGCACATATTTTGCAACATTGAAAACCTATTACAAATGATTTGACAATTTTTGCTGCAGGACATGATGTCCATCACGGCTGATATTGGTCAAATGGGATTAGCCCTTTCAAATGCTCTAATTTTGGATGTAATTTCTGTAACATAATTATCCTATATTCTATCCTATAACTATTCTATCCTATAACTATCCTATATTATTATATGGGCACAGAAGAACCAGATGAGGTTTAACAAGAGCAAGTGTAGAGTCCTGCACCTGGGGAGGAACAACCGCATGCA
>JANHGO010000069.1:19458996-19507513 GCA_024606505.1 Aquila spilogaster | reverse complement strand
CACGGAGAGTGGCTTGGCAACTACCTCAGCCAATTCCCTCAGGACTCTGGGATGCGTCTCGTCAGGTCCCATAGACATGTACATTCAGGTTCCTCAGGTGGTCACGAACCTGATCTTCTCTTACGGTGGGAGGGACTTTGCTCCCCTCATCCCCATCATGCAGTCCATCCATTCAAGAGGTGTGGGAAGAGAGTTTGCCAGTGAAGACTGAGGCAAAAAAGTTGTTGAGTACCTCAGCCTTCTCCTTGTCTGTTGTTACCAGTTGCCAGTTGTGTTCATCAGGGGCGTACGCTTTCTTTGACCTTCCTTTTCTGGCTGACATACCTGTAGAAGCCCTTCTTGTTATTCTTTGCATCCCTTGCCAAGTTCAGCTCCAGCCGTGCCTTGGCCTTCCTGACCCCGCCCCTACACAACCGGGCAGCATCCCTATACTCTTCCCAGGATGCCCATCCCTGCTTCCACTGCCTGTGCATTTCCTTCTTGCCCTTTAGTTTGACCAGCAGGTCACTACTCAGCCAAGCCGGTCGCTTGCCTTCCTTTCCTGATTTCTTATACCTGGAGATCGAGAGCTCTTGCACTCTATGGAAAGTGTCCTTAAAGATCTGCCAGCTCTGTTCTGCTCCCTTGTCCCTGAGGGCAGTTTCCCAGGGTGTCCTATTGACTAACTCCTTGAACAGCTGGAGGTTTGCTTTCCTAAAATTCAGGGTCTTTACTCTTCACCTGACCCATATCCCTCAGGACTGCGAACTCCACCACTGCATGATCACTGCAGCCCAGGCTGCCTCCAGTCTTGACATCACCGATTAGCTCACTTGACCATCCAGCCCAGTATTGCATCCCCTCTGGTAGGACTGTCCATTACCTGGCTTAAGAAGTTATTCTCGATGCACTCCAGGAGTCTCCTGGGTTGCCTACGGCTCGCCGTGCTACTTTTCCAGCAGACGTCAGGGTGGTTGAAGTCCCCCGGCAGGACGAGAGCCTGTGAGCGCGATGCCTCCTGTAGCTGGAGCGAGAAGGCTTCGTCAATAGGCTCCCCTTGATCGGGCGGCCTGTGGTAAACACCAACCACAAGGTTCCCTTCTTTGCCTTGGTCTCTAGTTCTTACCCATAAGCTTTCAACCTGCTCGTGGCTATTCTCCTTATGGAGATCCTCGACTTCTGCACATCTGCTCGGGTGCTGAAGCTCACATGAAACCTAACCCAGTTGAAAACTTCTTGTCCATTTCATTCATGTCTGCAGATCAAGAAATTATCTTTGTTCATCAACACAATGCGTATATCTAACCAAATTACTTAACTTTTTTCCTGAATGCCATCTTCAGTTTTGTTTCCCAAATATGTAGAGGGCACCATCAATCAGATAAGATGGATTCAGATTATTTGATGGCTGGGGCTGTCAATTAAAAATAATAAGCTAATAGTAATGTCATCCTTAAAAGCTAGGGTTCTTCCCCAAAAGATTTTATCTAAAACTATCCCAAACTGAGATCATTATTTCTATATGTGCTGTCATGTGTCACATAAAATGTCCAGAAATCTGAACATGAATGTAGAGGATTTAGAAACAATTGAACAAAAAAGCATTATCTATCTCAGCTGCCATATTGCTGCTGCTCTGCTGCTGCTTATTAGGATTCAGCTGGGATTATCTGTCTCCCAGTCTTTTACTTAACTTTAATGGCAACAGGAGAGTTACAGTAGGTTGGACTAGATGACCTCTGAAGGTTTCTCCCAACCCAAACTATGATTTTATGATTCAGATGGGGATGCTGGTCAGCACTGGCCGATACCCAAACCCAGCCCCAGAGCAGGCAAGCTCCCCGTGCGGGTGGCCAGGGCTGTGCAGCAGGAAGGAGCTGTTGTTTCCTGCTCATTTTGCAAGCTGTTGTTCTGCTTAAAATGTGAGGGCGAGAAGAGAGAGATTGGGAAAGCAAAGGTCTGGTTGGAAAGTTTCAAGTGCCTTCATGTTCTTGTTGCTTATGAAGGAATAAGCTTGCCCTTGACAAGCAAGTGACCTGGAGATTTGTGTTTGCACCATCAGGACTGCCTGTCACCAGTACAGGTCTAAGTGTTATTTCTTAAATGAAAGCAAAAGCCTGTCCTCTTGCAGGGAGGGTCGGCAGTCCCTTCTGCCTCCTGCAGTGGGACTAAATCCGCCCATAAGTTGGGCAAGGCTGTGCTGGGTTTGGGGAGGTAAGGTCTGCAGGCTCTGGCTGAAGGCTGCAGGGTGAAAAGGACCTCACTGAAAACTGGTCTGCCAAAATCTGGCTCTGATAAAAGAGCCCAACCCATCCTGTAAAGACCTTTACTGAAAAATCTTGAAGCAATCACTGAGGAAATGACAGGAACTCAGGCCTCCCTTCCCACCCAGGCAAGGCACTCCCCAGCTCTTTTTCCCTCCAGCCCGCTCGACATGCTGGTGTCCCAGAGGAAGGGCCAGGGCTCGAGCTGCGGCAGGCTGAGGTGGGAGGGAGGAGGGATTGCAGCAACGTGCTCGACGCTGCGCCCCACTCCTCGTAGGAGTATGGAAATGTTGGGTCAAGTTCAGAGATTGCGGCAGAGGAGAGAGAAGAACAGAGCAATTCCTCTGGCCTTAGTGACATGTCACTTATTTATACCAGCTGCAAACCTTATCTCGAGTCTTGAGAGACTTTAGTGTGGCTTTCCTCGTTTGCATATAAGAAGGCATTCAATTAACAGAAGCGCCACATGCTGAAATGCCTGCTTTATGAGGGGGCAGGACTGAACAGGTTAAAAATATATAGGACTTCGGATTATATTACTTCCTATGAAACAGTTTCCAGCTCTGCTGTCCCAGGGCATATATCTCGTCCCTTATCTGTTTTTATCAAGAAGGTGAGGCTGTTGTGTTTGATTTTTTTTACCCTGTGGTTTGTAACGTGTCAGTTCCTGGTGAGACATAGTCTGAACCCGGCATTGGTTTGGTACCTTTGTAAATTGCTAAACATCACAAGAGGGTAGTAAGGAATATGCTGCACATGCTCCACCTGCCTTCCATCCTGTCCGCCTTCCTTGAATGACTGTGAACATTACTTTGTGTGCCATGTTCCTCTGTTACAGGCTTTTTCTTCACTGCTGTTTTTTTCTGGTGTGCACTAATGTACTCCTGTCCTATGGCAGCTGCAGAGGAGCAATGCGTCAGCAGGCTGCAGTGTGCCTTCCGTGTGCACGCAGAGTGGTCATCAGTCTGCAAGTACAGTCCTGGGCTGGGGAAGTGATGCACTTGGGAGCTGTTTTCCTAACTCCCTTAGATTCACCTGAAAAAAACCCCCAGCTTTCAATTTGTGGAATTGTACAGACCGGTGACAGCAGGACACAAGCAGGAAACCTGAGAAAACAAGGTGTTCTCAGCAGAGATGTTGCAAGATTTGGCGGCCAGTAGGTTCCCCCCTCCTCCAGGCTTCCTTCCGGACGTTGCCACCACCACCTCCCACTTGGTTGGCTTCGCAGACGGTCACCCCTCGTCCTGGGTGGTGGCAGCAGCCAGCAGGATGTTTCCTGGACTTTGCACAGCTCTGAGATTCGTAAAGCTGCTCCAGACTCCAGAGAAAGCGTGTGAAGCCTGTTCAGCCTGTACGGAGAGGCTGACATTGCCCCAGGGTAGGGAAGGGACGTAGAAACCACCAAGTGATCTGGCCAGCCGTGGGAAGAGTCACAGAAAGAAAGCAGCGAGCAGGCTTCGCCCTGGTCTTTGGGCATCTGCAGTCGCTCTGAGGCTGTAAACCACTTGTGGCAGGAACTGTCATCTCCTGTGAGGCACAGTGGGTGGTGTAGGCCACATAAAATACGTACAAATCCCAGCCCAGTCCAGACTGTAAAACTGGTTTAAAGTGAAAACAGATCGGGGCACTTCTGGGGCTGCGGGCAGACATCAGCTCCGGGACGTCGCAGCTCCCTCTGGGCCTCTGTCGGCGGGTCGTCCTTGCTGCCTCGACAGAGCCTGCCGCTTCCTCCCGCCCCATGACGCAGCTCCCCGTTTTTGTGCATTCCGTGGCCAGCCAGGGAAGAGCCAGCGGCAGCAGCCGCCGGGTGGGAGCGCGGTCACCTCCAGCAGGGCAGTGACAGCCGGGGCGGGAATGGAAACCTCCGGCTGGCACCGCTCCCCGCGGAGTGCCGCCCCGTCTGCCGCGGTCGCGGTCGGTGCCCAGCGAAGACGTGACCCCTTCCTTCTCAGCTGTTCGTCGTGGCTGTGATGCCAGGGATGCTTTCAGATCTGCTGTCAGGTCAGGGCAGGCACTGTGGGGACTCGCTAATCCCCTCCAGGAAAGTTCCTGCAGCTTATTTCAAATACCCAGTTTAAACTGGTTAATCCAAGCAGGTCGGTCGGTCTGTCCGGTGGGTCCGGCAGCGCGCTGACACAGGCACCGCCGCGGGTGAAGGCCGGCTGTCGCTCCAGGGCCGTGACGGAGAGCGGCTGGTTCTGCCGCTCCCCTGCCAGACCTCTGCCTGCAGCCCTGAAAGCCTTTTGTCCAAACCCTGCGCAGTTCTGGGCCATTTCCCATGCACTTTTTAGTGCTTTTTGTCCTTCCTTAGTTAAAAACAGGACTTCTGTTGTTTCCCTGGTGAGACTAGTAAAAGCTAGGAGGATATTCATCTTAAACTTCCCCTTTATATCTAATTATACACCTGGGAAACAAAGTAATTTTTCCTAGAGAAGCAGATGGGGTGAAAATGTGGCTGTTTCCAAATTCTGCGGTACAGCTAACAGATGCCATTTTAACCATGACCTGTGTTTGGCTGTAGCCCGGTTTATCTCGCTCAGGAGAAATTTCAGGAAGTCGTGCAGAGCAAAAGGGTGCAGCTTGGCTTTTCATTGTTTTCATTGCTCCTATGCTTATACGACACAGGAAAACAAGGGGAAAATATCCTTTTGCTGGGACTCGCTCCCATGTTTCTCATGAATCTGCAGTTCAACCAAGCATCTATAAAATGGAAACTGAAGGAGCGCAGACCACATCGAGGGAAAGATGGTGCTCGGTGCAGTGCACGTATTCCACACTTGGCCAGAGTTTGTTTGCTCCTCCTGACTCAGTAGCATTTAAGTAATCTTCCTAGCATCTATACGTAAATAACTTCCCATGGCAAACAACATCAACCTTGAACCTTCAACTCTTTCTTTTCTTGGGAAGATTCAGCTTAAACTAGGTTTGTTTTCATATAAACCTAATTAAACTTGGAAATACTTTTTTTCAGTTATGTAATGTTAATTATCCTACATTCACATAACACGTTTTATGTTGGCTGAAAGCCAGACCAGTTTGTGAGCTGTTTGGAGAGCACTGGTAAAAGAACTCCGATTAGTCCCGATCCTTTGGTTAAAGTTGCTTTTCCCCAGCTGTGACTCCCCTCCTCCCTCCTAACTCCTCTGCTGTCATTAATGCTCTCAGAGGAGTCATTAGCCCAACCCCCTCGGGCCAAGTCCTGGGTGTATACTCATCTTAATTGCCAGTTTCTGACAATCACCGGACTTTTTCTGCGAGCCCCAGGATGGGCTTGGCAACCCCTGGCAGCAAGGTGGAGGGAAGAGCTAGGGGCAAGTCTTCCTTGAACTACAGCAGGAAGGTTTGCTAAAGCCTGTCTGGCAGGGCTGTCGGGGTTTTACGTGCGGCGATACGCAGTCTCTGTACACATACCATTTTACTCAGAAATGCCTCAATCGAGGCCAAATGTTGCTTTGCTGAAGACAGGCAGATCTTGATTCGAAACTTGAAATGGAGGCAGCTCGCCATGTACTAACAGTGGATGACCCTCCTACTTACACATTTTTGTCATATTTCTCTATCTGAATAGCTTCAACTTCCAAGTGTATGGAAGGCTTTGTTGTCAGATTAAAAACCTTTGTAGTCAAAGTCATCTCCCTTCCCTTCCACTGGTAGCATTTACAGCTGACTCATCTGCATCTGACTCACCTTATGCAACAGTGCATTGCTTTCAGGACAGTCCTGAGTATACAGTCAGGTAAAGGTAGGAAATTTGGGAAGCTGCAGGCAGAAGTATGGATGCAGGTGGTGTTGTCCTAGGTGGAACTGCCCTTCCCATAGATAAATGAGCGTTCCTGCTCTGTCTAGGGAGCATTAGGCACATCCAGCATGTCCCGTGTAGGTGGCCAGAGTTGTCCAGTGCAGTCTCTGCAGATTAGGTAGACTGAGCAGTCACAGAGAGATGGATTTCACAACATGTGTCCTTCAAGTCTGATACACCTGGGGTGCTTTGGACCTACTGTGCCAGCGCTGGGTGGGTTGTTCAGATTGTGCACAGTAAGTAAGTGTCATCATGTGATCAGGAGGCACCAGATTTACTCTGCACACACAGTCACGGTGTAGGTTTCTTGAACAAAATATGTCAATCTACTGCTGGCTTGCCTTTCGGTCCCCGTGTTGGTGCTTCCCAATGCATTTTGGCACTGGTAATCATGTGGCCACAGAGTGGGTTGAACCAGCTCAGTGGTGCAGCTGACCGGGCAGATACACAGGCACTAGGACTGACACAGGAGAGGTGATGGGAGCAGGCAGGGGAGGGCAAGGCTGCTCCTCTTGACGGTAGCACATGCTTAGATTGACGTAAGCCGACCATGACACCAACCTGCAGTGATTGGTCTGGGATTTTGGCACATTGGACAGCCCAGGCAAAATTATGGCTGGGCCTCACGCTTTGATGAAGCTGCTGAAGACCTGAGGCCAGTGGACAAATGCCTCTGCTTCTGTCTGGTAAAGAGGACATAACTGGGATATTGGGACAACTGGTAGTTCTGATGGAGCTGACCTGGCCGCAGGGTGGACTAATCCCTGCATACCACAAGAAAGAACCAGGACAACCAAGACCACACGGCTGGGCATATGTGGAGTCAGAAATTGCACCTGGTTTGAGTGATGCATCTGCTTATCTTCTCCTAGTTAAAATTACTGGCCAGTCCCAAGAAAAGGATCACATTGACCTTTCACAGCTGTAGCATACTAAACAAATATTTTTTTCTAGCAACATGTCTGCTCCTTAACTCAGGCAGTGAAGTCCTGGGTCTTGGTGCTCAAGCACTATTGATTATTTGTCCCTTCCTTCTGTGATGACCCCCAAATCTTTACAAAACTGTAGCAGATCTATGTCTTTGACTGGGCCTTCACTTGACATTGACTGGTTTTGGGGGTTGGGTGGTATCATTGGGCTTCTCATTTAGCTACCACAATCTGCAAACAATTAATCTTGGTCTGGACGGTACAGGGGCTCTGGTCTACTCTGTCTTTGTAAATACTTCTCCTCCCTTGACCTTTTGGAATGATATTCAGTCTGTAAAGTTTCCCTGTGCTTCCTGTTGTATTCAATAAAATCCTTTGCTTAAAAAGTCTCTTGTTGATACTAACCATCTGGCATCTGGGGGAGAGGAGAAGGCAAAGGAAAGACAACAAATTAAGTGCTGGATTGTGGGTCAAAAGCCTCATCTGTAAAATCCTAACATAGAAACGTGCTGAAAAAGGAGGGAACAGGCGTAAGAACTTGGAAACCTTCTGCTTCAGGCTGCTGTTTCCTGGCGCAGTGCCCAGCAGGCACTGCATCAGGCAGCTCAGACCGGGAGCTTGTTTTCACTGCTGTGTGCTACTTCATTTTCTGGCCTGGGACGACATCTGGCTGGCATGTTCTTTCCCACACCCCAGGAAAAGCGGTCTTTTTAGCTGGTTACTGCAGTCCTTGGCATTAAAATAGAGTCAGTCAGACTACAAAGTAGCGTAAGATTGGCTTAAAAATAATGAGGTTTAAGTACAATTGAGCTTTGAGTTCTTTTTGTTTGCCTTCTGTCTTAGAAACCTTTAGAATACGTGATATGCATATTTTCCTGCTTTTCATCATGACCGTGAGTGCTCAGAAGTCACTTTGAAAGTGGGAAAAAACCCCAACAAAAGCAACAAAACAAACATAATACATCCTTACCTTTTTATTGAGAAGTCCAGAATAAATTACTTGGGCTTTCAGAATAACACCAGTTATCAGAAACTCTCAATTAAAAAAATAGGATAATTGGCAATATGCTTGCTGAGAAAGTAGAAGGGGGATAGTGGGACAACAAGATCGGAGAAACAGGAAAGAAGACTTACCACCTTCAAGAGATTGCTTAAGTCCAGCAAGA
This sequence comes from Aquila spilogaster, assembly GCA_024606505.1. Taxonomy (NCBI): domain Eukaryota; kingdom Metazoa; phylum Chordata; class Aves; order Accipitriformes; family Accipitridae; genus Aquila; species Aquila spilogaster. Next base: position 19,499,376 of record JANHGO010000069.1, on the reverse strand, counting down.
AACAGAGACTATGATGATATAACACCCACGTAGTTGTCTCCAGATTTTGAGTACTCTCCTTGTATCTGGAAAGATTTCCTCCACCAGCAGAGAAGAGGTCCTAGATGAACAGAATTCATGGTCTGGAAGCAGACACCACTGACTGTTACACTGATCTTCTACACCACTGAACCAGCGTGTGTGCTCCTACATCCACCAAGTTGCATTGAAGCACAAGGAACTTGTACTTTGCTTCTTTCACATCATTCTGGATTTCAACAGCAGCTTTGCATAACAATGTGTCTCAGTTTTCATTGATAACCTGTTGCAAATCTTCCAATCTAACCCTGCAAAACAGAACGGTTTTCACAAAACCTGGCATTTTTACACAACATGAAACTGAGGTACTGCATGAGATGTTTGATTTACTGCCTGGGCTGCAGGCACGGGCCTGGTAGCTGCATGTTAGTTCAACCTGACTTTTCCTGGCTGGGGAATTCTGCAGAAAGCACTGCTACAAGTGTGAGGGCAACAGACCAATAATTTCTCTTTTGGTCTATATACATTTATTACTTCTCGACACAGTAATAAAGCTTTCTGGGTTTAGCTCTTACAGGTAGGATGGACAAGCTTATGTGAAATACGTTCCTTCCAACTACAGCAAGAATACAATTCTGTACCAATGACAAGTTAGCACTATAAATATATTAAAATCTGACCTCTGTGCACATGCCTAAGAGTTGAAAACGTACTGTAAGAAGATTGGAATGGTTTCCCTTGAGAGTGGATCCACACACATGGCAGCTGCTCTGATATCACGTATCAGTGTCTCCTGGTTGATATTTACTTAATTATTGACTCATTTACAAGGCTAACTAAGCATTGCAGCAGGTTGCCCAGAAACACCGTGTACTCTTCATCACTGACGTTTGTAAAACCAGACTTCATAAAGCCCTGACCCCAAGGAGCAAGAGGTTAGACTAGAGGCCTCTCAAGGCCCCTCCAACATGAGTGTTCCTGCAATGCTGTGACTCCAGACCTCTCAGGCACGGATCTCAGGTTTTGAGATTTTGCCCTGCATTTTCCAGTGTGTAAAAGTTTAGCCCAGCCTCTTCATCCCTCCATAATTCTTGTAAAAAGGAAAAAACCCATGCCACCGAAAAGCAGTAAAACATGCTGCGTTTATGAGATTTTCATGGATGCTGAGTACAGATATTATTAATATTTTTCTCTTCTACTTTGGAGGAGCCTGTAAAAGGGTAGAGAAGCAGCAAAAAGGGGAAGAAATACAAGCACATATTTTATTTGGTAAGGTGACAGCTGGAGGTGTGGCCTCCCTGTCAGAACAGAAGCACAGTCCAACGACGATTGACGGGCAAACCAGAATATTGCCTGGCACGGTAGTTCCTCAGAGCCCAACACGAAGCAGTGACTCCCATCCTGCAAAAGCAGCAGGCAGAGTCATGCAGTTGGTTTAAATACATGCACTGTCATTTTATTTTAAACTCATTTTGGAGGCCCGTTGTCTAAGGCCTCTGAGACGACTATCAGGTGCCTCAGTATGAAATGCATGGGACGTAGGTGTGTGGTGATACTCTTCTTATCGTTTTGGGAGCTTCTCTGCTACAAACCCTGTCCAAACTCCAGTGTTGGCTTTGGACTTTTCCCAGTTCACTCCTCTGGGCTTTGCCACATCCCCAGCCTTTTCTTTCCTCGGGTGGTGCCGGAGCGGGATGGCTCTGCCGCCAGTTCCTGTTCTCCAGACACTCCCTGGGAATTACCAGGGAGTGGTAGGGGCCTGGGGACATCACTTTGGGATTGTGGGAAGGCTGCACAGCCTCACAAGGGAGGAAGGGCACGTTGCTACTGGTATGCTTGCCACAGCCTGGTGGTCTTGCTGTACCCTCACAGCACACTTTTGCGCATGGTTAATGGCTTCTAGAGTCCCTGCTTTCTTCCTCTGGGATGAGGGGCTTTAACTGCTCCCAGCCTTCAGGCTGGTAATCCATAATCTAATCAAATTTTAGTATGCTCAGAGCAAATGCTATCTAGGATGGCCTAAATCTGATGTCCTGTTCCTTTAGGGACCATCAATTTTTCATGTTCTGTCACCTTTGAAGATGCTCATGAGTGTCCTATTGCATGACAACAGCTCATCAGTGCTATGTTTAGTATTGTCTCAGGGTCATTATTTCAGTAGCCCCATTAACCTCTGGTCTTTCAACAAAAGCAATTTGAAGGAATGCTGGTCGGTTATGGTTATCTTCTGGTACAGGGGTTGGACTTAAGCTACCTACCTTTTTTTTTTTTTTCCTACTTCTGCTCTTACTTCCCTCAATTTCATGCTCCCAAACACCACTCAGAGCCTTGATAACAGCCCTCCTGTCCAGCTTATGCTGGAGGTGAGAGTGGGTCTGAAAGGCTATGGGATTTAGGAAGGACTGTCTAGCACAGCAATAGGGGACTCTCTTCTTCAGGGCTCCCATTCAGCTCTTCCGGTCCTGATTCCTCTCTTCTGCTATGTCTCTCCATAATTCACATTGCCCTGTGGGTGGGCTCAGCCCCTGAGCTATTTCTGTAGCTTTGGTGTCCTGCCTATTTCTCAGAGGTGGTCTTCACCCTGCTCAGTCATCAAGTTCCTTCAGGAGTGGGACCCTAAGGCCAAATTATTCTGCTCTGCAGGATGTAGATTTTCAGTTATGATGGACAGATTATTTGTTTCTTCTTAGCTAGCCATCATGAAAGCATCCCCCAGCCTTTTCAGGTGATGGAAGAGTCCTCCTACCAGTTACTTCATGTTAAGCTGTACGATCAATGTAGACCATCCCTTTCCCCAAAACCAGCAGCTTTAAGCATCATGTTTTCTGGGTTAGGGATTCAATGGATTGGACAGAACATCTGAGTAGGGAAAAACTGAGAGAAAGGGAGGACTAGGGTAGAAAACAGTGAGAATTAACAATTCTTGGGAAAGGGGGTATAGGAATGCACTGAGTCCCAACAGGCATGTTTCTGGAACAATGATTTTCAGTCTGAGGATGCACAGATGGCTTTTAGGAGATCATTTGTTAAAAACAAGTTCTTATATTCTATAGGGTCATGTGTGTATACGAAATCTAGAAAGGGATGTGGAAAATTTGTAGGGATCCACAAACTGGAAAAAGTAGAAGGCTGCTAAATATTTTCTAATAAAGTGATGTGATTACAGTGAACTGAGAGAGTAGCCATGTATACCATCACTGAAAGCCTGAAGTGAAGTCACATGCTAAGAGGGAAGACAATGTCATCATCACCCACTTGTTCCTTGAGAGGGTAAATAGAGGGTTAGTGTCTGCCCTTTCTGGGAAATGCAGAAACCTGTCCCTGGGAAATGCTGGGCTGCACAGCTCTGGCAAATGCTTTAAAAATGTCAGGCAAAGTTCTCACCCACATTTACAGAGACGAAGCTCGTTCTCTTCAATCTTCAGAAATTCAAATAAAAACATAGAAGTTCTCAAACTTGATAGCTATCCAGTGTGAGTTAATACACTGACAGTTTCGCCTCTTGATTTTTGCCCTGCTTCTGGGAGGCACAGGAGGTTACATGTGCACTGGTTTTGTTACCTTGATCTCTATGAATACAAACGCAAAGCTGGCTTTAAATAAATCCCAAGTAAGAACCCCCCGAAGAGGCCGCCCATTAGATGGCAGCACAGATATGCTCAATATCCATTACTGCCAGCGGCTGCTCTAGGAAAGCCCCTCCATTGCTGCCGGCACCCCCAAGGTATCTTGTGTCTGAAGAATTTTCACATTACTTAATGCAAAATTAATTAAAATCTGTAAATGAGGAATTTCATATTATATTACAGCAGATAAAATTAAAAAAACCCACAGTGGTAGCATGTATTAAGCTGGAAGCTCTTTCAGAATTTCTGAATGATTTTATTCCTTATCGCTCCAACTAATTTAATTTTATTAACGGAAAAATAAATTGAAGCAAATGGAGAGGAGAACTTTTTCAAACTTAAATGTCTCCCACCGAGCTCATTACTAATTTTGCATTGTGCTGGCATAAAGTCAGATAAAAGAGAATCAAGGTGCTAATTGCATACCCGTAAGCCTGACATTTGTGCTGACATCCCTGTGCTTCGCCCAGTATTTTGCGAGAAGGCCGTGTTTGAGAAACATCAAAGGGATGAGGTGCCTGGTCTTTTGTATGGCAGAGCAAAACTCCTACCTTTCTGTACCAAGACCCAATGGGGAAATCCTGAGTCTGTGCAACTGGTAATGTAACTGACATTCTAGAGCATCTTCTGCGGTTAAACTGTGGAAATATTTTTTTTAAATATGTGGTAATCATATAAAAAAGACATCAGTCTAGCATATAGGATTTTGACAATCTTTATTTCAGTTTTTTCCCTAAGAAATAGCAAGGTAATAGATTAATAATTATTATTAACAATTATTAATACATAAATAATTTTCCTTATTAATAATTCTTGCAGCTATATTAGGCTAATATAAAGCTAACTTGCACTTGACAAAATCAGGAGTAATAATCCGTATTGTTATGCTAATTTAAAACCAGTTTGTGGAGGTAAATTCAGCCCCAGCTCCTAGCTTTTTGGAGTATCTTTCCTTCCAGGCTGTTTTCCCAGGTGACTGAGCTGATGTTCAGACTTGGAGGCCGGTCTCACACGAGTAGTCTCAGGAAGTGTTTTGCAGCAACTTTTGGAACCACTCCAAAAGCTCCAAAAGAGGAGCTTTTTAGTGTCTTGTAGGCAATTAGGGGCCACAACTCCTCTCGGGAGCTGATGAGCACAAGGTGCCTCCTTATACTTTATTCCCCAGAAATTTGTCTCGCACAGGCGATACTTCCCTCGTCACCTTGTGAAGTGGAAAAGCTACGTGACTGCCCACAGTGGTGTTATGAGACTATCTGGAAGAAGGGCAGGATTTATCAGTTTACTTTTTAAAATGCAAAAGGCATTTCAGAAGGCAGTATGGAGTAATGCTAAGCAAAAATTTAAGAGACAGATGGGTAATAGAAAGTGTCATGGCAGTATCCGATCACTGCAAGCCTTGGCTTTGTGTATTTGGCAGCACAGGACTAACGTTTGATATAAAGGGAAGAGCATGAATTTTTAAACTACATGTTCTACTTTCTGCAGAATTTTGGGTCTTCTGTGGAAGTCTCTTCTCAAAATATTAATCTGTGAGGATCACAGATCAAGGTGGAGTGGCTGCAGGTACAGCTAATGCATGCAGGTACTGCCAGCTACTCCAACAGCAGGCAAAGCCATTCCCTTCTGCGCAGAGCTCCTTGGAAAGGAGAAATGTGTAAGCCTCTAGACTTTAGCACATGGGAAAAAACCCTGTTGCTTTCTGGCACTACTTCAGAAAGTACTCAGCATATGGCTGGCCTTTCAATGTATGAACTAGTCAGGATAAATCTGTTTTGTTTTGGGTTGGGTTTTTTTTTTAATTTTTTTATTTTAAATTTTCTAATTCTTATTCCATTTCAAATCCTCAGAGAATCAGGTGAAACTACTAAAACTTTTAAATGTTTGAAGGACATCAGACTAGCAGAGTGAAAATGGACGGAAAGCTGCTGGGCCCAGCATTACATTTTCCTACCTACAACAGGGGAAGCTGGATGGTGTGAGGGAAGCTGATCCGTTACTCCAGTTGAAATACAGCAGACCCGAGGAGTTTGAGAATAAATAGACCCCAGTCACAATTGTTTCTAGATCATCTCCAAATGCAGATAGCACTGCATCAGGATCATGGAGGCAAATACAGCGTCTATTTGACAAGAAAGTACTTACCTCTTGTTGGTGTAAGCTCTGGGATGATGCACATCTCTGACAGCCCCTGACAGCTCCTGTGTAACTGCATGCAGTGACATTAGGGGCACTCAATTTCTAAGCTTTACTGTGTCCTCCAAATCACTTCTTTGAGATTTCCAATCTATTTAGGAATAACTGAAACGCATTGCCTATAAAAATGAACAGGATTTCAGCATCCTGCAAACCTGGCAGTTGTCTATGTAACTATAATTAACTCCTAAATAATTTAGACTCTCCTTTCTCTTACTATAAACTAAGTTTTATACCAAAGTAATCAGGAACTTTATATTGTTGCCCATATATATATATATATATATATATAGTCAGGTACCAGAGGGTGGAGATAACTTACCAACAAGGTTCTTATACTGTGAATTTGACCCATGCATACAAGTAAATCCCTGCACTCATTAAGGGATCAGATTTTGCTTGGACTTTACATACCTTAGGGATCTGTGTAGGTACAGGTGTGTAGGAGGTGGCCAGGCTTGTGTTTAGGAGGAGGACAGTAATCCCAACAACAGCAGCCATTACCACAGATGAGCTGGAGAAAAGCACTATCACACTTTATTTTAGTATGCTACAAAATTCATTGTTGAACTTTATTAGGTACTTTAATACCAAGCATACTTTAAAGTAACAAAAATTATTGTTGTTATTACTTTTTACAGAAAATCAGGTATTTCAACAGTTCTCTTTACAGTTTGTTGACTTAAAAAAAAATTACAATTGACAAGTTACAGTGGAGTGGGATGGGAAAGTGGTAACATTTAAAAAGATAAAACATACTATTCATACTGAGTCAACATTTAGTGACGTACATCCTGGTATGTCTCTCCTTCTGGTTATGTACAAATGGTACATATTCACTGAGCTGCCCTGGCAGGGTTGCGAGGTCTTGTGATGATACTCCTTTTGCAATGTTTGTGTATATTTAGAAAGGGCTTTTACATTACACAGTCACCATGATGCAAAACTTAGTAGTCCATAACAAAATAATGTAATACAGAGAAACCCTGTTTCGGTGATTTCTGTCGCAGCCAAAGTGCCATAACTGCAATAATGTGGGATAGAGGTAAACCTAAGGAGCAAACGAAGATGGTGATACGATAGCACATCCAGATAGCAAACCCCTTCATGGCTTTTGAGGTGAGAATGTGGCTGTGAGCCAATAACAGCAATGAATGAGGACGGGCTTCACCGAGACACCATTTAACAGGGACTCCTGAATGCATCCAGCCCTTAAGGATGCGCATTTTCCAGCTGACACTAGTTGGACTAATCACAGATTTAAAAACCTGTCTGAAGTGGGACCTTAATGAGTTTATGTAGCATCATGTGTAAACTACTTGATTTTCACCTTCCATCCCCTTCAGGTCAGTAGCAGGTACTGGGAATACCTTTATGGTGGTTGATTGATTTGGATGGGGTTTTTGACCAGCTCTAACGCTGGTGCTGTAGAAATCAGGGAGTCTCCTACAGACAGTTACAAGAGCAGATTTGGATTAAAACAACATGTTTTTTAAAAAAATGCTGCCCAGATTCACATATAAATTTACTTGGCAGACATCCACGTCTGCGTTCAGTCTCTAAGACAAGCAGCACCACACCGGTACCTTGGTAGTTAGAAGTGTTACCCAATTCCCTGTATTTATTTATTGACAGTTTGCTTAAATATAATTTTTTGTTCAAAAGTAAAATAAATTTTCTGAGATTTATGCACTAAATTCTGGAATAACTTGTGTTGTGCAGCCAGTAGTTAAAAACCAGTTTTAACTCGTGTTTTACTCATGTCTTCAGTGTATTGTGTTATTTGGGATCAGCATTAGCAATGAATTATTATTTTAGCCGCTTCCCCTGAAAGCCAAAGAATGACGCAACAGGCTTAAAAAAAAATCTGAAGAAATTAGCGTTGCAGTGTTGATTCTGGGCTGGATTCAGCTGCGGCACGCAGGAGAGGGTGGCAGAAATGTGGGGAGCAGCGTGCTCCTGCTCGGTCCTGAGCCGGGGGAGACCCGTGCCATGCTGGGAGGTACCGGAGAGGAGCGGAGGAGATGGGGTCCCTGCTTCCCTCCATTGCTCTGTGCCTGGCGCTTGGCATCCAGGCCTTTTGCTATGAGGTCTTTCTTGATACCCTGTGCCCACCCCTGTTTTAGGGCTCAGTGGCTTCTGGAAATGAGGGTGCCCTTTGGGGAGTGACCCGCCGAGCCCCCGCGGAGGGAAGCGCCAGCCCCATCAGTGCCCCGGGGCTCCGCGCACCCAGCCCTCACATAGCTATTCGCAATGTGTATTTTCTTACTAGGCTCTTATGTATCGAGTTTAAGGCCAGAAGGGATCGTTAGATCACCTCGCCTGATTGGCATTAGCATGGGCCAGAGAGTATCACTCAGTGGTTATGTGGCAGGACAAGGAAAAGAATAGAAACGCCCTTGCAGTGAGCAGCTGTATGTTACATTTAAGGGGTAAATTACGTTCTCCTATTAAAAAAGAATGTGTTTTTATTTTGTCGCTTCAAATACAAACAATTCTATGTGTCTTGGGAAATTATAGTATTATGATATTCAGTCAGACATACCTTATAGTATATATGCTTCATAGAACTAGAATATAGGTCAGAAATAATTTTTCAGTCTTAAGTTTGTTACAGACATAGATTAATTGGAACACATATGCAGTAAAAATTGAGAAGCTTTACAGTTTTAGTCAACTTATTATACAGTGAAGTAAATGAAGTGCAGCAATGTAGCAGTAAAAGTTATGCTTTTTCCACTAGGTGATGGAAACATTCAGAGAGTCTATTTATAAATGCTAATTTAAGAGAGATGTCCTATCAGCTTCTTGGCTACTGGGATAGGAATAGTCTGGACTTAACTGCCTCTCTACTGTGAAAGGTTTTAAAGCTTTTTGCTTTCCATCCGAATAAAAAAAATGACATTTACAAACCTCTTCAATGCATATATATTACATATGTTTATCTAGCAACAACTACACCCTTTTTAATTTATTCCCCAAATGTGACTTTTCATGCATGTCTTCTGGATGCTGTATTCAGCAACAGTTTCTAATGAGCTGGTGTGTAATCCATGATTGCATTTCTCTTCTGAAAATCACTTCCACGTCTGGCTGATCTATGTTTAGAAGGTAGCGCTTACCCATCAGGCATTTTTGCACTCGTCAGCGTTCTTCTCTGTCGTAGGCCCTTTCCCAAGCTTCTTCCAATTTTAATGTTGATGTACAAAAGCTGTTATTCGTTTTGTTTTGTGCTCATTCTAGTGAGGATTGGCTTAGTAGGACTGTGCAAAACAAAGAGAAGAGAGAAGCTGGTTTACTGCCAGCAAACATAAAGATGTTCATGCTGTGCTTGGCTCAAGGCAAGCCTCTGATCAATATTCTAATACACTTCATTATTTGCATTTCCATTTATCATGAAAAATGACAAGTTTAATCTTCAGATATGACAATGATTTATAATCTGGAATTCTTAAAAATCAGTTTTCATCAGCTAATCGACATGGGAAGGCAAAATAGTGAGATTGTTTCATCAGAAGTTTGAACAATATGAAAATAAAGATACAACGTGTATGGGGCAAGAGTGACATTTTCTAGATGAATGTCATGAATTGAGTTAAAATCCTGACATTTCTGTTCTGTATCAATAATTTCTTTCACTCCCCTGAGCACACAATCCACATTCGTAAACAAGATAAAATAATACCTCGTGTTAAATTTCGAAGGAGCAGACCCCAGTGAGGACAGAGGTGTTTTCAACCCAAACTCTCTCTTAAAAACTAATTCTCACCCATCCAGTTTCCTGTACTGTAAACAGAGCTGTATTCGCAGGAGAGCGGACACCGGCTGCGGTGGCACAGCGAGCAGGGGGACGAAGGCTCCCCCGTCCTCGCTGAAGGTGACTGGAGGAGGCAGTGCGTGGGAATGGGGGCTTAATGAGAAAGTCTATTTACAAGTACCCACGTACATGCAAATATAAAAACCTGACTGCTCCAGCGTTTGGCATTGAACAGAAGGTTCTTGTACCAAATGAGCTCCGCAAATTCACCGTTAGCTAAACTCTCCTGGATCGCTCAGACCAAACCGTGAAGTCACTTGGCAGGCAGCTTCCCCGTTGCCTCCTGTGAAAGGGTCACTGGTCAGAGGTCCTACAAGCCCACAGCCTAGGGGAGAGGACAGCCACCTTCATTGCAACCCCACTCCCCTCATCGTAACACAGGGACCTCTGCAGGAGACTGCTGGAATGCAGAACTCGGGGACGGGGCGGGGGGGAAATCACAATTTTTGTGAAAATAAAAGAAAAAGAATCAATTTCATTGTGAAATGACAGCGAGCTAAGAGATTCAGAACTAGAAACTCTCAAAAATGTTACTGTAAGAAGACTGAAATATTTCATTTCCCCCCCCACATTACATGGAGCAGCCACGTTCTCCCATTCCCACCAATTCCTCACACACCTTGACTCTCGTGGTGACCTTGGCCTGCTGATAATTCACCCACAGACACCAGGGAGAGTGACGCCCCAGAGCAGGATGCCCAGACCTGAGAGCTCAGCATGGTGGTACCAACAACTGGGGAGCCCGGTGGTGGCTAACCCTTCTGCTGCGGACCCTGGGTGCCTGCTTCCCCCATCAACTTCCAACAAATGGACACTTTTCAAGCAAAGGTTGTTTTGGAAGAAAATTCCTGACTTGTTACAGCCCACGTGTTCAGCATGTATCTGTAGTCCAGATAGATATATTTTACAAAGACGACACTTTTAATTGATGTTGCTGAGACTAGAAAGTAGCAAATAAGCTATGCAAGAAGCATAAGGTGAGCTAAGGAGGGCCCTGCAGAAGACAAATGGATCAGTTTTGCTTTTGTCAGAAAAAGAATACGTAATATAGTGTTCACTGTGGTAAAAATGTTTTTTTATGATGCAACTATGCAATGGGGATGGTAGTTTCCGATTGTAAAAGAAAACTCGCCATTGATAGCTCCATGAGCTTCTTTTCTCCTTTTAAAACATGTAGCAAAAATGAAGGATAAAGAATGGATGAGAAATGCACATACCTGTGATAAATAAAATCTATTAAAAATGGTCTGAGTCGGGAATTTTGGTGTTATTTTATTAATATGGGTACTAAAAGTAATTATATGGCAATTATTAATATAGGTAAGTAGCACTACTAAATAAAAGAAAAGAAAGAAAAAGTGCTTAAGCCACCAATCTGTTTATTTGCTAAGTGAGATACAGGGTTTTGTGAGCCTCTTAAACAATCTGTAGTTGGTGAAATTGAAATCCAGGGAAAGCCGGAGTTGCATGGTGAGGAGCACGTGCCCCGATACTCCTAGGAACAATCTAAACTTAATAGAACTGAATGAGCCATTTCTTTCAATTATTTTTAATCATAATTTCATGTACCTGTGTTATTCAGATCCTTAACCATGCTTATTGGATTTCCAGCAGTACTCAGTGTTTCAGCTGTAACATACTAAAACCTTTATTAGTTCTTTTGACAAATTTTGCATACAGGTGTTATACACATGGAAATGAAATTTAATAAATGCCAGAGGTGCCTAGCTGATAAGGCAGAAATAAGTCATTCACATCCAACAGCTGTCAGTCCGCTTTGTATCACATCATAGGCTTTTGATGCCTTGAAGTTTCTTTTCTTAGAGCTACGTACAACCCTTTTCTAGTGCTGTTGCCTAGAAATCAGTTAATGAAAGCAGTCTTCGTGAAAGCTGTATTACCCAAACCACATAGGTGCTCTGCTGTGAAATTCTCTATTTAAAGTACTGAAAGGCCACCTGTTAGGCTGACATCCTGACAACACAGTTATTATTCATATTTGACCCATTCAATTAGGGGAGTCACTTCTGTTGGCTGCAGAGCTGGGGTACAGTCAACCTGGAGGGATTTATAGCATTTTAGTTTTTATGTACATTTTCAGAGAGAGGCCACTGATATTTCTTTGTTTTGAAGATGAATCATGGGGAGATTTCCAAGTTGCTCCCTGCCAAGTTACAAAGCACGTACTGAATTTCAGATAGCCCCTTACATGCTGTTACTGGAAAGGCAGTCAGATGGATAGTAAATATATAAAGGCAGACCTTCTAGGTAAGAATATATATTCTCTCCAGCAATCTTAACACTTTACACCATTAATTGTCACAAGACATATTTATACGATTTTCTTTGCCACTTATTTGACCGGCATCTAGAAAATAACACCTTTCCAAGAGTTAATCTTTTTTTGCTGTCTCCAAACACACAGAATTACTGAGCTAAAGAGCAACTGGCATTCATGGTCACACCAAAATTGGTGCTACTCCAAAACCACATCAGCTGGCAGAAGTCCATGGGCTAATGAAGCGCCAGAGATTTCTTCCCAGCTCCTCCACAGTATTCCTCTAGCCTAGAGAGCGGCATTATCTCTCTTGAATGCTGGTGCTGTGTTTGGTGTATGGGAGGAGATGAAGGAGGAGAGAAACATTGCTGCTGAAGATCTGCAGTTGAAAACAGACATGCTGAGGCACCTTGGATAACACCACTGCCCAGGCAGTAGGCCAAAAAAATTTGGACAAGTTCAGTTTTAATGAGGTGCTTGGAGTTCTTGCCTTTCTGCTTATGATCTGGGTCGGCTCCTTGCAACCACAGGTAGATGGTTTTGTTGTTTACGTCAAGGTTGGTGCAATGCTAAGTGTGTTAAAACTCCACTTGCAGCTACTGCACCCCAAAATTCAAATAGCAACATGCATTCAGGACCTGGGCAATATCCAGATGTGTGTAATTAAAAGGCATGAAAGGCAGGTAGATACCCAGCTGCATGGGACAGCCAATGTCCCATCTTCTCTTATTTCTTTGAAGACACTCCCTTTAAAACAGGAAACAAAACCTATTTGAGAGGCCTGAGAGAATGATTTTGTTTTTCATGTGATGAGAGAGGAATAATGTGTACTCCCACTTGCCTTTAAATGTGTATTCCCATTTGCCTGTCTACTGTGGGTACCTTTTCCCTCTTGATGCACTGAACATCCTTTGCCCTGGCCTCATTGGGGGGTGCTTATGCATTGCCTGGGGAGCCACCCAGGGCAAATGCTGTGCTCTCAATAAACAGCAAGGCACCAACTCAGGTCCTCTCCGAACTCCTAAGAGTCCCGGTGATCCAAGCTGAAGCTCTAGCATGTGTTTTGGAGATGCTGTCCACAGATCATCTTGGAAATAGCCGTGTGGCCAGGAGGTGAATGAGTTGTGCTCCCTGGTGCCTACCCCTGCACTGCGGTTTAGAGACAGTAAGGAGGGAACAAGGCTGCCCTATGGAGATGGAAGGAAGAATGGACAGAAATTCCCCGACGGTTTTGCTAGCAGCTTTCTTTCAGTGTTTCACTGTTCAGCATCTTCTGAACAAAACGTGATAAAGGACCTGTCCGCACCAGAGCTGCCTAAGTGCGTTTCCTTCTCCTCCTGGCAAACCAGCAGACAGGATCTGGCAACTGCCTGCTCTGCCATCGCTCACAGCTACCGAAGACTACCTGAGAGGGCAGGGCTTAAAGAGAGTACACAGCAAACCTTGAGGAGTTACCAAAACTTTTACAAAACGTTGGGATTGAAATTGTGTGATGGTTTTGTCCGTATGGCATTAGAGGAGAAGCTCATCTCAGCAGAAGGGTGTGTGAGCTGGCTTTTTTGCTGCAGCACTTCCTTGCAATAAAATAGAATTGAATCACATAAAAAATGACAAGGTTTTTACCGATTGCATATGCAGGCCCTGTGAAACCAGAGCTGAGTGGAATGGTAGGACTTACTCAATCTGCTGGGTGGTATTTCATGCACCCTGTTAGTAGCAGCAGCTGAACTCCTGGGCACGGGTTGTAGGAAGTGTTTCCAGGGCTGTAGGAAATGTTTCCAGGGCTGTAGGAAATGGTTTCAGGAGCATTCAAGAATTTTCTAAATGTCTGTCAAAAGGTGGCCTAGGCTATTTTGCAGGCAGAAGGCTCAGTTCATGGCTGCACAAGGGCATTTCTAGCATCTGAGAGGATGGTTTCAGGGTGACAGGGACGATGATGGTCAGAGTTAACCACTGAACAGACAGAATGCCATTTTATTAGACAACCTTTTCCAAGAAGCAACAGAAAAAAGGCTGAAGGATCCAGTCAGATCAATTTTGCCAGGTTGCCGGTATCTGTGTATGACATACAGCTGGACAGCCCTTTGCCATCAACAACTCATATACTGTCATTCACAAGAAAAAACCCAACGCGTTGGCAGACCTCAAGCTACACTCCTTGCATGCTTTAGTGCTCCCAGTGACTGCCCTGCTGGCCAGATCCTGCCCTTTCCTGCCAGACGCTGGCCAATTCTTCTAGCTTTAAAATCCAATTCATTCTCACATTGCTTTTCCCCCCTTTTTCTGTTGCTATATGTGGAGACTGACACATGGCAGGAGGAAATGGCTGTCAGTTCAGAGGCTGTTTGGTTGTAGGCAGTGTGCTTTGGGGGGAGAAAAGTGACACGACAGGGAAACATTATTTTCTGGGTTGTTTTCTTTTATTTCTCCAGACAGAATGTTTTTTGAAGCTGTTATGACAGCAAGCAAAAGTCTCCAGAGAAAATTGTGGTTGTCAAGACAAATTAATTTAAAAACAAGAAAGGATTGAGCAATTAAGTCTGACCACCTTGTGCCGAGGTATGAAAGGAGAGATGTATTTGGAAATTAAGGCTGGAGCCCAGGGTGTGTCAGGACAGTCTACCCATTTGTGGCTTGACTTCTTGAGAAAGGTGAGGAGATTTTTTTGGAGGAGAGAAAAGATGGAGTTTGGGCTTGGAGATGCATCTCACATAACGTCAGCTCTCTCAGAGTCAGGCACCGGGTGTGTGGCTCTGGGCAGTCCTTGGAGAGGGACAGGGCCCTCCTGGGGTGACTCATTTAATTTTGGGATGGCTTCCAGGGTGGATGAGTGCCATTGGCTCCTGTGGGTCCATAGATCTGGATGAGACTGGAGGCCTAAGTCTGAGATGGACGAAGTGAGGTGTGTGAATCCTGGAGTTAGAATTATACTGCACAGAGTGATTAACAGCATGCATGGAGACACAAAGAGAGAAGCTACTGCCCACGCATAGAAGATAATCTTCAGCCTGAAATATCAAATTATTAGGCAGCCTTGGATTAGTTGTTGTAACAGATTGTCAAAGATCTCGCCTGAGCACAGCTTGAGGACGGGTATTTTTAGTCCTGTTGGGGCGTGCAGTTGTGTACCAGGACTGCCTTCATGGGGGAGCAAATGGCTTTGCAGAAGGTGGGTCTAAGATTTCACCCCCGGCCCAGGAGGGCTCAATAAGATAAGCTCAACAGCTTAAGGGCTGACTGGCCTGGGTGTAGGGGATGCAGGGGCAGGCCAGCCTGGTGGGAAGGCATGAGCCAAGCTGTGTATGGCAGTCAGCTTTGCTGCTCTTCTCAGCAAGACCATGCGTGGGGGAGCAGGTGAATTTTGACTGCAAATCCTAAGAACCGGGGTTAGAGCAGCTTGGAGAAGGCACCTCATCAGAGCCTGACAATTTTCTTATTTCCGAAAGATCCTTCTTTAACTAGACCTAAATATAACACAGTGGCAGTGACAGGCTCCGAAACCCTGAATATGGGCAGGCTTCAAGCTTCCCTGCCACCCTTCCTAATCCCTGGCTCGGGTGGCTTTCCTCTGGTTTGAATGTGGCTCCAAGAATGCAACATATGCATATGTGTCAGTGAGAAAGGCAGGAGGAGAGTGACAGGCAGAGGGAAGAGAGACCTATCCAAGGATGGAGCAAGTAGTAGCTGTCATCCCCGTCATCTGCCGGCACCAGTCTGGGCTGATGGCAACAGGGCTGTCTTGGGTGATGGCTCTGCTACCCATGCCTCGCTACCAACAGCTTTCAGGTCCCTCAGCTGGACAGCTTGGTGCTGCACCGCCGTACCTCCCGAGCAGGCACAACCACCCCTCGGCTACCATCACACACAGCGCAGTGTGCCCCAAACAAGGAAGGAGGTTGTGTGTCTGCTCGAGGTGGGTTCTGAAACACTGAGATGTAGTGATCAGATTCTGCTGAACAGTGGGCAGTGTTTTCCTCCATTTCAATATTTGCTCTGTGCCTGTCAAGAAAAGGAAGATTTTTATCATAATGAACAAACACAGCAAAAAGCCTCCTATTCTTTCTCGTAAAGAGTTTTCTTTTACTGTGGAGCATCACAGAGACGCTCCTTCCTCTGGTGGTCCCTTTCCAGAAGGCTCATCAATTTGTCTTTTGTACTTGGTGATGTTTCTGGCAAGTTTGGGATGGCAGTCACGTCTCAAAACGGCTTTGCTGGCATGGGAGACCTAGTATGTTGTTGGAAGGACTGGAGAGAGGCTGAAATGCCTTCATCAATAAAGTCTTTCACATGAAGTAGCTTCCTGCTCTGCAGAGTTGTAGGCTCGAGTCAAGCAAAATCAGTTACTTGTTCATCTATTTTTATTTCCTCTGTGTGGTTTGCTGCAGTCTTTCTTTACCCAGATGGTCAAATAAATTGCTGTCACTAAACAGGAGTCCCTGAACAGCGGTTCCTAAACTCTTCCTGTTCTTTAACTGTTCAATGAGAAAATATTTCATTTTCTTTATATTCTGCACATTTGCTGGAGCTGTTTTTCAGTTTCTCCCCTGGAACCCAAAGGATCCATAGGTATTTTTGTTTGTTTCATCAGCCTTCAAGCCACATGATCAGACTGCTCAGAAAGCTCTGCATCGTCTTTATTTAAAAACTGTTACGAAATTTGATCTGTACTTGTTCACTGAGAGTCCCTCTGAGGATCCAGCCATGTCAGTGGAGGTACCTTGATAAGGTCCTGGGCAGATTGGCCAGAAAATGTTTGCATTGTCATTGTATACTCTTATATTTTTGCATTTTGTTAATAACAATTTATATCTAGCTTGATTAGCTTTGTATCTTCCAGGAGTTTTCTTGTGCTGGGCAATGTTAGAAGTTGACGCTGGCACATCTTCAGTCTGGGAAAACAAATCTTGCTGACATTGATACAAAGCTCTACTTGTCCAGGCTTGGCCATCAGGGAGGGCAGAAGGCAGTGCCCAGGGCCAGCGTGGGCTGTGGGGGCTGTGAGCAAGCCCGAGCTTGGGAAGATCCAGTCACCGATTTAAGTGTGGTGCTCAGGCTTTACGTTGGTTTGAGCCTGCATTTCTGTGCAGCAGAGAAAGAGTAGGAGTTTGGCCCTGGGAGAAAGCCAAGATATTGAAGCAGATTCCTGAAGGTGCCAGCCAGGATCTCTGCATAAGGAAACTGCTACGATGGGGCTTATTTTAGTGGTGTGACAGAAATGGAGCTCTGCTCTTTTTTCAACAGACTGGATTTCTCCAAATGATTTCCCAATTTATATAATGAGTTTTTCCTCCTAACAGAAAGGAGGAGGGCCGTGACAGTTCTCTGGCCATTCTGGCATGTTAAAATGACATTTCTGTGAATGAAATTTCCTGAAATAATTTGCTGATTTTTAATTATAACACAATAATTAAAACATCTACAAGAAGTTCAGTTTAAATGTCTCAGAAAACATAGTAAAAAATGTCAATGCTGGTGAACCCTAAATGCTGCAGAATAATAAAAACTTTTAAACTTTCTTTTCTTTATGTGAAATGAATTTCCCCGTTCTTTGACCAGTGCCAAAGCTGTGTGACCTGGGAGCACGGCGCAAATCCCACCTGCTTCCCTGCTGTGCAAAGGCACATCCAGGGGGTTTCCAAAAGTTTTCCAAACTTTCTTTCTGTAGGGACTTGTCCTGGTGGGAAGAGAAAATTTGATGAGTGGGTTGGGCTGGGGCTGGGAGCGGGGTTCTGGTTGCTGGGGTTTGCCGTGGAGGGGAAGGGTCCCACAGCTGGAGGGCTTCGTCCAGAGCACCTCTGGGGCAGGGGCTTTCCAAGGCAAGGCTTTGGGTCCTTCACCCCGCCGAAGACAAATGCCTCTCGGAGTGGTTGGCTGCTGTAATGTTGGATCTCAGTCAAAACCTGCTAATGAGCTGCGAACACGGATCCCATTTCTGCCTCTGAGAAAGATACAGGTGCCAAGTTACATGTTTATGGGAAACAGAAATATAATGATCTGGAGAAGCTTTAGTCTGAGGTTTCAAAACTGCAGCTTAACGATTAGCTTACCTGAGTACAGGAATATTAATTATCTGGCTATATACTCTCTAGGCAAATAGGAATATCTGGGGTCGTGCCTAAGGCCCACGATCACTGCCAAAGGTATGAGATTACCTGTCAAACTACCGAAAAAATCTCTATGGGGTTAGGTGATATTCAGCTAGAACAGAGGCTGGATTTGGGAGATGGCAAAGCCAGGGTCTAAGGAGAGGGTGAGGTTTTTGGTGACCACCATCTGTCATGGAAACCTGTCTGATGTGCAGCAAGGAGTGTGTTGGATGCTCATGGTCCTGAAGGCATCGTTTCAGTCATCTTCCCTTTCCAGCTGTCCCACAGGATTGCTGCAAAATCGATTTATGCAGGTTTTGGACAATACATAAGGATTTATTATTGCTATTAATTTATATTATTCCCTTAAACATTTTTCTGAGTTGCTGTAGGAGTGCTAAGTGCACTCTCGCAAAAGACAAAGAGGAGATTCCTTCCCTGAAGAGCTTTCAGCACAGAAGGCAGACTGTGATTAGCAGTGCAGAGAAAAAAACCCCTTCACAGAGAAGGAAGGGGAGGGCCGCGTTAGGAAATTGCCAGCTGAAAAGCATGCGGGAAGGCAGGCTGGTCTGCGGCAGCCCTGAATGACAGGTGTGGTACAGTGTCCTGGTTGTGCTCCTTCTCCTCTGGGTCAGAACAGGAAGGTGACAACCTGGTGTATCCAGCAAGCCCTGCAGTTTTAGGCATATGAGGCTTAGCAGCTGCTGCGCATATGAAATGGCGACGGCAATGAAAAGAGCATCGCTCCTAGCATTGCCTTCCTCCCGTCTGTGGGAGCCGATCACCAGAGGGAAGCTGTTGGCTCCCACCTCTTCCCACTTCTGGCAGGGCCTTGCAGGCACAGGTGTTCCCCGCACACCACCCTCTGCACCCAGCATCCCTTCATCTCCCCAGTGCCACCTCGCAGCCATTTGCTGCTCTTCCCACTGTCCCATTTCCCCACGCTGCTATGCTCCCCGCGCACAGTCCCTCCTGGCGATGGCTCCGGTATGCAATGCTCTCACGACAGAGACTAAGTAAATAAGTCTTCTGGTAATCAGCCTGTAAGCATCTCAATACATCCAGGGTTTTCTAGCCCTGTCCTTGAGGCCAGCCTATATGAAGGCACGAATACAGAAGCCTTAACCGAATGAACTTCACTTGTAACCTCTGGTGTCTCTGGCAGGATGAGAAGACCGTCAGTGGTCTGAAGGGCAGCTCTTTCTACAAGCTCACGCTCTCCAGCAGAGCCTTCTCTAACACCTGGATATGGCATCCATGTGGTGCTGTAAATAGCCCACCTCATTCCCTCCTCTGAAAGGATCACACCTCATACAGTGTAAGATCGGTTCCAGGGCTTAAAAGCCTTGGTGGCTTCTTTCCCCCTTCCTCCCTACACCTGATTCACACACACATGTGGACAATTTTCCATTAGTTTGGCTATTCCCACCAACGACTGTAAGGCGATTCTTGTGTAAATGCCACTTTTCTATGTAAGAATGCCATTGTAACAGCAAGAGACAGCAGAGCAGTCTCAAGAAGCAACCAGCCTGGTGGAAAACACTAACAAAGAGGGGGAAAATCCCCACCCCACTGTCTTAAACCAAAACCCAGTTTCAAGAGGATTCCTCAAAGCTCAGTCACCCCTTCCTCAGAGACAGCAATAGTTCAGAACAACCCATTAGATAAAGAAGACACTGATACAGATTTGCTTAGAAAGGAAGCTCATCCATAAAAAAGGGAGAAACTTAGACAAAGGGAAAACAAGTCTGGTCTGCACAGTTACATCGACAGCAGCACTCCCTGAGGAGCTGTGCAATAACACCTTTTCACTCCACCTACCGTCTTTAGTACAGGGGGTTAATGCACTATCCTGCTGTGTAGCTCTAGCAAAGCTCTAATAAAGGCTTCCACACTCCCACCCCCTAAACAAGTGATCTTTGTCCATCCTTCCCTCTCATTTCCCTCCCTCGGGGTCAGCAGTGGGAGCACAGGGCACACTGCGTGTACCCTCAGTGCCGGGCTGCTCAGGGACCGCTGCCGCTGCTGCTGGCCGTGCCGGGGCTACCAGGGCTCAGGGTTGTGCCGAGAGCCCTTCGCCTCCCACAGACCCCAGCAGGGGCGATTTTTCAGTGCAGGTGCTGCCTGCGCTTGCTATCCGGCGCCAACTGAGACACCTCCTTGGTGCTTAAATAATAATGATGGATTTCTGCTCTGGAGTGATAGCTTGTGTTGTGTGGCTGGGTTAATGTATGTCAGCTGTCATCGTCCTTGTCAGCCACTGCTGTCAGTGAGCGGCAGATAAGTAAATCTGTGATGATGCATATCCCAGAGAGAGCAGGGATTAAATATTTCATCGCTTCAGACACTGAAACATCTCCTCATTTGGAGTCCTTTTCTAGCGGTCACATCCTCTCAGATCACCCCAGTCCTGGGGAAGAGCAAAGGCTGCCTGGGTTTCTGCAACTGCAGGGACGTGGATTGCTGGTGGCAAAGTCCCTGCAGCTGGGCCAAGACAAGCTGCTGCTTCAGTCCCGGCAAATTTAAAAATAAGCAGAAACTCAAGGAAAAAGAAAAATCTCCTTTTTTCTGATGTGCCTGACAAGGCAGTTGAGCCTCTGCTGTGCAGACCAGGGATGGGTGGCCTAGCACCCATCTTGGGCTGTCTCTGGGACACGCTGCTGAGCACCCGGTGCCACGGACCAAGCATCTGTGGCGGTGCGGTGGCTCACTCCATGTCGGCAACACTACAAAAAGCATCAGCCATGGTTGTAGTTAAGTAAATGTGTTTGTTTCATGGTGTTCCCAAAGTGATGCGTCACCGAACCCTGCGGTTGAGCTTGGTGCTCATTCCTATGGCCCCTGCAGCACAGTGTGTCCCTCCTCTTTCTTCTCCCAGGTGTTTCTCAAAGTCTCAGGTTATCGATTGCTTGGAGACAGGAAAAAATGCCATCATTCAGATTTTTTCACTCTCCCCGGCTTTCCTGGTATTGCTGGTAGGAACTTAATGTTGAAGGGATTTTCAGTGCAAAATACCAGTTTGTTGAGACTGAAGTTCTCTCAGGTGCTTCTTATTTTTATCACATCAAAGGAGTTATTCTAGGGGGATGTGGAAAATGAAAGAAAATGCTCTGATAAACAAGGTCTTGGCTACTTTGGAAACGGGCTCTTTTAGACTAACTACCTAAGGAACCAAATAAAAATGAAAACACCTCCTTTCTTGTTCCATACCAGAAGAGAGAGAGACCCATCCTGTCAACACTGCTCATGAAATGAAATCCTTGTTTTCCAGAAAGCCTTAATGAGCCACAAACCTTTGCAAACCAGGGAGACGTACAAACAACAGCTTCTGAAAAGTCTGATTTCGTTCTTACTTGCCTCATGTTTCCTGAGAGCTAGGGGTTTTTTTTTTGCAATTGTTGGGAACAGAAGGGCTTGGGGTTGTTTTTTTTTGAAAGCTGAGATTCAAGTGCAACATGTGATTCAGAGTTGGAACTTGGAAAAAAAAATAGCATGAGCAGTCGTGACATTTCTAAACCTGTGGGTAACTGCACAGGCATTTCATCTTCATCCTTTCCTCCTCTTTATATGATCTAATCTCCTTCCTTTGCTGTGCTTTTTATCTGGACAACAGATATACAGTATCTTCAATACAGGTACATTCCTATACAGGTCTGTGGTTCCACTGCCTCTGGTGTCCGAGGACTGAGTAGCTGAACCCCAGCAGAAGACAAGTGTTGAGGCTTTGCAGGTGGATCTTTCTGCTTCCCTATTGTGTAAGGTGCCAAAATCAGTATTCATCTGCACATTGCTAACTAGCAGCATTTCAGCTTTTTTTTCCATGCAGGGAAAGTTTAGTTTGTGCTGTCTTCTTATATAAAAATAGCAAATTTTATGAGATGCATTTCCCTCAGGCCCCACAGAACAGAATTTGTTCTGTAAGATGAGACCAATGTGTTTTAATTGCTTGCTGTAGACTATTACCTGTTAAATTTGTCTGAAAGTGTGACACCAGCAAAAAACTCTTCTGTTTTGCTTCCTTCTACTTTAGAGCTGTCAAATAACTTCAACATCTAAAGATAAAACATGACACATGACTCAAATATGTGACAGGTCATAAAATATGTATTCTTCACGTTTCCTGCTAATGAAACATGCCACTGTGGGTAAATCTTCAATTGGGATTCCTGACTTCTGATTGTTATAACCCCAGTTTAAGTTGCAGTCTAGAATTATGAAGTAATGGGTTTGCTCCCAGGAAATGCTAAAGCCTGTAAATAAGGAATCAGTTTTACTTTTCTCGAACTAGTGCTTTTTATCTAGACTCCCAGCCACGTTTTCTATTACAATCTACATCTGCTGGAAACCCTTCTGGACCTTTCTGGTTCCTTTTTGACTCAGTAGAGCCAACTCAACTCCTAAGATCATATAATAATGAGAAGCACTGTGGATCTATGAAGGACTTCCCATTGGGATTTTTTTTTTCCCAAGGTAAGAACCTTCTCTTGATTATGTATGAAATAAATAAATCATATTTACTAGATTATTTTTCAGGTTTTTGGAATTTCCCTGGCTAAGCTTATAATTGTCAGACTTTTTAGTTCATTTTCAACTCGCAAAGACTCAGACTGGGCTTTCTTGTCTGGTCCTCCATGAAAACTGGGTCCTTTTTGCCAAATGAAGGCAGCATTTGTTGGCTAGAGCGCAGTGTGTAAGATCTTTTGGCAGCAAGAAGGAGATGCTGCCCTACTTGAACCTACCTTTCAAGCAAAATGCTGGAAAATAATGTTCAAAATTAGATTTGTAATCTCTGTTGAGCAGGGCTTGTGTCTTGTACAAGTTTAGGGGCCAGAAAAAACCACAGTGCTTCTGCAGTGAAAGAGTGGCAGCTGCCAGTCTCCTGACTTGAGCCTATACCAGCAGACTTGTGTCACATCTTCACTTCTAAAGCACTTCCCTGTCTGTGACTGAAAACTTCTCACAGGAAAGTTAACATCGTCCCTCCTAAAAGGAGCCCTTTCTAGTGTGGTGAGCACCCTTTCTAACCATGTAACTCTGTGCTTTCAATGCAAAATGTTCCAGGGCCAGAAGAGCCCCAGTGCAAGGACCTGTTGAAGACTGGCAGACATTCAGCCTTGAGAGTAGGAGGTCTTGGAGTCTGCCATGGTCTCTGCTGCTGTTGAGGGGGAGATCCCTGCTCTCAATAACTCCCATGCCTGGGAAACTCACTGGCCCACAGGTGGCAGACTGGGTCCCTGCTCCAGGTGGGATGAATGGTGCAGAGGAGCAGATGCGCTTTGGGCTATTTTATTAGAAGCTGAATGACATATCCTCTGTGTGGCTTGGGAGGGATGGGCAAGCTCTTCCATGATGCACCATGAAACTATTCCCAGGGCAGATCCAGCCCCAGGAATGCTGAGGATCGTAGGACATCACCTGCAAGCGAAAATACTGCCTCTTGTCCGAGGGAGGGGAGTGCCAACATGGCCAGGGCTGACAGCAGGAGTCCAGCGCAGCTTTGCAGATGGGTTGGTTGCTCCCAGGAATCATTTGCCACACCTAGGGGGTTTTGATGGTGCAGCTAGACTTTGCGAGTATGTGTCTCTGGTTTTAGGGCATCCTTGTGTAACCAAATTACCACGAGAACTGGCACTTTCACAATACTTCACCCAGGAATTAAAAGGAAGTGAGAAGACCAGCCCTTGTATCACAGCAGCCCTGTCAGTGCTGGATGAAATGAAGAAAACTCTATTGAAAGTATAGAACAAGTATTTGATAAACACTAGTTGATGTAGCACCTGTGTGCTTGGAAGGTTATCTGTTTTCCACTTATATAAGGCAGTCTACTAACAGACTTGAACCATCCCTGCAAATCTCGTCTCTGGTATTCACCATTGGGGCTACAATCTGAAAAGCATTCTCACAGCATTTAGGAAACACTGTTTAGATAAACTGCTACGAAAATAAATGCAAAACTTGTTGGAAAAACATACTGTGAGAGTGCTCATTAGTGGTTAACTGTCCAGCTGAAGGACTGCATTTATTAGCGCTTCATGGGAATCTGTCTTGGGTCTCATGTTGTTAAAATATTGTCATTAACCACTTGGATAGTAGAATAGAGGATCACCAATGGAATAGAGGATGTCCTCTTCTATTTGTAGGCCACAGTTATCCAGGAGGGGCTGCAAGTGTGTTGTAGGACAGGAGCAGTATTCAACATTTATAATGAATTAGAGAAATGGCCTGAAATATAGGACACAATTCAATAGCAATATGTGCATGGGCAGAAGAAGAAGTTGTACAAAATATAAGTTAAGGACCAACTGACCACATGAGTCCATGGGGCCCTTCTGTTGTGAAAAAAGACAAAGGCCCTACCAGGATGTGCAAGCAGGAAAACTTACCTGCAAGATGTGCAAGGGGACTCTGCCAGGCTGCTCAGCAAGGCCTCAGCTGTGTGGTTGGCTTTTTGGCACTAGACTATAAGAGAGAAGTGGACCTACTGGGTAAAGACAAGAGCGGAGCAACAAGAGTGACCAGAAGCCTTGGAAATCTTAACGTAAGAGAAAACATGGAGCAATTGAGCTGTTTAGTCTAGAGGAAAGGAGACTTACTGGACATAACATTTTTAACTATGAAAAAAGCTGCTGCAAAAGGGAAGGAAATAAATCATTCTCTCTAGGGATGTGACAAGGAATGGGCTTAAAGTGCAGCCGGGGAAATTTCACTTAGACATTAGGAAAAGCCCATCTAGGATAAAGCCCGTTGGCCAGCAGAGCAGCTGCTGCGAGAGGAGGAGTGGGAGCCAGCGGTGCCGGGGGCCCCACGGCACTGCCCCCGCCAAAATGCCCCCACTCCCTGCAGCCAGGCATAGCTGGAGGCACACCAAAACCCCATATTGCACCCACTGACATCCGACAGGGAGAGAGGAAAAGAAAAAGGTGCTGTCTCCACCTTGCACCCTTTGCCCCCGCAGGAGGTACAACAGCCCTTTGGGGACGCTGGACCGCAGAGCCTATTTGTAAGCCAGGGCTCGGGTGGCAAGCTGTGACTTGCTGTTCGCAATTTCCCCAGCTGGAGGGACTAAATTCCATAGGGACATCATGCTTTCTCCCCACATGATTTACACAGAGGACATTTCCACTGATTAGGGAAAGAAAGTTTCCCCAGACCTTATTTCTGTGCCAAATGTACTGTCTATTTTTAACAGCAAGCTGTCATTAGCATTTGTTTGCTAAAAATAAACATATTTCAAATGCAATTCATTACCTAGCACATTAGGGTAAAAGCAATTTATGCTTCAGTCAAGAAGAAATATTTTTAAGAGATAAATTGGTTCATGCAAATATCCGTGACTTGCACTCAGTGCATGTGGCACCAGCAGAGACGATGCTCTGATTTCAGTCGATTGATGGGATAGATCACAAAATTCAGGAAGCTGTTGAGGAGCTCTTTAACTTGATTAAAAACATGACCACAATTATGTAAGAGAAAAATAAAAAAGACATGGGGGTGTTGGAAACAGTTCTCCCTTATAGCTGCAGCACAGCAGAATTTAACAAATGGGCAGACATAGTTTTTGGGGAGGGAGTATTCTTTATTATATTGACCATAATAGCTTCTGAAAACCTACACATCACTGCTTCATGCTCACAGAACAGGAGAATATTACAAGGGCATAGTTTTGAATCAGAAAATACCAGTGCATAAGGATTTTGAAGTGGGTTTAGACGGGTTGCTGAGCCAGGAGCTGGATGGTGATCTCTGGTGAACCTGTACTTCACAAATGGCCTAGTCTCCTTTTGA
The DNA here is from genome assembly GCA_024606505.1 of Aquila spilogaster. NCBI lineage: Eukaryota > Metazoa > Chordata > Aves > Accipitriformes > Accipitridae > Aquila > Aquila spilogaster. The sequence goes on along the minus strand of JANHGO010000069.1, from coordinate 19,473,573 downwards.
TTTTTTTTTTTTAAATTAGCTTCCAAAATTTTTTGTGGAAGTAAAGTATTTCCAGCAAAACTTGCTAGTTTTGATGGCACTTTTAGCAGAAGGATTTCTAGGGCATGTAGGGAATTACTGCTCTGAACCAAGGTTCACAAGTAGGAACTGAACCTGAGCCTCACGTACCCCCGCCGCGAGTGCCGCTCTGTCCTTCTGGTTATAATTCAGAGCAAAAATAACGTACCATAAACAGATAAAATCGACTCAGAGTGTTCAGGATATTTGGGGGAAAAGCAAAGCTTTTATTTCCAGCCAGTGCTAACGAGCAAGATGCAGCAGGTCGTGCGAAATCGAGACAGTCTGATTTTACCCACTAGAGGGGAGTGCTGTACCTACAGTTACCAGCTCACTCACAGCAATACTCGTAATTTCAAAATAAGTGGCATTACTAAGAAAATTAATTAATGTTACTTGTAATATAATTCAAAACAATGTAAAATAGAATATGCCAGAAACTGTTATTAAACGTTCAAAATGAAAAAATAATAACTTCTCAGGTTTAGGATCCTTCCTTAAACAATATTTTGAAGTTACCAGACTCCATTCAAAACAAGATTAACACCTATTAGTTTATCTGAAAAAGTGGGGGTTTGTCTATATTGTTTTGCAATGCACAGGTGAAATACTTCAGATTAAAACACAGTCTGTTTAACCTCAGAAACTTTATCTGTAAAATGCTCCTGATGATTCACAGTAATTTGTGTTAAATCTGCAAAAGCCAACAAACACCTTGCTGTCCCAAATAGTTCAGTGGCAGGATCCTTAGCTAATTGCAAACACCTGAAACGAAACGTAGAGAGGGAGGTAAGAGCCCAGGTGTGCTTCCTACCTTGGATGTGCTGCTGGGGGAATGCCACAACTGGTGGAACAAAGGTGGCTCTGAACACGGGAGGAAAGAAATCTCCAATTTCTGCTCATGGCCTCTTCTCTACACAGTTTTGGCACTTTAGCAGTTTTTTGCTGCCCGTTTCACCAGAAACACCCACCGAAGTAGCATAAGTTAAAGCACATCACAGTTATTGAGGTTTTAGATTCCAGGGATGGGGAATGTGTTAGCACTGGTGCCCACTGGCAACGGAGCTGCTTTTGGGATGGGTAGTATCAGGTCTTGGGTTTGAAGCTGGCTGATCCTGTCATTAGGCTTTATTTTACAGAGCTTTATTTGCATCAGCTCTTACTGATCGCCTAAGCATTAGTGATGACCCCTCCCACTGCAATGCAGTATGTGGGGTGTGCTGCCGCACCTCTCCTGCCGCAGTGGTGATCCTGCGGGGGACCTGTTTGCACCCCTGCTCACCATTGCATCTCTCTGGCAACTCCAGCCCGCTGTTTCTTACTGGTCTTTCTCTGCAAATCCTTAAACCAAAATTGATATTTCCTACCTGCCAGTTCTCTGCTGTTTTCTTGTCTCAGTGTCACAGACTCAGAAAACTGCGGAGGTCGGTAGGGACCTCTGGGGTACCTAGTGCTACCCCACTGCTCAGAGGAGGGTCAGCTACAGCAGGCTGCTCAGGGCTGTGTCCAGGCAGGTTGGCAGAATCTCCAAGGATGGAGACTCCACCACCTCTCTGGGCTGCCTGCTCCAGTGCTTGACCATGCTCACCATAAAAAAGTTTTTTCTTATGTTTAAATGGAATTTCCTGCATGTCAGTTTGTGCCTGTTGTGTCTTATGCTGTCCCTGGGCACTACCAAGAAGAGTCTGGTTCTGTCTTCTTTACTGGCCCCCCCATCAGGTATTTATACACACTGACAAGGTCCCCCTTGAGCCTTCTCTGTTCCAGGTTGAGCAGGCCCAGCTCTCTCAGCCTCTCCTCATAGGAGAGATGCTCCAGTCCCTTCATCATCTTAGTGGCCCTTCACCGGACTCTCTCCAGTATGTCCACATCTCTCTTGTACTGAGGAGCCCAACACAGGGCACAGCACTCCAGGCATAGCCTCACCAGTGCTGAACAGAGGATCCTGTGAACCTGCTTTGCCACAAGGACACATTGCTGGCTCATGGTCAGCTTGGTGTCCCCCAGGACCCCATGTCTTTTCCTACCAAGCTGCTTTCCAGCTGGGTGGCCCCCAGCATATACTGGTGCATGGGGTTGTGCCTCCCCAGGTGCAGGACTTGGGGGTTTCCATGCGTTGAACTTCATGAGGTTCCTGTCCACCCATTTCTCCAGCCTGTCGAGGTCCCTCTGGATAGCAGCACAACCCACTGGTGCACCAACCACTTCTCCCAGTTCTTTATCTGCCCCATCATCCAGCTGGACTTCACGCCACTGATCACAGCCCTTTAAGCCTGGCAGTTTTCAATTCGCCTCACTGTCTACTTATCTAGCCCACACTTCATCAGCTTGTCTGTGAAGTTGTTATGGCAAACACTGTCAAAAGCCCCGCTAAAGTCAAAATAAATAAGGTCCACTGCTTTCCCCTTGACCACTGAGGCAGTCATGTCGCTGTACAAGGCTTTCAGGTTTGTCAGGTGTGATTTCCCCTTTGTAAATCCATGCTGACTACTTCCAATCACCTTCTCATCCTTTGTGTTTGGAAATGGTTTCCAGGATTATTTGCTCCATCACCTCCCCCAGGACTGAGGTAACACTGCCATGTCTATTGCTCCCCACGTCCTCCCTCTTGGAGATAGGAGTGACACTGAATGTCTTGTCTATGGTATGCCCAAACTGATTGAAATTTTTTAATGACTTTTTTGATTCAGTCACTGAATAGAAAAATCATTTCCATGGTTGTCGTCTTATTATGGGAATGGTATTCTTTTTGGGTGCCCCACCCCAAGCAAGGGTTTTCCTTGGCTGCTCCCTCCGTCCCCAGCTCTTCTTTTCCTGCTGTCCTCTATTCGGAGAGTGTGACCAGGACACCAGCCCAGGGCAGGTGAATCGCTGGGGTGTTTCCTCACGTGCTGGGCTGACTCTGGAGGACTGAACCTCTGCTACAAGCGTGTTCAGCTCCTATGAGGAGGGAATGCAACAGGAGCCGAGAGTGGCTCAGAGGACAGAGTGGGAAGTATGAAGGTCTTTTAAAGCTGCTTTTTCTTCTCTCCCCTCTCTCCGAATTGATTCTCGATCCTGAGGAAACTCCTGTGGGCCCAACCAAAGGGCAGGGTCCTGCTGTCAGAAACTTCTCCTTCTCCCTCCCCCGCCCTTATTTTCTCTGCTCCCTCTGCAGGTGACAGGCACTTTTCTCCTGCTATTAAGGTTTTCTCTTCCTATACCCATGACAAGTGTCAATCTCCTCTGTCCTCTTCTGTTTTCCATTCTCTTCTTTTTTATTCCAGTAAGGGAAAAGGAGGGAGCACTGGCATCCCAATTATTTATATGTAAATATTTTCTCTACTTTGTCCTGATTTAGCAAAATTTGGAGTCCTGCAGGAGCAGGCAACAAAGTCCCTTCTATTCCCATCAGGCATCCTCTCAGCTTCATTCCTGGCTAGCAAAGCAGTTTACAAGACCAATAGAAAACTGACATTCTTTTATCCCTGCTGCAAAACTTGTTTCATAATTATGTGCCCTATTCTAAAATGTATATGCGGCCTTAATCCTCCTAATATGTAGGGTTTAATATGTATAAAAAGCCTGCTGTGTACATCATCTCAGCACAGAATTTCAATTGCTAGAAAGGCTGAGACTGAATTAAAAAGGAAGCACTGTGCATGGCAATGAGCTCATTTTGACAGACTGAATTAATTTTAAATAATAAGGAAGTAATTTCCATCTCACTAAATGCCTGCATTTTTCTGCAAAAATAAAACACTATAGTCAGAAAGATACTCTTGAGAAATGTCTCTCATAGAGATAAGTAAACCAGATAGCAATTAAAAAAGTAAATAAGTCATAATTACAATAGTAAAAGGTAGTATTAAGTATTAATGCACTTCAAGCCCAGCTGCTTTGATTGAGTTCTGCTTTATCTCATCATTAGATTTATAATCAGAAAAATATAATCATCTGAAGATACATAGATTTAAGCACAGACAAATACCTCCAGCAGTTAGATATGGCTGTTGTAAGGATGCAGTCACAACTACCTGATGCAAAAGAAAAGACCATGAGAAAAAAAGGCATGGGAAGATGTAGAGAAAGAGATCCCTACACCACCACCACCAATGTCCCCCACCATGCCAAAACTTAGAGGCTTGAAAACGAAATGTTCTCTGGACGGTTGTGTGGGGGACATGGCTTGCTTTTGTTGAAGCATGACCAGATGAAGCGATGGTGTTTCCTGTGAGAATCAAGGCATTATAATACTTATCAGGAACCGAAACGGTGATGTTCAGCTCTCTCCTCTAGAAGGGAGGATTCACTTCTGTACCCCACACCAGCCGGGAGATATCTCGCACCACCAAGCTGGGAACACAACAGGGTACATGGCACTGCAGTGATGAAGGTTTGCACCAGAGCCTCTGGGTTCACCGCTGGCACTAGACCTGAGTTTATTTAATGAACTTTACACAGGTAGTCTCTGGCAGATCCATGACCAGGGCTCCCATGCCCTGGGGAGGGCTGTAACCACCAGACACCCTCCACATCTCTCCTTGAATACTGAATTATTTTCTGCACAGCATCAGCAGGGGGATCTAGGTCATGAGTGCCTGTGTTTGTGTGCATTCCCTCTTCTCTAGCGTAGCCTCTGGGTTGGGGTGTAGGGCCCTCTCCTGGGATCCGGACAAAAAACCCTCTTTTTATCCAACAGCATGGTGGTTTGAATGTCCACCCAGGAGCTGGGAGATCCTGCTTCAGCTCTAATCCTTGCAATAGCTGCTTGACTGCAAAGCATTCTCTAAAATGCAGCTTTCCTTGTCCTGTAAGTGAAACTGGGAGGAAGGGAATAAAAAAGAAAGATCAAGGATGACATTGTAGCCTGGTGATGGGGGCACTAAGCTGTTGAAAAGGTGATCTGACTTCCACTCTCTGCTCCCATTAATATTTAATAGTCATTAAATTAGAAGTCAGGGATGTGTAGGATTAACTACAGGTCAGCATCCTCATACTTATATCTGAATGAATGAGATAGTGTTATTATGGATGGAAATAAGCTATTAGCAATGGGCATGGCCAGTATGTCAGTAACAGGCATGAATTTAAACAATTTAAACACTGTCCCTGAGAAACCAAAACAACGAAATGGCACAAATGCTGCACCAGTGCCGAAACCTCCTCCAGCACAGACGCTCACTGAGATCTGAAACCGTTTGGCAAAAATCAGCCCTTTCTCTCTGTGGATTTGCTCAAGGGACTTGCGAGAGACTGACACTGCTGATCACTGAGAAAACAGCCGTAAACAGCTTTTCATGCACTCGGAAGATCACAAAACAGCAACCTTTGAAGGATGCTGTAACTGAGCTACCTGCATTGCCAGGAGAGGAGGCGAGTGCCTTGCGCAGGAGGACGCCGTACCAAGCCGTCAGGCTCATTTTTAGTTTGCAGAGTTTGAGTGGCTGATGGCCAGAGCCGCAGGAGTGTCCTCCTGCTCCCCTCCGGCTCTACCCTGCCACCGAGGCACGGAAGAGCTGCAGCCCGACTTCTTCTCCACTGCGGTTCCTATTTCGGGTGCAACTTGGGAACGTCACTGACTGCAGCCGTTAGTGCAATATTTCCCCGTCCTTTCCACGCTCATTAAAATGAAAAGCAGTCTAACCCCAAGCAACCTTTCCACGTCTGGAGGAACTACATGTGAAGAGTCTGATGGGCATCTTGTCCCCTCGTCCCTCAGCGGAGAGAGGTGGGCTTGTTTGCCATCCTCCCTCGTGCAGGGAGGGCTTCCCACCAGCCGCGCGGTTTCCCTGTGCTGATGAGCAGAGAGGAGGAGGGCGGTCCTCCACGGAGGGATGCCTGCTGGATTTGACCGGACAGCTCAGATCTCAAGCAGCTTCTTTTCCCACAGTTGCTAAGAAACCAAAACAGTCATCTCAGCTGCTGAAACAACCGTTTAGTACATTTTTTCCTCCATTTGTCTTGTTCTGGGTAGCAATAGCTTTAAGCCTCTCAAGGCTTTCCCTGTGCTCCTTGCGGTGAAGAGCTGGGCAAGCAGGATGCTGGGGGGAGAGTTTGTCCTCAGTAGCTCTTGCAGGAGGGCTCCAATTGCACGGGTGGTTTCAATATGTGGCCTTCAGGAAGTTCCCTACGTTAAACTGTCTGCAGGAGTCTCAGAGACACTTATTCATAGGTGTCATTCAGGACGTGTTTCAGCTGCCCCTTACAGCTGCTGTTGGCACATCCACCCGAGTTGCCAGTAGCTCCAAATATGACTTTGATGAAACCTGTTGTCCAACTCCTACCTTACATCAGTGTTTCAAATGACTCGCCTGTTTATCCCTTTGTAGGCCTGGCTCTGGCTAGCATCTCGCCCTCGGCCGTTTGCAGGGTGCCTGGGAGTAGGGACACTGCCGACTGCCCTGCAGAATTTTGGCTCTCCTTGCTGGAGCACCGTCTGGGAAGAGACCATATGGCATCCCTACAGCTGAGAGCTGGACAGCCGGGGAGCCATTGAAGAACAAAAGCCCACACGACGTTATACCTGCTGGGAACATCACGCAGGAGAAAACTCCCACCCGCATTTAGCTGCAATAACAGAAACAAGTGAGAAAATAGACTTGGGCAAAGGGCGGCTGGGACCTGATCCCTGGTCAAGGCAGAGATAGGTTTCCAGATCTACTTAGTGTAGTAGTAGCACAAGGCATTTGCCTCTGGTTGAACAGGAGTGGAAGGCTGATAAAAAACCTTGGGGAATAACCTTCCCTGCATAAATGACTCTGGGAACTTCGCTTCTTTATTTCTCTCTCATGTAAGGATTTTTCAAAGTTCAGCTGCATGGTCACAATTAATAATAGCTCCAACTCAGCAGAGACTTGTAGTGTCTTGGAAATGTCACCTGTCAAGATACACAAATAAAGCTAAACCAACCTCAAAATATTAACTACTCCATGTGTTTGCTAATGGTGCTGTGCTGACCACGAGGGCTGGATTGCCGTTCCCAGCACAATGCCTGTAAATTCTGCTGGCTCCCCAGCGGGCTCGGGTTGTTTTTATTAAGTGGTTACGTGTTGTGCTTCCCTCATGTGAAACTGCCAGTTTTCTGATGGAGCGGTGGCTCTGATAGAAAGTTATGACCTTTTTTCCTGCAGCCTTGGTGGAAACTTGTTGTTGTATCAGCTCATATATTTCATAACTCTGGCAAATAAATCTGGGTGTTGTATATGTTTAGTAAAACTGAGATCTCTACTGCACAAGAAAGAAGTGACACAGTGCTGGGAGCGAGAGTGACCTGGGCTGAGCTTTTGAACTAAGGATGTTCTGCTGAGCCAGTGCTCCTGGGAGCTCGTGCTCTGCCATGGGTTGGCCTGATGGGGTGTTACTGTAATGGTACAAATACTGTAATAAGATAAATACAGGGTCAGTGGGAGCATGAGGGCATGTGAAGGGTCAGGTCCATGGCAGCCAGAGGAGCCAGGACAGCAGTGCTCCCCAGGGAACCGGCATTCCCCAGGCAGGTGGGAACACACAGTTCTCCCCTTTTATGTGTAAGGTCAGAGCCGAGGTCTGCTCAGTACGTACCTTTTTTCCTGGCAGTGGCCAGCAGCAGACGCCTAGGGCAGAGCAGAAGGACAGGGAAAGCCATAGGGATGTTCTCCCAGAATATTGTACCATCCTCCAACAATTTGCAGTGAGGGGACTTCAGGAGCCCAACAGGCATCGTTGCATGTAAGGACCTTTCAAGTCTTTCTTCCACGAATGTATCCAGCTGTTTTGTGAACCCTTTTAGCATGTACAGTCTCAAAGGGGGAACCACGAAGTCTGGGTCACACAGGACGTTGCTGCCTGCCTGGCCTGAACCTGCAGCCCAAGGCACTGTGTCAGCCACTAAACCACCTTCCTCTCCTGAGGGTGAATCAGCATTGACCTCACTTCTAACTCCCCAGCAGGCACCATTCACCCAGTCAGTCATTAATTTTTCAAGCCGTGTGTGTGCCTTCAGACTTAAAAGGAAAAAAAGGCTGGTCTCTCAATCCCAACAGCATGGCTTACAGTGACCTTGTGTGTGCCCCATGCTAAAGCAGACAGGGAGACCTTCTGCGGATCATGGAAACAGTTTGCTGCACCTTCTGGTAGTATCATTGATGGTGAGGAAAAATAGGAACATGAGAATTTCTGATTAGCTGGGTAAATGGCCAAATTACCTAATTGGGTTCCTCCAGACAGCTGCTATCCTTAGCAAGAAACATGACTCTATTATTCTGTAATGGCACAGTGTTTAGCAAATCCTGCCAAAGGAATATATGGTCCCTGTTTTTTTTATTCCTCTGAGCAAAATATTCCCGTTTTTTCCTAGATGTTTCTATCGGGCAATGTTTAAAACCATATTTGACTGAGGGACTGAGTTTACTGTTCCTGAAAAGAGGCTGGAATAAGTCTTCAGGATGCTCTAATTAGAAAAGCAGCTCCTATCCCAGCAGGCAGTAAGAGCAGACTGCGATACCCTGCACATCACTAGGATGACGTGTATTCAGCCAACTTGGATGATTTTTTGTGTTAAATTTTCTACCTGGGAAGTGACATTGGCTATATACTGCACTGATATGAATCCCCCAGGCCAGCACTGGCAAGTTACTACCTGTTTCATACGCTTTTCAAGGGATTCTGAATGCAACCTGTGCTTTTGTTTATGCAGGTAGTCTATAAATACTGTCTGTTGCCTTTCATACAATGTGCTTGTCAAAGGTTATGTGAAGGAGGCAGTTTTTGTAGGACTCAGTAAACTTTACCACTGTCAGTGACAGAGATGCCTTTAAAGCTGATGAAAAGCTGTGCACTCTTATAAGTCTCTGGACCAAGATCATGGAAAGACATTTACTACTAGGGGCATGTAAACTACAAATTAATTAAATTCTAAGCGTGTGAATGGAGCATCATAATATTTTATACAAGCTATAATTAATTAGACGTAAAATGTACAAGCAATGCAGTTACGTTACGACTTGCACATATTTTGCAACATTATTGAAAACCTATTACAAATGACTTGACAATCTTTGCTGCAGGATATAATGTCCATTATGGCTGACATTGGCAAAAAGGAATTAGCCCTTTCAAACCCTCTAATTTTGGATGTAATTTTTGTAGCATCTTCATCTTTCTTAAAAAAACCCCAAATATCCAGGCTCGAAAAACTTAATCCTTTAAGTTTAGTGCAGGGCACCCAAAATCGCCAGACACCTACAAGTACTCTGGGTCACAGACTTGAATGAATTACTCTTGTGCATGCCTTCTTAAATCATCAGTATAATAGCTGTGCTCTTTTTTGTTTAACAACTTTGATATGTAATTGAGAAGTCTATTCACCACTCTACAGTGATCTATTTAATCACAACTAATTCTTGTTATTTAGAAATCTTTGTGGCATCTCTGATCTTTCTAATCTGTTATGAACGTTGTCTTTAAGGAATCTGAAAATGCATGTATTAATTACAAACTACTTCAGAGGCAGCTGCTGTCAGGCAAATAATTTTTTGTAAATCAGAGAGCCGAAATAAGCTGCTCAGGGAAATTGTGTGGGTTACAGTAAATATTTTTAAGCCTCATATCCAGCTCAAGCACCACATACAAGGTAGAGGTGAATGAATGTCCTCTGGGTGGTGGGTAGTATGCTAAACTCTGCTCAATAGAGTCTACTCAGACAGTATCTTGTGGTCACACTGTCACTTTCCTCTATTTTTTCCCCTGGGGAAAAAAAAAGTAATTGTGCACATGGACATCCTGAGACACTCCATATCCAAATCTCATTCATAAATTCCTTTTGACTTTCCAGAGGGATCTTTTCCTCAATATAATTTTAATGTAATGCCAGGTCTTTTACAGGCATTTAAAATACTCTCCATTTCTAATAATTTAGAATGGAGGCGGGAAACATGCAGCAGCTGGGTCTTCCCCTAAAAAAGGATGTTTTCAACTCAGGATGAGCTGTAGGTCCCCTGCTACAAAAAGAAATGGCAGATGAAGACTGACTCTGTTTTACTTTGAAGGAAATTCAAGCAAGGCTAACTTGGGCAGGAGCATGGCATTGATTTCTCCTCCAGCTGCCCTGCACATACTTTTTCTCTGGAGAGGACTATAGAGCAAGAGTTATGGCATGCATCTCATTGAAGGCAATACCTCAACACCAGAGGCAGGGGTAGGTGGGAGACCACAGGATGACTTTAAAATAGCACAGACAAGCCTGATTTCATGAAAACGGCTCAAACCTATGGAAAACTTGAAGATTGGTACAGTTTGAAAGTCTCTTTGGTGGCACTGTAGGAGGAGGTTTTGTGCTGCAGGAGGCCTGGGATGGGAGAAGGAGGCACCATGAAGAGGAAAGGAAAATGGGTAGTCTGGAGGAAAGGAGGAGATAAGCAGGAAAAGCCGTAGGAGTAGTTTTATGGAAACTTTTGAAAGCTTGGACCACGACCTTGACAAAGAGGATGAAGGTGAAGCAGTGAAAGGATTTAGTGTGGTTTGCTAAGGAATTGAAGCAAGGAATCAATTTTAGTTGTGACATTTTGAGGGAAGACAAGGTGAGCACCAAGAGGGCCAGAACAGAGAAGGTCGTGGAGACTGAGGATGAAGCTATCAGGGCCTTACTGTGGGAACAAATAATAATAGATATTTTTGTAGGTTGCTCTTGAGGGAATGTCAGCAGGATTAAATGACAGCATCAGTCTGGAGAGAAGAGGGAATATGGTGATAATGTTGAAAATAACACTGAGGGTGTGTGCTGTGTGGATGTAGAAGCTAATAGGTTTCCCAACTACAATCAAACAGGGTAGGCATGTGAGGTAAGATAAGGGGGTCAGTTTTAGCTGTAGCTGTATAGCTAAGTGAAACCATCTGGCATTACTGTCCTGGAGAGTGGAGACCTGCCTACAGAAGAGGGAGGGAGGTATTTAAAAAAAACCCCAAAGATGGAGACTCCGGGGGAATGAAGGAAGTTTCCAGAAGTTGACATTGGTAAGGAGGAGGATTTAGGAAGAGGATGGACAACAGCTGCATCAAAACAGCTAAGGGAAGAAGAGCACAAAATAGACTTTGGCAGTATGAAGGACAGAGATGAGGGATGCAGGGAGAAGGCAAGGCTGTCTGAAAAGCTATCCAACATCCTGATTTCTAACCTGGTGCAGCCCCCCATGTACACATACTCTTTCTCTGTTCAGAAATGTTGCCTGGGCAGCATCTGAGGATTTTGCATATTTGCCCCCAAAGTTTAGTAGGTTGGAGATGCACAGGTGTAGATCCACCCACTGTGCAACGCATGCTCACTTGGTCCAATCTGTATCACACACCGATCCCATGAGTATGTGTCTGGGATGTGTCAGACTTGGAGGTTGCAATGCCCACGAACATGCCTGTATCCAGGAGAAACAGCCCCTTTCTCTGCTGTCTTAACAAGTGTCCCTTTTCCACATATCTGGGCAGAAGCAAATTTTACAAACTGAAGGGATTATGTGCTGGATATTGCATGTACCATTGATTGTATGTATCTATGCACATCTGATCTCAGCCAGGGACCATCTGACCCACTGATTTTTGGGTGCTTGGGTTTGTCATGTCCTTGAGTCAGGCATCTAAAGCCCATCCTACAGGGATTATATCATATTCAGCCAGAGGTGAGCATGCTCCCCGCAGAGATATGCTATTGATAGGGAGAGGTAATGAGTCAGATGAAATCATTACTTATCCTTCCAGTAAGTTGTGTCCTGATTTAGTAACATATTCCATTTGTAGATCATATTGTCTCTGGTGAGTCTGCTTTACAACAGCAGTGCAAACAAATTAAACAAAGTTTTGATATGGTTTTATCAAAGATTTGTCCCTAGTGTCCTTTGATTTACTTCTTGAGATCTCCTCTGGCACGAACTGGATAGAAGCAATATTTTCTCCCCCTCAAAGTTGATCTGAGCTCAAGCACCTCTGAGAATATATGAGCTCTGCCTTCAGAGCTGGCTTCAGGCATTCTGGAGAATGACTACCCTCCCCTTAATACATAACAGGCTGAAGATAGCTGTATGTCTTCCTTTCAGTGAAATTGCTTTTTTAATCCAGTTCCTTGGCATCCAGATGGTGGTGCTCTGTGTGTCCTGAGCCAATACCAAAATGAAAAAAAAAACTGCTGCATTTTCTTGCTGGTTGACAAAGGGAGCTACAGAGGTACATGCTCTCCTTGCCTTTAACCACCCTTCCCTCTCCAGTGAGGACCAAAATTAATGACAGATCTCATTTGCCAGCAGGGAAAGATTCTTGCATTTTGCAAATTTTGTAATTGCGTCACAGAGGTTAGAGATGGGTATAACCTATTAATTACCCTTTACACCACTCCAAGTCTGTTGAAGATGGTTCTCTACAGCAGGAGGTATGGGTTCCAGCACACATTTTTATATGAAACAGAAATCTGGGACAAGAAAAAACCTGGTTCCATGGGCATCAGAATAGAGTCTTTTTTGTCTCTAGTCTTTCACAGGATCATTTTCTGCCAAAAATGCTGATTAAGAAGATGAGCACTTGAGGTCTCATGGTGCTAGCATGCTTGTCAATAGGACCATGAAAGGGAAATATATCTTATGAAATAAGAAAATGCTCTTAAAGATGAGCGTGTTGAATGACTGGAAAATCCAAAATAGTCGTTCATCAGGAAGACAAGTAAAGCAGTGCGTGCAACAGCATCAGCCAGTTCTAGTTCAACTCATGTATAACAACTTGCCAGGTTAATACATTGCCAGGTTGTAAGATGCTACTGGTCTGTCTAGGTTTCTGCCTGTGAAATTTTTTGGGTAGTCTGAATGCAGAGAAGGGATATCACTTGCTGCCATTATAAAGGAAGCCAACAATATACAGCAAATGGAACCCTTAAGACAGCGGATAACTTCTGATCCTTTGGCTACGTTTGATGAGTGGTTCAGCCCTGGTTCCCAAGCACTGTGGTTCCCATGGGACTGACAGCATCCACCTGACACAGGAGTCCCAGTGGTAGAGCAGGCTTTGGGGTTGCAGACACCAGCACGGCCAGAACATGCAGGGTTCAGACACAAGCCCAGCCAAGCTGTCTTCCATGGCGAGCATGGGAGAGGGACCCTGCTCTTCCCTATGAACCCCAAGATCTTTGTCCTGCTTCAGGTCTTCATGGTCTGCCTGGTGGCTGTTGGCCATAGGAAAAGGTTGGCATTTTGGGGACTCATGATGCAGAAAGGTTGGCCAGCCCTAATGAAGGATTATAACTGTGCTCTGCTGCAGGAAGTAAAGCTTGAGGTCGGCTGAGCTTTTCAATGTCTTTGATAAAGACCTACAATTTTCACATGTCGGGAAGTTGGATAGTCTTTGGGCAAGGGAGGCATTGGTATTCCACTGGGCAGATTTCACTTTCCCAGCTGTCCCATGGGCTTTCAGGGGCAAGTCGGTCTGTGGCCCTCAGCCAGCAAAGCACTTAGATGGGAGCATACCTCTCAGTCCATGGATCATCCTGCCGAATTTGTTAGGGCTCCTCACGCGCTTCCAGGAAACGATGTGCTTTGCTGGGCTGGGTCCAGTGTCTCTCTCCTGTCCCCATTTGCATAAAGCTCTTTCACATCCCTTGAAGCCATATTAATATGCTGGATGGGCTACGGACACTGCCTGGGACTGCACTGCTTGCTTGAGTCATAACCATACTTTCAAAATTGAATGAGTAGAGTATGCTTTTGCTTAAAGTTAAAAAGCACTGTTCTTCTGGGTTGCGAGCAATATGAGCATCAGGAAAAGGAGAGCTGTGCCTACGCACTGTTCCAGTGATAAACACATGTACTCTTGTTTACTCCCTGAATAAGACATCTTTGAGCTCAAAGTTGGCAATGCTGGAGGGGATCAGCACGTGGCTGAGAGCAGCAGGTGGGAGCAGAGGAAGACACAGTGTGTTACCCTTTTTGTTACGGACGGATCCCAGAGCCCCAAAGGTGGCACTGCAACAGCAGCTGGAGCGAGCATGACAGGATGGGTCAAGTGGAAATGTCGGGATATTGTGGAGATGACAGAGACCAGCGTAAGTATCTAGCAGCAAAGGACTGCTAGGGATTAGGGCGTGAGACAAGAAATACCCTCATGAGGGCATGCCTAGCTCTGTGGTGCAGAGAATATCTAAACACAGGGAACAGAGGAAACCCAACAGTAGGCAAGTGAGCCATACAGTGGTCATTTCAGAGAGCATTGGCTTTTGCTTAGTGCTGCTGTTGGGCAGATGAAGAGGCATGCAGTAGCAGTGTTGACAGATTCACGGCCACCCAGCGTCACTGTGAGCAGCTGTGTTCGCGCCTGGGAAGCGCAGAAGGTGTCATGGTAAATCCCAAGGCATGTGTTCCTGTTACTGAAAGCCTGCAGTGATAAGCCACCTGAGAGAGATGTTGGAAACCAGTATCCTAATCTGACACAGTCAGAGATGTGTGTGGCTGAAGGTTGAATGAAATTGTAGGAGACTGTTTGGATCGACGATGGCAGTCTGGCTGGGGGTGGTGGGACTGGCTGGGCCCTGTGAAT
>JANHGO010000069.1:19434562-19458896 GCA_024606505.1 Aquila spilogaster | reverse complement strand
TGTGCAACCTGGTCTAGGGAGCCTGCTTTGGCAGGGGGTTGGACTAGATGATCTCTGGAGGTCCCTTCCAACCCCTAAAATTCTGTGATTCTGTGATTCTGTGATCCTGCCTATCCGGGCTCTAAAATCTTAACACTTAAGTTACGCACGGTACTCAAAGTCGCCAACCACCTGCAAGCACTGTGGGACACAGATCTGAATGAATTACCCCTATGCATGCTTGCTTAAATCATCAGTATAAAACAGATAAAATAGTTGTACTCTTTTTTGTTTATGAATTCTGATATGTAATTGTGAAGTCTAATCTTCACTCTACAGTGATCCATTTAATCACAATTAATTCTTGTTACTTAGAAATCTTTGTGGCAACTCTAATCTTTCTAATCTGTTATGAACATCGCCTTTAAGGAGACTCAAATTTCACTTCTTAATTACAAAGCACTTCAGAGGCAAGTGACATCATGCAAAAATTGTTTGTAAATAACAGAGCTGAAATAAGAAGCTGAAGTAAATGATCTAGGTTACAGGATCTATTTCTAAGCCTCATATTCCAGCTTGAGCACCATAGGTAAGTCAGAGATACTTAAAGAATGAATGTCCTCTGGATGGTGGGTAGTACGATCAGTTATGCTCAATAGAGGTTACTCAGACAGTACCGTGTGGTCACATTGATACTTTCCTTTTTTTTTTTTCTCCAGGAAAAAAGCAGAATTTCTGAACATTTTCATTCTTACACATTTCAAATGTAATTCATAAATTCATTTACATTTTCCAGAGGGGTTTTTTACCTCAGTATAATACAATGCCAGGTGTATTACAGGCATTTAGAGCACCCTGCATTCCTAATAACTTCTAACGGAGGCAGGAAACACGCAGAGGCTAAAAAACAGGATATCTTCAGCTAAGAATGAGAGCTAGCTCCTTTGCTACACAAACAAATGGTAGAAGTAGGCCAGCTCTGCCTTACTTTGAGGAAAGCTCAAGCAAGGCTAACTTGAGGAAGAACAAGGCATCGACTTTTCCTCCAGCAACCCCATACATATTGTGTCTCCATGGGGCACTGCAGTGAGAGAATATGTGCCTGGTCATAAGGTAACACCTCAGTGCCAGAGGCAGGAGTAAGAGGGAGACCAAGGGAAGACCTGAAAACAGTGTCGATGAGCCTGGTTCTCTGAAAATGGCTCAAACCTGTGGAAAACTTGAAAACTGGTAGGATTTGAAGGTCACTGAGGTGGCACTGTAAGAAGAGATTCTGTGTCACACTGGGAAGCCTCACGCAGAAGAAGGGAAAGCAGGGAATCTGGAGTAAAGAAGGAGACAAGCAGGAAGGACCAGAAGAGTGGTTTTATGGAAAATTTTGCAAGATTAGGCCATGAACTTGACAAAGATGATGGTGAGAAAGTGAAAGGATTTAGTGCGGTTTGTTGGAGAACTGAAGCAAGGAATCAATTTTAGCTGTGACATTTTGAGGGAAGGCAAGGTGAACATCAAGAGGGCCAGAACAGAGAAGGTCACACAGAGACTGAGGATGTAGCTATCAGCCCTTACTGTGGGAAAAAATAATAATGAATATTTTTGTGTGGCACTGCAGAGGGAATTTCAGCAGGCTTAAATGACAGTATCAGTTTGGAAAGAAGAGGAAGGATGGTGAGAATGCTGGAAATAAAACTGAGGTTGTGTGCTGCCTGGATGTGGAAGATAATAGCTTTGCCAACAACAATCAAACAGGACAGGCATGTGAGGTAAGATAAGGGGTCACTTGTAGCTATAGCTGCATAGTTAAATGAAGCCATCCAACTTTGCAGTTGTGGAGAGCGGAGACCTCCCTACAGACAAGGGACGCAGATATTTCTGAAAAAAGTACAGATAGAGATGCAGACTCTAAGGCACTCAAGGAACTGTCCAGAAGCTGACATTGCTCAGGAGGAAGAGTTTGGAAGATGGTGGACAACAGCTACATCAAAACATGTGAGGAAAGAAGAGCACAAAATAAAGAGTATGAAGGATGCGGGGAGTAGGCAAAGATGGGACAGTTTTTAGTGGCATCTCTGAATAGCCATCCTGCTGTAGTTCCCCATACGTGTACACTTTCTCTGTTCAGCAATGTAATCTCAACAGCATTTGAGAGTTTTGGGGTATTTGCTCCCAGAGTTTAGCAGGTCAGAGGTACACATGCACAGATCCATGCATGGTGTAATATGTGCTCTGTAGGCCCACAGTGCCTCGCTCACCAATCCCGTGAGTATGTGCCTGGGATGTGTCAGTCAGGCACTGCAGTGTCTGTGGACATACGTGTGCACAGGAGAATCCAACCCCTTCTCTGCTGTCTTAGCAAGTGACACTTTCCCACACGTCTGAGCAGAAGCAAAATTTACAAACTAAAGGGATCATGTGCTGGATATTGCACATACAACACATCAACGCACATCTGCTGTCAGTCAGGGACAATTTGACCCACTGGCTTTCGGGTGGTTGGGTTTATCATGTCCTTCAGTCAGGCACACAGACTTTGTCCTACAGAGATCATACAATATTCAGCCAGAGGTGAGTACGCTCCCCACAGAGATGTGCTATTGATAGGGAGATGTAATGACTTAGATGAAATCATTACTTATCCTTCCAGTAAGTCATGTCCTGATTTAGTAACAAATTCCATTTGTAGATCATATTGTCTCCGGTGAGTCTGCTTTACAGCAGCAGTGCAAACAAATTAAACAAAGTTTTGATATGCTTTTATCAAAGATTTGTCCCTAGTGTCCTTTGATTTACTTCTTAAGTTCTCCTCTGGCACGAACTGGATGGAAGCAATATTTTCTCCCCTTCGAAGCCGATCTGAGCTCAAGCACCTCTGAGAATATATGAGCTCTGCTTTCAGAGCTGGCTTCAGGCATTCTGGAGAATGACTGCACTCTCCTTAATATATAATAGGCTGAAGACAACTGTATGTCTTCTTTTCAGTGAAACTGCTTTTTTCTGCATTTCCTTGGCATCCAGATGGTGGTGCTCCTTATGGCCTGAGCCACTGTCAAAATCAAAATAACTCGCTGTCTTTTCTCATTGGTTGATGAAGGGAGCTACAGAGGCGAATGTTCTCCTTACCTTCAGACACCTTTCCCTCTCTAGTGAGGACCAAATTCACTCACAGATCTCACTTACAGGGAAAGAGTCTTGCATTTTTCTATTTTTGTAACTGCATTACAGAGGTTAGAGATGGGAAAAACCTTTTAATTACCATGTACATCACTCAAAGTCTGTTGAAGTTGGTAGTCTGTATCAGGAAGGATGCTTTCCAGTGAACGTGCAGTGAAATGTGGAAAGGGAAAAGAACACCCTGTTCCACTGGCGGCAGCATGGAGCCTTTGTCTCTAGTTTTCCAGAAGACCATTTTCTGCTGGAAGTGCTGTGACTAAGCGGTCTCATGGTGCTAACATGATTGCCAGTGAGACTACAAGATGGAAATATATTTTAAGACTATATTTTAAGAATATGTTTAAGAAAATACTTTTAAAGATGAGCCCACTGGACAGCCAGAAAATCTCAAATAGCCATTCACCAGGAAGACAGGCAAAGCAGTGTGTGCAACAGCATTACCCACTTCTAGCTCACTTTGTATATAATAATTTTCCAGGTTGATACATTGCCAGGATAATAAGATGCTAATGCTCTGTCAAGATTTCTTCTCTTCTTGTGTGTCAAATTCTTTGGGCAGTCTCAGTGCAAAGGAGGGATTCACTTGCTGTCATTATGAAAGAAGGGATTTCTTGGCAATGATATAAAGCAAATGCAACTCCCATGACAGCAGATAACTTCTGACCATTTGGCCAGATGTGGTGAGAGGCTCAGCACTGGTTCTTATGCCCTGTGGTTCCTATATGACTGACAGCATCCACCTGGCACAGGAATACCTGTGGCTGGACAAGCTTTGGAGCTGCAGATACCAGCACAGCCAAGCCATGTGGGCTTCAGATGTGAACCCAACCAATTTGTCTCTTATAGTGACCGTGGGACAGGACCCTGCCCTTCTCTATAAGCTACCCCAAGATCTTTGTACCACTGAGATTGTCTTGTCTTGCAGCCATCGGTCATAGGAAAAAATGGGCATTTTGAGGACTCATGATGCAGAAAAGTTGGCCAGCCCTAATGATAGGTTGTAACGGCACTTTGCTGCGTGAAGGAAGGTTTGAGGCCAGCTGAGCTTTACGCTGTCATTGATAAAGATCCTGCAATTTTCACACATCAGAAAGCTGGATAAGGCTTTGGGCAAGGAAGACATTGGTATTCCACAGGCAAATTTTGCTTTCCTAGCTGTCCCATATGCTTTCGGGAGCAATTCGGTCTGTGGCATCCAGCCAGCAAAACACTTAGATGGGAGTACCTCTTCGACCATGGATCATCCTGCTGAATTTGTTAGGGCTCCTCATGTTCTTCCAGGAATGAATGTGTTCTACTGGGCTGAGTCCAGCCTTTCTCTCATCCCCATGTAAAACTCTTTCAGGTCCCTTGAATCCATATTAGTATGCTGAATAGGCTAAAACACTGACCAGGACTGTGCTGCTTGCTTTGGGCACAGCCATTTCAAAAATGAATGAACAGGGCCAAGTTTAGCTTCAAGTTAAAAAGCAGCACTCTTTCAAGTTGTGAAGAATATGAAATTCAGGAAAAGGTGAGCTGTGCCTGTGCACTGTTCCAATAATAAACATGTACTCCATGACTTTGCGCTCACACAGAACTGTCAATGCTGATGGGATCAGTATGATGCTGAAAAATGGCAGATAAGAGCAGAGGAGGATATGATGAGTTACCCTTTTTGTAATTAATGGATCCCAGACCCTCAAAGGTGAGGCAGCAGGAGACTGAACAAGCATGACCGGATGGGTCAAGTGGAAATGCTGGGACAGAAGACCTTGTGGAGATGACAGAGGCCAACGAAAATACCAAGCAGCAAAAGACTGCCAGGGGTTAGGACAAGACACAAGAAATGACCTGCTCACAGCAAGCCTAGATCCATGGTGCAGAAAATATCTAAACACACGGAACAGAGGGAAAAACAAAGTAGGCAGGAGAGCTGGACAATGTGACTGTTTTGGAAAGCACTGGCTAGTGCTCACTGCTGCTGTTAGACACAGCAAGGGGCAGAGAAGTGGTGTTGACATTCACTGTGAGGAGCTGTGTCTCTGCCTGGGATGCCCAGAAAGTGTTGTGGGAAATCCCAATGCATGTGTTTCTATTACTGAAAGACAATGGAGAGAAGCCATGTGGGAGAGATGCTGGAAGTCAGACTCCTAATCTGATGTGGGCAGAGCTGCATATAGCCAAAGGCTGCATGAAATTGTAGGGTGCAATTCTGATCAATGATGATATTCTGGGAATGACTTTTGGAGGAGTTAGCCTTCACATGAGGGATAAAACTGTGCTGCAGGTAATAAAGAAAAACTATTCCTGTCATTTGCTCAGAATGATATAACTGGAGAAGATAACTGTGCTGAGCACTTGGTGAAGGATGGGTTCTCTGAGGCTTGAAGGAAAACCAATCAAGGTAACAGGGTTTGCAGAAAAAGACGTGAGAGCATGTTCTGGTGGGACTGGGGTATAATTCACTTGTGATTCTAAGTTGGAAGCACCAGAAAAAGGGAGATACACTGGTCAGTATAGGCTAGTTTAGCATGAGGTTTTCAGCCAGGTGTGGTTAGCTTATACTCTCAAGTTTTGAGAACATTAATTAACAAATGAATGGCTTTGCTGAAAGGCTCAGCAGATGACCTTTAGACAGGTTGGCTGGCTCTGTGGACACTGCTGAAGCTGGCTGACTGCGTAATACCAACCTGCACCCATGTGAGGATGTGCACAGAAGAGAGATGGTGACATTCAACAGCCTGCAGCAGTTCCAGAGATCTGTCCTCTCCTCCTGATGAATTGATGTCCTGGTGTCAGCCGCTCATTGTGCATGCCATTTAACGCAGTGATTAAATTCTGCAGCTGCAGTTGTTAACATAGTTTAAAATAACACAATTGTGAAAAAAATCAGAAGGAGAGGACTTCAGGAGGTCACGCAGACCACTCCTTGTTGCAGGGCAGGCTAATTGCACTGACAGCACTTCTGATATGTTGCACTGATATGTCCTTAAGCCTCTCCGAAAGTGGCAGCTCCCCTTAAGGGAAAGAAGCACGGTTTCAGGTGCTACTGACACCATATAGGTGCTGAAGGACAAAAATACCCTCTCTCCTTTACGGACCACTTCCTCAGACTTGTAAGATAAGAGAAAAGAGTTGAGGACATCCCTGTCATGCAAGGTAAATCAGAGGGGAAACCAGGCTTGTTCCAACAGTGCCGGGCCATCACAGCACCCAGAGAAGGCTGAGTAAGGAGATGGGGGTCGAACACAAGGATTATAGGTGTGAATAGGCAGAAGTATTGCACACATCAGCAATTATCTGTCAGGCACTGGTGCCTAAGAGTCAGCTGATGGGAGCAATCCTGTAATGGGGGGCCGGGGTTGAGAGGAGGCAGTGGCAACCAGGGAGAACTAGCCCAGTTCAGGCAATCTGAATTTTGAACCAAGAGAAGACTAGGGGAAGAAAATGAGAAGAAAAATGCTTATCTGAGTGCTACGGGAGGAGGGACTATTTCTTGTCATAGTGGCATTGCACAGCAAGACTTGAAGAGATGAAGTGACTTCTTGGCAGGCGGTAACAAGGGTCTACAGTACTCCCGCCTCAGGGTTGTAGCTGAGCTTCAGAGTCAGACTGCTTGCGGGAGCTCACCCAGGAAAGGGAGGCAGTGCAATCGCAAAACAGCTATTGATTCCTTGTTTTTCTGCAACACATCCCCAGCATTGACTGTATTTGAAAATACAGCTTCCAGGCTTCTTTTACAATTGTTTCAAAAAATAATCTTACCTCTGTAGAGTCTTACCTTGTGTGCTCTACTTTTTCCCTAGGTTTTAGTTCACTATTGATGTTAATTAGGACTTCCTTAGCCTTGTTAGTCTGATGTTTTCCTTTGTTACTGAGGATAGAGAAGGTGACCTTGCTCACCAGGTGGATTTTCTCAGCTCTGACAGTCTAATCATTAGTGTCTTAAGGAATAGAGGTAGAGATCTTACATGAGAAAACTGAGATAAACTATAAAAACATCACATAGACGGCTGTCAGTGTCATTTGGCATAGCTCCGATAATTCAAAAATAGATGTATTTCTGGAAAGTCATTCTGTTCCCACACAACACCTGCTGTAACTCCACACATTATAGTATAGTGTACAATGGAGTGAAGTGATGGTTTTGTGGCATGATAAGAAAACACAGCAAATGCCTATGAGTGTAACTTGATAGCAAGCAGCTGAACTGGACACAATGAGAAAAACAACTGACACTTTATTATGCAGAAAGGTGGAACGGTGACCAGCGTATTGAGCTCTGGTGATCTGGATTCACATTACAACTTACAGCACAGCAGAAGCTATTCCGGTGGCTTTACTGTACTCTCCATCAATGCAGACAGGAAATTACAGAAAAAATTAAGCTGAAAGGGATTTCTGGAAGTAAGTCCTGTGTAATCTGTTTGAGGAAGATCCAACTAGAGCAGGTTGCTTACGGTCATGTTCAGCCAAGTTCTGAGTATCTCCAAAGATGGGGATGACACTACCTTGCTGGGTAACCTGGTCAATATTTGATCATACTCATCACAAAAACCCACAGAACACTGAAAATATGAGTCGCAGTCCTGGGTGAACAGGAACCCAGACAAGGAATAACTGAGTTCTGCCTCTCACTACCAGACAGTACCAGAACACTCACTTGAATAAACGTATTTCAAGACACTGCGATTGGTATCACCCTCATAAGTGTTAGAAAGACTAAGATTAAAAGAAATATATAAACACAGGAGAATATAATCTTTAGAATCACAGAATCACGGAATGGTTTGAGTTGGATGGGACCTTAAAGGCCACCCAGTTCCAGCCCCCTGCTGTGGGCTGTTTGCCACCCACTGGACCAGGTTGCCCCAAAGCCCCATCCAACCTGGCCATGAGTGCCTCCAGGGATGGGGTACCAGTAACTTCTCTTTGTCCATAGCAGTCTTTTTAAAGAATACTGTGAAAACGTAACATCCGTAATTCCAGTGTGGTACTTGTCACACAAAGTAAGACGTTTTACAACAGAAGAGCTGTGACAGAGCATTCACATTGCAAAGGCACAGATGTGAGCATCAGAGCCGTATGCAGCAGGCAGCTGCACCAGTATCAGGCTTGAATTTTGGAGAAAGCAAACCAGGACCTTTTGCTTTTCAGCGATAAGCGCAGGAGCAATGCCGATATTGTTTCTGATTCATTTGGACTGAAAACTTAAATAATTCTGCAGCACGTTTCTGAACAGCCATAACCAATGGGGCCCTGATCCTTGCAGGTGTTTCTGAACATTACTCAAGAATGACACACACAGCTTGCAGATTTGCCACTAAGCAGTTGCCACAAGCTACTGAAAAAGACAAATTATTAAGACCATAAAAAAACAAAGCTGGGAATATAAAACTCAAATGAATGCTTAAATGTTGCTGAACATGCTGCCTAACATTAGAAACACGAGACAACAGCAGAAAGCCATGCAACGTATTTTGGCAGAAGCGCGCAAACACTTCACAGCTCGTCCCTTGGATGCCATGCTCACACTTACATTAGTCTGTGTCATACTACCTTAACTTGTTTTAAGCATTTCCATCATCTGTGAGGTAGGGAGGGAAAAACAGAATAGTTAAGGTATAATCAAATGCGATTATGCACATCGTAGTATGATTTGTAAACAATATTATTTGCTACAGTGGGGAGAGTGTGAATCATTCAGGTTTCTGCTGCTATTTAACCAGATAAGGAACTTTCTGAAAGGCAGGAGTAATTCAGTGGGTTACTAAGGAGGTGGATGAAAAGGTAGGATTAACAGAGGAGAAATACTGACAGAACTTAAATAAACACAAAACAGGAAAGTAATCCGAAGGACTATCGTGTGTTGCTGACTTTTTTTTTTGCTATCATGACAGAATTAATACTCCGGGTAACATCTTTTGATCAGTGGGCAATTTTAAGCACTGTGTTAACCACGCTACTTCACAAGTATTTGAGTAAAGGTGTAAAATTAAAAAAGAACAAACAAGCCACAAATCAGAACCACTGAACAATTGTTTGGATGAAAGATAAAAACACATCAGTTATTATGTCGGTATATAGAGATCTACAGAAGTTTATCTTGAATGAGAAGTTAAAGTAATGAAAATACTGTATCTGACTCTTGTTGGTGCATTGCTTGTCATTTTTGATCGTACTTCCAAAAACATTGGTACTGTTCAAAAGAACCCAACCTACTTGATGTGCACAAGCTGTGCTAATGGCTTAGATCTGAAGGGCAGCTGTGTCTTGTGCTTTTCATTATGCACCCATGGAAGTACACTCCGGTGAGGTCCTGCACAGCCAATGCCCTGAAGAAGTCAACAGGGAACCTGAAGATACTTCAGGACTCAGGACCATAGCTTCAGTCACCTACTCAGGTAATTTCTTGTGAGTTAACAGCACTTCACACAGCCTTTTGTGCCCAGTGAGGAAACACACTAAAACTCACCTACAAGCTAAAGGATTTATATAAAGAAAAAAATGTGTGCCTGCACATCTGTATACTACACTGCTGAACATCTAAAAATCTGTAGCAAGCATAGGAGAGAGAAAAGAGACTCTCCTGTGGGAGCAGCAGAGCAATCAATTGGGCTCAACTTCGCTGTTCCAGAGGAGCCTCAAAGGAGATGCTAAAATAGAGTCTGAGATCTTAAAGCAATCATTTCTTAACTAAAAACACAGCCTAGTGGTTCAAATATCAACCTAAGATTGTTTGGAAAACAATAAAAGACTTTAAAACTGGACTTGACATATGGATCACAAATAGCCAACATAGAATCAGACATGTTTTCTAGTTGTTTCTAATGTAGAAGAACTGTAAAATACACCAGTGAAGTTAGAAGTAATAGCTGGAAGTATCTAAATGGAATGGTTAGGCAACTGACACAGCCCTGGTGAAAATAATATTAACTTTTCTAAAGCTTCACAGTAGGCAGTAAGAATTTTATTTTACTTTTTAAAACAAATCTGCTGGATTTCTGCCTTTCTTGGAAGCTGTGACTGCATGGATACTGGCACTAGACTGCCTCCTAAAACAAGGAGTTGGATTGGCTCCTACCTCTATTTGGGCAACAACAAAAGACAGAAGAGACACTGACGGATACACACACTGGCTGAGTACTGAGGTATAAAGCAAAGCAGCTATCTCACTTATAATACTGTAAAAAAAAAAAAGAGGTAAAATACTCTGGCCAATAAGTGATATGGTCAGCATTTCACTTTCCCTCCTGTGTTGCTCCTTCTGCACTGCCAGACCAACGTGGAAGCATTTGTAGGGATGTAATTGCACTTGGCTGCCTGTCTCATTCCTACACATCCTGGCCAGGTGGAGCTGATGTCTGGTGCAGGTTGAGTGGCAGTTGTTACAAGTCAGCAGCACCACAATGATCTCAGGAAATATCCTAGGAGAACTGAGAACCTATTCAAGAATGCACTGATGAAGGCTCCGTCCTCCCCTTGCCCTGCCTTTCCCCAGACACATGCGCTTTCCCCATGGAACCCAAGAATGTTCCCACTCCTCTTTCTGCCTCCTGGGACACAACAGCTCTGCAGCCATGCAATCCCACCCATGGGCACTATGGAGAAGGCCTAGTGGAGCCCAGGCATTTGTTGCCTAGGCTGAGGTTCACCATCCTTGTGGAGATGAAGACTTAGTTACCATCCAGTCAGCACAAATACACACAAGGGGAGCCTCTGGGTCCATTCCGGTGCCAGGAACTTCCAGCATATGCTTCCAGCCCCAGGCAGCTTCCTTCAGCAGGACACGTTCCTGCCAACACTTTAATCAGGCTGAGGAACACTTCCCCTCCATATACAAGTAAGCACCATATAGGCATACTAAGAATCATTTCTGTCCCTCAACTGCTTTGCTTAGCTCAGATGTAAAACTCTTGTCCTCCTCTTAGCTCCTTCTTGCTGTTGGACTTGATGATCCTTATGGGTCCCTTCCAACTCGAGATATTTTATGATTCTGTAAGTGACGTACCTCTCACTGTGCTGTAATTCCTGCATCAGTCTGTATCCCAAAATACAGGATTTTTGCAGGTTAAGTGTATATAGCTGGTGACTGTCCCCTGTACAAGCCCAGTCATAGGAACAATCCCGCACTTGGTGAACGGGGAAGATCAGTCCCCATTCTCTTTTCTTGGGTAAATGAGGACAATGTACATGAGATACTGTCAGGTCTGAGGCCACCTCGGGATATGCCCATGCTCATGTTTTGATTGGGATCAGGAGAACACTTCTGAGGTGAATTTCCCATTAGCTATGCTTGTTCCAGCTGATAATTGGCTGGTAACCACAGGGGCAAGAAGGAGGTTGGCTGAAATAATGACCTCCCTGTACCATGCTGCTGGCACAGGCATGGGGCCTCAAGCACAAGCTGCTAGCCCCACAGCACTTCTGCTAACATAGACACTGCCTGGGAGAATCCTGCTAGCTTGATTGATCTTATTTAAATCAATGCAGTTGTTTGTATGAATTAAATAGACAGATCTGACCCCAAGTGGCATTTACTCTATCCTATTATTTGGTATATAAATCAGCTGTTTGGGACAGTGGTAAATATTTTGTTACTACTGTGAATTCAGAAAAAAATCTATTAAAGTCACTGAAGAAAGCCCATACTTACAGTGGCATTACTAATTTTAACATTTGACTGTTTTTATTTTGATATGTAAAGCAGCCTTGCTCTGGAGCAAACGTATGGAGAATCATTTGCCTTTAGGATCATTGAATATAGAGATAGAGGAAGAAATAATCAATTCTGTTATAATCCCTTTCTTCTCAACTGTTAAGTTTTGCAGGTTACATATCTGTAAACCTGTGTGTTGCTGTTTATATATTCTTTTAACTTTGTTAATGGTGACAGTAAAATTATCTGTGATGTACATAACAGGTAATAATTTGCATCTAGAAATACTGATGATGTCTTGCCTATGGCAATGAACAGGTTTTAATAGAACATTAAAACGTGCCATGTCTTCTTAATTAGTCTCCATTGATTAAACATGCAGATTATTCACAAAAAGCCTGACACAACTGAAAGGAAGGATAACTAATGGAATGACTGTATTCCCAGAATCACATGCAATTCATCTTTACTAAGCAAGCTAAGCCCCTATAATCTCAAAGTATTTATGAAATGATAGGGGGAAAGCTTTAGATCAGGTATATTTGGTATAAAAAATGTTTGTTTAATTTCTTTCTTAAGATGAAATTCTATTCTTGATGGAAAAGGAGGGAGTTCAGTGTGTTAAAGCCACGGATGTCTTGCGGTAAGACATAAGAAACATAGAACACTACTGGAAGCAAACTTTACAATGCTGAGATTTTGTTCCTTATAATTAAACATCTCAGTTCAGCCACTGAAACCTGTATCAACCTCGCCTGCCCTATTTTACACATCATAGCAATTAGAAAAGCACATTGTATATATTTAGACAAAGACTTTATGGCAGGAGCTGGTGATATAGTGACTCAGCAAGGCATCATCAGAAGGTATTAGCAATGCCCAGGCTTTGTACACTCCTGGGAGGGCCAGACTGTCAGATTAATACAAGAGACTATTTTTGTATCACCCAGAAAGTTTCTACCATACATCAAACTGCACTGGCTGCTTATTTTAGATGACAGAAATTCATACGTTTTTCTTGAACAATAACATCTTCAGCGTTTTCTGGTTATGCACATCTCCTACAATGAATCTTTCCTTTGAAGCATTTTGCAGAGGAAAGGTTTCTAAACGGAGAGCATCGGAGACATTTTCTTCAGACGCTTCCAACGTACCAGTGAATTAACCACCCACGCACCAAAGGCAGGCAGCAGCCGTGCTGACATGTTGCTGCAGTACCAGGGAGTACACTGGGTGTGTAATCTGGGATGAACCAACATCTGGATGAGTGCCCTGCTCTGTTGTGCCCTGTTGGGGCTCAGCCCCACAGTTCCTCTTGGAGGAGGTTGGGCTCTTCAGCTGATCACAAAAGGGGCACAAACAACCTGGCACAGGGATGAGGCCCTTTGGTAGTAACAGAATAACGCTACTTGTTCTTAGACTCAGATTTGATCAACAGCTTTGTTTTTATGCTCCATCATTTCTTTTCTTAATAATTATTGAGAACTCTTTTAATTTCTATAAGTATTTTCCCTTTAAATTAGCTTTAAGAACAGCTGCAGCCATTGTAAATGCAGAATAATGAAATCTTGCCCCCTTTTCCTTCGTTGCCTCTCTCTGTCTGCAGTGAAAGATCTCCTTCCCCACCCACAGCCCCAGCATGTCTCTGACAAAGCCCAGCTCTCCTCCCTTTCCATTTACACGCTCCAACAGGGATATCATCCTCCATCTCTTCCTCCTGCACCTCCACCACCATGGTCTTTCCAAAATTGGAAACTGTTTTTTTACTTATCCTGTTCCTTTCTTCTCACTGCAATGGAAGTCTCATCCTTCTTCCCATCCACTTTGTTGTTTTTATTCTTGAAAACAACTTGCCTAAAAACTGGTGTTTTGCTGCAGGCGTTGTTGATATGAATGGGTTATGTGATCCTGACTTGTGCAGCCTGGTGCTAGTGGAGGGGCTGTGCCCTGTCTTGGTTGCCCATAAACTCGCCTATGGTGTTGGAGGGTTAGTCTAAAGCTGAGTACTTTACCTCCTGCCTCCTTCCACATCCCTGCACTGGTGGGTCAGATCCCAACTATGAACATGTGAAGCACTGGAAGACATCAATGGAGTCCCAGTTGCTTCTCCATGGGTAGATTCAAGGATTTCAAACAACTTTGAGAGAGAGAATGGAAATTGCCACAAAAGCCAGGTAATTTCACCAAAGACCACTAATGTTTGGCTTTCACAATGTGTTCCTTCAGTAAATCTCAGAAAGGTATTGTTAAAGAGGTCAGCTATTAACTCTACTCTAATGGCATAGCGACGTCACTTGGAGAAAGTGACACTGGAGCCATAAATAAAATTGAAGTGAGATTTTCTGAGTCAGAGGCTGACTCTTAGCCTTCTTAGTGCCTTCTGCCTCAATGCCACTGGATATCTGTTTCCCCTTCCCCATTGCCCTTCTGAGGTTCCATATCAGCTGCCCAACCTTGCTCACCAAAGCACTTACCAAAATGCTTTAATTGGAGTACACTCCCAGGTCACACTTGGTAAAACTTAGCTGTGTCTGCACATTTCTAAATGAGGATGGATTAATTACACGCTTAAAAGCTTTGCTGGATGGACAGCTGCACTCTAAAGCCAGACCAACCTTCATTGCTTGAGCCTGGAGAGAGAAGGAGAGGGTGTTTTTCTCCTTCTCACACACTGCCTGGGAAAAGGGTGGACAGGAGGAGTGCTGACTTGGTTCCTGCATCAGAGTAGGTGGCACACAGCTGTTGCTGGCGCAGGAAATGGAGTGTAAGGCTCTGAGCACCTGCTCACATCCCAGAGCACCCCCAGAGAGCCTCCAGCAAGGCTGGCTGACAAGTGCACCACATAGCAGTGGGTCTGCCATGATTTCAACACAAACATTTGGAGAAAAGTGCTCCTTGTTAGGAAAAAAAATCTCTTAAAAACATCCAACATTTTTTGTGTGCAGGTATTTATTAATAGTATCATATAATCATAAAGGTTGGAAAAGAGCTCTAAGATCATCTAGTCAAACCATCCAATATTGTCCACTAAATCATGTTCCTAAGTACCACATCCACCCTTTCCTTAAGCACGTCCAGAGACGGTGACTCTACCCTGGGCAGACTGTTTCAATACCTCACCATTCTTCCTGAGAAGAAATACTTCCTAATACCCAATCTGGCACTTCCCTGGTGCAACTTGAGTCCATTCTCTCTTGTCCTAGAAGTAGTATACTAGGACAATTAGTAATAATAATAATAATTACTGGCATAAAAAGCCTTGTCCTTTTAATGAGAACTGGGTATTAGTAATAGTTTTATTTAAGCAGCTCTTTTATGTGCAAAACATGTCGGGGACAGTATCTAAGTCATGCAGTGCAAGGGTGCTGGAGCCTCCACTACCTCACCTACTAAACAGCCCTTAAACTATGGAATAAAAGAACCACATTGTGCCTATTCATAGAGGAACACATAATTTAACACCCTGATAAAATGGAAGACTGTATTTCTTACATCTTTCTCTGACCAAATCTTATTTCCGCTGTCTTCTCAGAGAAACAACAAAGTTTAGACTGAATCTGTTTAATCACACCTTCTATTTTTATCCCTTTGTGTTGTTATCATCAACGTGTGATATTTAAAAAATCTGTCCTCAAATTTCTCTTCCCCCTTCACATGCCTTATTTTTGCTTCTGAGGGATATGGTTTATCCTTACATAGTAAACTCACCTGTGGTATTGAGGACAAAGATCTCTCTTCTAAAACACTTAAACTACAGTTAACAGAAATTTCAATATTTATCTCTATGGCAGTTGGGTCAGGTCCCTTTTAGATCCTTTCCCTTTTAAGCTGTAGCTTTTGTTTTGGGTCTCCCTGGACTCCCAGTGTCGCTCACTGCAGCATGAGCACAGGGTCTCACAGCCGGAGCTGTAACAACCACTGATTTTATTTTTAGTTCAGCAGCAAAACCAGGAAAAAAAAAAAAAAAAAGCAGCTTTCTGTCAGCCTTCTGAAATGAAATCCTGAAAACTTCAGATCAGCAAAACACATGATTTGAGGGACAAGTTATAATCGCAGAGGAAAAAAGCCTGGCAGCACAAAGCAGAGAAGTAGGATGGCAGCTATTCTTCCCTGACCTGGTACTCAAAGGAGGGAACGTTCATCGAGGTCAAAGCCGTGCTCTGCTCCACGCAGGGATTTGAGCCAAAGCTTTTCTTTTACTGAAGATGTTCCCTAACTCCAGCCAGAGGCTGCCTGAAATAAGATGTTCTCCAGCTCTCCTGTGGTGGCTGTTTTACTTTACACTGCAACAGTACAAACTCTCAGCAGTCACAAGGGAAAGAGTATGTGTTAAAAGTGACTGCAGCCTGGTGGGTATGGTACCGTTGGGTTTGTGCCTGGTGGCAATGACTATTGCAGCCCATATTAAGCCACGGGGAAAGAATACATTTGGGACACGGTTCCCCACGTTTTCTGGCAGTGTGATGGGTTAATGGGGACTGTCCTGAAGGGTGAACAGTGGTGGGTGCTCTCTCCTGGAGAAGGGGAAAGCTAGAGCCCCACATCCTGAACAATCAGCAGTACGCCTGGCAGGGAAGAGGGCAGCAAAAACCAAGGTCCAAATTATCAGATAAAACTATGCTGAGTTTGACCCAAATCCATGAATAATTGTGTTATGACCCCACGTGGGATTTTTAATTAATAAAAGTAAGAAAAACAAGTGCTACTGCTAAAAAATGCTTACTACCTCTGAACACTCTTCTTCAAAAGAGTGGTCAGGCACTGGAATGGGCTGCCCAGGGAGGTGGTGGAGTCGCCAACCCTGGAGGTATTCAAGGAATGTTTAGACGTTGTGTTGAGGAACATGGTTTAGTGAGAACTATTGGTGATAGGTGGATGGTTGAACTGCATGATCTTGTAGGTCTTTTCCAATCTTGGTGATTCTATGATTCTATGATTGTGTGCATTGAAAGCACCATTTTCTATGACATCCTATGGCCGCTCACAGGAAGGCTGCTGGTGAATACTGCTCCACCAGCATGGGAGTCAAGACAACATCATGGTCTCAACTGCACCCCCATGATCTCGTCACCCTTCTTTGAGCTAGTTCAAACCTGAAGGACCTGCACACTGATGCTATGTCACAAATCCCACTATTTTAGGTTGGGAATTCCTGAGGCTGTATGTCAGCTCCTTTGCACACACTATTATTTCTATATCTAAATCTTCTTTAAATATTGAGCAAGCTCTTTTCATAGCTGAGCAGTCACTCCAGCAAGTGTGGAGGTTGATTTACAGTTTGTACTTTGAACGCTTTCTGTAGCAGAGCATAAAAATGAAAGGCTTACATCAAATTCATTCATACATGAACACATTCAAGAACAAATTAATTTTAAAGCACTTACACAGTATATAATGATTCTATGTCATACCTTACAAATCTATAAAGTAATTTATAATATAAAGTCTGCTTTAGAAATGGGCTGCGGTAGAACAGATATCAGGGCAATTTAGATCAAAAATATCCTGGTGCTATATTCCCCCAGATATCTGCAATTCAGATCTGATAGGAATCATGAGTAATCAGTTTCTAAAGCAAAAACATTATACAGGGAAAGGCTCTCATTACAATACCCACTTGCAAAACCAGGCTATTCTAGGACAAATTAAGTTTTCTAACCATCATTGTGCAGCACACTAGATAAGGTGTGAGATTCAGATCTCAAACGAGTCTAAATCAGGAATCATGGCTATGTAGGACTAGAATAAACTCATTTAGATGAGTACTGGATAAACATCAGAGCCATTGTAATTAACCTGAATAGAGTTTCTACCCCATCCATGGGATACTATGGCCATGGTCCTTCTCTTCTGACCTGCACAGCCTGTGGAGGGCACCACTGCAGAGGATGAGCATCTTCTCTGCACTATCTGAGCATGGATCTCTTGGTGTCCCATCCAACGCCTTGTGTTTCTGGGGACCACCAGCTTCCTTCTGTTTTCTTCAGCAGGATCTGGGAACTGCAAACACTTCTGAGCCCCAGATACTCAAAGCAATACTGTGTTTGTAAATTCCCCCATGTTGAGCACTTGCCATTAGCAAATCACAGAGTCATAGAGCTGTTTGAGTTGGAAGAGACCTCTAAAGATCATCTAGTCCAACTCCCCTGCAATGAACAGGGACACCTACAGCTAGACCAGGTTGCTCAGAGCCCCATCCAGCCTGATTTTGAATGTTTCCAAGGAGGGGACATCCACCACCTCTCTGGGCAACGTGTGCCAATGCCTCACCACCCTTACTGTAAGAAAACACTTTCCTAGGGTAGACAATCATCAAAAATGTTCAAAGGAAAGTAATGACCAAAATTCAACCCTAGGATGAGCAGCTACAGCTCGCCTGAAGTTGCTGACTGGCACAGGCAGGACAGAGTGCTGAGCCTAATGAACTGGCAGCCAGTTGGTGTCACAGCTCCTGCTCCCTCCTGGCATCCTTGCATCTGTGTTTCTTCAGGGGGCAGTCTTGCTCTCTCTTCAAGCAGCAATTTCATATACTAACAGTACAAGGAGTAAAACATACAGCATTGGCTGGGAACTTCTGCCATGCTCCTCTTCCCAGCACTCATCCAGCTTGGCTTGCATGAGGCATTGGTGCAGCTGACTCTCTAATTCAGACACAGTGCAATCCCTCTTCTTCTCAGGAGAAAAAGACATTATTAGATTGAGGTGGCTTCTAAAAGGTGCATATTTCAAAGGCAAAATTGCAATATAATGCTTTCAGAAAATCCATAACCAAAGTATAATCTGTGTACAGAAGATGGAAGGAAAATGCTGTTCTTTACAACAGCCAATATCTGACCGTTCCTACACCACACATCAGAGGGAGAAAGGCCTATCTTAAGCTCCCCCACACTGTGAATTCTGAGTTATTTATAAAAAGAGAAATAACAAAAGTCAGCAGGCACAGCTGCAGTGACCTGGGGAGAAACCCTGGTGACAGAGTGGCAGAACCCTCTCTGAGGTCACACCGGCCATGCAGGATGGAAGAGCTGCTCCTTGATCAGGTTTCTCAGAAGCAGTTAAGGATATTGTATGCTTTTAAAATGAAATCGATTTTGTTGGACATTCTCTTTATGGAAGCCAGTTCAAACTGGATCCCCCCAAGAGCCAAATGTCCTTAGAAACAGGTTGATCATTGCCAGCCTTCTTGCAGCCCACAGCTGCCATGTTGCCGGCATGTGTGAAGGGGGAAAAGACCTTCTTGCTCCAGCAGCAATGGCTGAAGAAGAAAGAGCTGTTAGTCTGAAACACTGAAATGGAGCAGGAGGCAGATTTCAAAGGAACCTGAAGAAAACGGGCATCCAGCTCAGTGTGAATGCCTCAGGTCCAGACTTTACCTATTTCTGTACAGAAAGCAAGCTAATGCTGCAACCTGCACAACTGCTTTAAACAAAGGGACTCCTAAAGGGAGCTTTGTTATCAGAAGGTGATTGCCTGCAGCTGGGAAGCAGAAAGAAGCAGTGGAGTGCAGGAGGAGCCCCACTCTGCTCCTCTCAGCTGCTGCCCAACAGCAGTTCTACTGAGGTGCATTCTGCTGTGCATTTTGCTGAACATTTTGCACACTCCCCTTTGTGGTTGCTTATACATACCCATAGCCTTAATCATTCGGGCTGGAGTCCTCTGTGACTTCTTCCTGCCTCTGGTTGCATTTTTTTTCTTTAAAGTTTCAGCATAACAGTTCAGCAGTTTTTGAGAATCTGTGTGATTGCCTAAGGAGTTCCTGACACTGAGAAAAGACAAAACTCATCAGTTTTCCTCAGATTGTCACAGTAGTACTCAAATATTCAATAAAGGGCATTTGGATGGAGTTTTTCTAATTTGTGATTGTGAAAACTGACCACAAAGATCTTGATAATTAAATGTCAGTGTAGACATTGCCCAGCATTACACTACTATGGGGATCCAGAGTGCTCTGGGGCTGTTTGTGCCCAATCATGTCAAGATGATGTATCATCCACTTTGCAGGGTCTAAGCTGCCCCATCAAGCATTCACAAAGCAGGAAATAATAAGCAGCAGCTTGCAGTGTAAGGGAGAGATGGGTGCCTAAACATGGGATCCAGGAAAGTCAGCGCAGCACAGAAGGACCATCTATGCCAGATGATAGAAAATAGAAAGCATGGAACACATTGAAAACATAAGCTTGTTGAACTCTGCACAAAATGCAGAGGAAGTACTCTGGCCTTTTGTGGCTGCTGGAGAGCTGCTTCTGCTTGAGAGCATTTCAGTGCAAACTTGCTGCTTCCTACCCCTGTATTCTGGGAAGGCGGTTACTGTAAATCTTCTCTTTTGTGGTATTAAGGCTCAGGGGAACCTCATCACAGTATTCCAGTACTTAAAGGGTGACAACAAAGAGGACAGAGGCTCTCTTCAGAAAGAGCCACAAGCCATCCAGAGGGACCTTGACAAGCTTGAGAGGTGGGCCCATGTGAACTTCATGAAATTCACCAAAGCCAAGTGCATGGTCCTGCAACCTGGGTCAGGGAAATCCCGAACATGAATGCAGGCTGTGCAATAAGTGGACTGAAGGCAAGCCTTCAGTGAAGAATTTAGCAATGCTGATGGACAAAAAGCTTGCATAAGCCAGCAATGAGCCAGTGTGCAATTACAGCCCTGAAGGCCAGCAGTATCCTGGGCTGCATCAAAAGAGGGGTGGCCAGCAGGGAGAAGGAGGTGACTGTCCCCCTCTGCTCTGCCCTTGTGAGGCCCCATCTGGAACACTGCATCCAGGCCTGGGGCTCCCAGCACAAGAAGAATGAGGAGCTGCTGGAGCAGGTCCAGAGGATGGCCATGATGATGCTCAGAGGGTTCTCCCATGAAGACAGGCTGAGGGAGATGGGCTTGTTTAGCTTGGAGAAGAGAAGACCCTAAGGAGACCTCACTATAGCCTTCAAATACTTACATGGGCCTACAGGAAAGCTGGAGAAGGACTCTTTATCAGGGATTGTAGTGATGGGACAAAGTGTAATGCTTTTAAACTAAAAGAAGGAATATTCAGACTAGATATAAGGAAGAAATTCTTTACTCAGAGGGTGGTACACTGGCACAGAGAAGCTGTGGGTGCCCCACTCCTGGCAGTGCTCAAGATCAGGTTGGACAGGGCCCTGAGCAGCCTTATCTAGTAGAGGTGTCCCTGCGCAAGACAGAGGATTGGAACGAGATGGCCTTTAAGGTCCCTTCCAACCCAAGCCATTCTCTGATTCCATGGAGAAGACAAGGGATGATGGATACAAGTTGCATTAGAAGAGGTTTTGTCTTGATTTAGAATTTTTTTTTTACAGTGAGAACAATCTCTAGAACAACCTCCCCAGGGACATGGTAAAATCCTCATCACTGGAGTCTCTAGCCAAATTTGCTTCCTGTGGCCATGCAGATCTTCAGGTTAATAGTGTGCTGTCTGCAATTTCAGGTACGAGTGAAAGCTCCCTGGATACTGCCAAATATCTCTACAATGCCTAAGTAAAAATCTGCTACAGGTAGATCCTTGCTGTGTGTGGATAAGGGAATTATCATCAAGCAAATGCCTATGTTTGCACAGAAACATGCTTATTAACAAATTACATTTGTTCATCAGTGTTAGCACTGTCATAACTTTCTTGGTGAATTCAAGTGGAGGAGTTTCTTTCTCTGGAACTGACTCTTTAATTGCACTGCTAATGAGGTAGGTAGAGCGCCAGGGTAAATAAATACACACAGTGCTTGTTACTGCTATGGCTGGAGATCACCTCCACCTGCTGAGCTAACACAGCAATATTAAAGGCTGCAGGGTAGATAAACATTTTGCTATTGCCTCAGCTTTCAAGTTAGCGTATAAAAATATGGATTTATGTAATTAAAAAGAATGTCAAGGTGGTTGACTTCATATTTCAGGGTATAACATTACCACCGTGTAGGTTATATAAAGCCCATATGAAACAAAGATTATGAACTATTAAAAACTAAGTTCTCTGAGCACAATTTGATGACAAGTCACCATCATTAAACAGGTGTGGCTAGTAGGGGTGGGCAGAGATTGTTTCTAGGCCTAAAACTATTCACTAGCAGTAGATGCTACAATAGATCATGGCTGATAAAATCTATAGCTCACACAAGAATTGGTGCCATGTAAAATAACAAAGAGACTGCAGCCTGCAGACCTGTCACTTGGTCAGCTGGGCATGCTGTTTTTAAAAGCAGCCAAACACAAAGTTAAACTCCAAGAAATGGGAAAAAATGGCTGCTCTTTTTAGGTGCTATTTTTCCTGAAAGAATTTAGAAGCCAAATAAAAAGAAGATGAAACCTCAAGCCCTGCTGTAGCTGAGAAGGCCAATGAGACCTTGGGTGGATAGGCATGGGATGCTGGACAGAGGCAGCAGTTGGCTTTCCTCTCCCTGGCAGTATTGAGGCTGATGTGCATGTGCAACATGTAGCCTTAGTACTTGTGTTTCACTGAAGATGCTGAAAAACTGGGAAAGACACAGAGAACTGCAAAAGTGGGCCAAGGACTGGAGAAGGTTCCTAATGGGGAGAGATTTAGAAAGTACAATTTGTCTAGCTTATCAAAAAGAAGATTGAAAGATCTTGATTACAGTGAATAAGTATCTTCATAGGGAGAAAAGAGCCCTTTAATCTAGTGGGGAAGGATGAATGGCTGAAAGCTGAAACTAGGTACATCTGAAGAGGAAATTAGGCAAAACATGTTAATAGTGAGGGTTGGAACCAAGCTGCTGAGGGAAGGCATCTGCAGTGCTTGAGGAAGATGGCATGATGCTTTTTCAAGAGGGATAACTTTCATATACATTTGCTAGGTCTCAGCCTATCCCAAGATGGACACAGCTAGGTTTAAAGAACAGTGATAAACCCAGTTGTCTCGATCAGCCCCCAGCTCTGTGGCTCCGTATGAGCTGTCCGGAGTTGCTGGGCCCAAGCAGGGAGAAGGGGCCTCCGGTTTCTTTCTCTCCTCCCAGCAGAATAGTCAAACTGGGATTTACCCCTGTTAGCTTGTCTGGCTGCTCCTTACGCCTGTCTCCAAAATACCTTGCATCACAGTGAGTCCTTAGCTCATTTTTCTGTCTAAAGCTCAGTGCTGTGTTTTAAACTGAAATACATTTCCTTCCCCTGTCCCTCTCGTCATCTCCCCATGTTCCACAGACATAAACAATTATTTTTTTCCCCAGCATAACAACAACATCCTTCAAATGCCTATTAGAGAGCTTCACCCTCGCTTAGGTGGTGAGCTCAGCTGTGCACACGCTTTCCACAAGCCAGTGCTTGCAGCCAGAACAGCCATGCTGCACTGCGGCTGTGCCCTTGCATCTGGCAAATGATTCCTAATACAATTATAATGTTTTCAATCTGCAGCAGGATTGAACTCTATGGGACTAAGATGCTCGAAATAAGACGGGTATGATGTAACCTGCAGCAAACCCAGAATCCCCATCTTCTTTGAAATTAGCTGTAGCTATTTTTTATTCTTTCATGCTGTCATTCTCATGGCAAAACGCTGGCAAATATTAATTCCCACACTTGGCTCTGCAACAGGAAGGGAACCGCATCGTGGAATGATGTTTCAGGCTTTAATAATTTTCTTTGATAAAATGCTTCTTTTTAGTGAGAGAAAAGCTAAGCTGGAAATAGGCAGAGAATTCTAATATCCCAGCATGATGCTTCTAGACTTTTTCATGACGGTGATTCCCTTACTCAAAGATCAAAAAAATTGTCCGAGTCTCCATATGCTTACTATAGAAGGAAAAGTGAAAATCTGAACGCTGCAAGAGTATGTGGCTGGAGCAGCCCTTGGAGAAGACAGGAATGTGGTCTCTAGCTCAATTTGCAGTGCCTTGCGTTATCCTAAATGGCATTTCTGGGAACCTTCAGGATCTCAGCCCTTTGAGAGAGAAACTTTTCTCCAAATCATGAGCGGTTCCCAGTGATCTCTGCCGGTAAGATGCAGATTACCCATGGATGCTCAGCAGGTAATTGTCTGCTCTTGTGATGATATAGTAAGACATCCAAAATTCCCCTCTTCTCCCCAGCGTATGCTCTTTCCCCCAGGACCCCTCATGTACTGTCTTTACTTTACTCTCCAGGGAAAGCAGGACAAAGCTGTTCCTTGAGCAGTGCCACTCAATGCTCGTGAAGCTCAGAAATATTCACTGATTATTTTTTTAAAGGAAATAGGGAAGGGTATCAGACAAGAAAGCTAATGCTTTAGTGATGCATTTTCAAAAGGGTGGAGAATGAGTTGTTTGACTAAAAAATGAAAGGCTTAATTGCAGCTCCTCTAGCAAGCCTCTACCAGTTTGGCCGTGGTAAAAAGTACATTGACTTTCCTATAACAGTCCTAATTAACCAACCAGAAGTAAAGGGCGAATTATACCCAAACATCACATTTCTAGGCAATTAAAAGCATAGCATTCTTTATGATAGAGAAGTATAAGGAGCGGCTGAGGCCCTGGGTTTGCTGAGCCCAGAGCAGAGGAGCTGAGCGGAGGCCTCATGGCGGCTGCAGCTCCTCACAGGGAGCGGA
>JANHGO010000069.1:19407928-19434462 GCA_024606505.1 Aquila spilogaster | reverse complement strand
ATGAAATTGTAGGAGACTGTTTGGATCGACGATGGCAGTCTGGCTGGGGGTGGTGGGACTGGCTGGGCCCTGTGAATAATTTTCTGAGGATTTAATGTGAAGGACAAAGCTGCGCTGTAGGTCATTAGAAAAACTATTCCTGCCATTTGCTCAGAATGACGTAACTGGAGACGGTAACTGTGTCACAGGAATTGGTGAAGGATGGATTCTCTGAGGCTCAAAGAGGAAGCCAGCCAAGACAGCAGGGTTTGCAGAGGAACACATGAGAGCATGATCCAGTGGGCCGCAATGGCTGGCTCTGTGGACTGCTGGCTGAGTATGTAATATCAGCCTGTACTTACACTAACAGGCAGAAGCAGTGTGCAGTGGACTTACACCCTTGTCTGTATGTGTGCAAGAGGGAGATGGTGACATTCAACAGCCTGCAGTGGTTCTTCAGGTCTGTCCTCTCTTACCGGTGAATTTGTGTCCTGATGTCAGCCACTTATACGTGTGTGCAATTTAGAACAGTGATTAAATTTTGTGGCTGAGGCTGTTAACATAATTTAAAATAACAGAATCATACAAAAACACAGCAGGAGAGAACTTCAGGAGGTCAT
The DNA here is from genome assembly GCA_024606505.1 of Aquila spilogaster. Lineage (NCBI taxonomy): Eukaryota > Metazoa > Chordata > Aves > Accipitriformes > Accipitridae > Aquila > Aquila spilogaster. The sequence continues at coordinate 19,433,863 of JANHGO010000069.1, read as the reverse complement.
GCAGACCGCTCCTTGTCCCAAGGTAGGCTAATTGCATCAGTGTCACTTCTGATGTGTTTGAATAATTTGTCCCTAAGGCTCTCCAACACTGGAAGCTCACAGTACCCTTAGGGAATTGTTTCCTCTGCTTCACCCTCCCCACTGCTGAAAAGGCTTTGGGATTCATCATATCTGACTTGAATATTTCTTTCTGGAATGTAAAACATGGTTGCAGGTGCTATTATCCACATATGGGCACTGAAAACCAAAAATACTCACTTTCATTTATGGACTGCTCCCTCACACTTGTAAAATAAGAGAGCTGAGTTGGAGACATCCCTGCCATGCAAAGGAAATCAGTGGGGAAACTGGGCTTCTTCCAGCAGTGCTGGGCTGACACAGAAACCAGAGATGGCTGAGTAAGGAGATCAGCATGAAATACCCAGATTATACAAATGAATAGGATGAAACATTGCATGGCTCAGCAATTCTCTGCCAGATATGGGTGTCTGAGATACGGCTGGTTGCAGCAATCCTGTAATGGGGGTCAGAGAGTTGAGAGGAGGGAGGAGGCAACCAGGGGAATTAGCCCAATTCAGGGAATCTGAACTTTGGACTAAGAGTAGTTTAGGGGAAGAAAATGGGAGCAAAAATGCTTAATTGGGTGCTTTGGGAGATGACTATTTCTTGTCACAGTGCAGCAAGACTCAAAGGCAAATTCAGGATCCTTAAGTGGTGCTAGAGACAGATCAGTGAGTTGGCTCCTATCAAAAATGGTCTGTGGGACATCTATTTACCATGCATGACAACTGTGGGTAGATGTCGGCCACTGTTTTGTTTTGCTGTGCAGGATGGGGGAAGGTGGGTCTCCCGCCATCGAGAGGAGGTGGGAGGTTGTGGGGTGGCCCAGCTGTGCGTGTGTGTCATGGCTCCAGCTTCCCTCAGGAGGCACATTTCTTGGGGAGTGAAGGGGCTGAGCTGAAGAAGAAGCACAGTGACTTTTTGGCAGGCAGGAACAGAGATCTACGGTGCTCCTGCCTTGAGGCCTCAGTTGAATCTCAGAGGCTCTGACTGCTGGCGGGAACTCACCAAGGAGAAGGAGGCAGGGAAATCACAAACACATTATTGACTCCCTTTCTTTTCTGCAACCCATCCCCAGCACTAACCATATTTGAAAATACAGCTTCCAGACTTCTTTTGCAACAGTTTCAAAAAACAACCTTACCTCTTTTGCCAGCCCTGTTTTGCCCTAGCTTTGAGTTTGGCATTGACATTAATTAGGACTTCCTTAGCATCGTTAGCCTGGCGTTTTCCTTTGTTACTGAGAACAGCGAAGGTGACCTTGCTCGCCAGGTGGATTTTCTCAGCTCTGACAGTCTAATCATTAATGTCTTAGGAACAGAAGTAGGGATCTTACATGGGAAACTTGAGAAGAGCTATAAAAAAATCACGTAGACAGCTGTCATTGTCAGCTGGCATAGCTCCAATAATTCAAAAGTAGATATGTTTCTGATAAGTCATCTTGTTCTCACACAACACATGCTGTAACTCCACACGTATTACACATATTGGGTGCAATGGAGTGAAGTGATATTTCTGTTGCGTGATAAGAAAATACAACAAATACCTACATGTGTAGCTCAGTTGCAAGTGGCTGAGCTGAGTATACTGAGAGTAATAGCCAGCATTTGGTAATCTCCATTTTATTATCCAGAAAAGTGGAACAGTGACCAGCACACTGATCTCCGATGATCTGGTTTCAAATGATAGCTTACAGCACAGCAAAAGTTATTTTGGTGGCTTCACTCTACTCCCCACCCGTACAGTCATGAAATTGTAGAATCATTGACAACTGGAAGTAGGAAGGCACTTCTGGAGGTCATGTATTCCAATTCCCTGCTCAAAGCAGGTCCAACCAGAGCAAGTTGCTTGGGGTCATGTCCAGTCAACTTCTGAGTATCTCCAAGGACGGAGATGATACTACCTTGCTGGGCAACCTGGTCAATATTTGACCATCCTCATGACAAAAAACCACAGTGCACTTAAAATATGAGTGGCAATCCCAGGTGAACAGAAACCCAGGCAGGGAATAACTGAGTTCTGCCTCTCAATACCAGGCAGCACCAGAAGACCTGTGTGGGTAAGTATGTTTCAAGATGCTGTGATTGGTCTCACCTTCATAAGCGTTACATATACTAAGATTAAAAGAAGGATATAAAGACAGGAGAACATCATATTTGCCCATAGTAGTCTTTTTTTAACAGAATACTGTGAAAACATAATATTTTTAATTCCAATGTGTCATCTGTCACACGAAGCAAGAGTTTGACAACAGGAGAGTCGTCACGAAGCATTCACATTGCAAAGGCACAGATGTGGGTAGCAGAGCTGTACACAGCAGCCAGCTGCACTAGTACCAGGCTTGACTTCTAGAAAAGGCAAACTGGGAGCTGCTGCTTTCCACCGGCAAGCACGGAAGAATTGTTGATACTGTTTCTGACCCATCTGAATTGCACACTTTAATGTTTCTACAGTGGATTTCTAAACAGCCATATCCAGTGGGGCCCTGATCCTTGTAGGTACTTCTGAACATTACTTAAGAATAACAAACACAGCTTGCAGATTTGCCACTAGCAGCTGCCACAAGCTACTGAAAAAGGCAGATTATTAAGACTATACAAAACCAAAGCTGGGAATATAAATATAAAATGAAACGCTTACATGTTGCTGAACATGCTGCCTAACATCAGAAACACGAGACAACAGCAGAAAGCCATGCAACGTATTTTGGCAGAAGCGCGCAAACATTTCACAGCTTGTCCCCTGGATGCCATGCTCACACTTACATTGGTCTGTGTCACACTACCTTAACTTGTTTTAAGCATTTCCATCATCTGTGAGGTAGGGAGGGAAAAACAGAATAGTTAAAGTATAATCAAATGAGATCTTGCACATTGTAGTATAATTTGTAAACAATCTCATTATTGGCTGTGGTGTGGAGAGTGTGAATGGTTCAGGCTTCTGTCTCAATTTAGCTAGACAGGGAACTTTCTGGAAGCCAGGTGAGCGATTCAATGGGTTACTAACGAAGGAGATGAAAAAACTAGGATTAACAGAGGAGAAATAGTGACAGAACATGAACAAACACATAAAAAAGTGAAAAATTTCTGTGTCTTACTGCATTGTTTTTGCTGTCATGTCAGAATCAAAACTTCCAGTAACATCTTTCGATCAGTGAGCAATTTTAAATGCTATGTTAATCTAGCTACTTCAAAAATATATGAATAAAGATGCAAAATTAAAAAAACAAACAACCACAAATCAGAACAATGCATTAGATAAAAGATAAAACTACATCAGTTATCATCTCTGTATATGTAGATCTACAGAAGTCTTTCTTCTAGATGAGAAATTACAGTCATAAAATAAAAATAATACATCTAGATCTTGTTGATACATTGCTCATCATTTTTTATTATACTTCCAAAATCATAGGTACCATCTGAAAGACCCAGCCTACCAAATCCTTATATGCACAAACTCTCCTAATGGCTTAGTTTTAAGGGCAGCCATGCACTGTGCTTTTAATTATGCACCCACAGAATCCTGCTCCAGTGAGATCTTGTGCCCATGATGCCCTGAGAAAGCCCAGGGGATCTTAAAGATACTCTGGACCTCAAAGGACTGTATCTTCAGTCACCTACTCATATAATTTATTGTGAATTTACAGTACTTTGCATAAGTGTATAAACCTTTCGTGTCTGATGAGGACAGATACTAAAAGTCACCTACAAGCTGAAGGATTTGTATCAAGAAACAATGTGTACTTGCACATCTATGTATTATACTGCTGAACAGCTAAAAATCTGTAACAAGCATGGAAGAAACAAGAGTCTCTCCTGATGGAGTGGCAGAGTAATCAATTGGTCTAAACTTTTGCTGTTAGACAGGAGCCTCAAAGGAGATGCTAAAATAGATAGAATTTGAGACTCTATCTTAAAGCAATAGTTTCTTAACCAAGAACGTAGACCAATCGTTCCACTATCACTTGAAAACTGTTTTGAAAAGATTTTTAAGAACTTTAAAGTAGATTTGACATATAAATCACAAATAGACAAAATAACATCAGAGTTGTATTTTCTAGCTGGGTCTAATGCAGAATAACTGTAAAATGCAGCAGAGAAATTAGACACAATAGCTGGAAATATCTAAATGCATTGATTAAATGATTGGCATGTCCCTGGTGAAAATAGCCAGTGTATTAACTTTTCTAAAGATTCACAGTAGGCAGTAAGGAAAAAAAACCCCGAAACATATATGTCTGTGTATGTGGGTGTGTATATATATTTTTTTTTAAAAAAGAATTTGCTGGATTTCTGTCTTTCTTGGAAGTTGTGACTGTTTGTATACTGGTACTGGAGTGCCTCCATTGGCTTGTCTCCTACCATTATTTCAGCAATGAAACATGGGACAGACAGAGCTGCTGAAGGATATGCACACTGGTTGAATACTGAGCTACAAAGCAAAGCAGCTGTCTCATTTACAATGCTGGGAAAAAATGAGGTAAAATAGCTTATTAAACAAGTGTTATTGACATAATTTTACTTTTTTCCCTATTTTATTTTGATCCTTCTGCGTAGTGAGAGCCAACGATCAGGAATTTGTAGCGATGTAATTGCGCTTGGCTCCCTGCCTCCCTCCGGCACATCCCGGTTAAGTGGAACCGATGCTGTTTCGTGCAGATTAGGCGGCAGTCGTTACAATTCAGCAGTGTTACACCAATTGGATACACTTGGAAAACATCCTAGGGAAAGCAAGACCCTGTTCAGTCGCTGACAAAGGCTCCCACGCTCCCCAAGCTCTGCCTTTCCCCAGAGATGTGATCTTTCCCCAGGATCACCCGAGGAAGTCCCTGCCTGTTCTGCCTCCCCGACATGCTGGCCGTGCAGCTGCTGAGGGACGTGGGACGTGCGGTCCCACCCCTGGGATGCCGTGGAGAAGACCCCGGGGAGCTTGGGCGCTCATTGCCTGTCCCATGGGCCTTGGCTTAGGCTTACCATCCCCATGGAGATGAAGGCTTAGTTATCACCCAGTTAGCGTAAACCATACGTAAGGAGAGCCAACCTCACTGCTCAAGTCTCCTGGGGGATCTGCACAGGTTTATTATCCCAGGCAACATCTCCTCTCCACAGGAGACTCTCCTGCCGCCCTCTTAGTTAGGTCAAGGACTGCTTCCCCTCCGTATGTATGTATCATGTAGCCATAGCAGGAATCATTTCTGGCCCTTAACTGGTTAATAAACAATGTTTTCCTTTGGTCAGCAGTAAAACTCTTGTCCTTCCTTGAGTTCCTCCTTGGCATCTTTCATCAAGGGATGTACCTTTCACTGAGCCTTACTTTCTGTATCAGTCTGTACCCTAAAATACACATACAATATAGGTTTCTAAGCAGGTTAAGTGTATATAGCTGGTGGCTGTCTCCTGAACAAGTCCGGTCATGGGAATGACCCACCACTTGGTGGTGGACTGGGAAGACCAATCCCCAGCCTCTTTTCTTTGGTAAATCGTGACAATGCACATGAGATACTGGCAGGCCTGGGGCCATCTGGGGATATGCTCACATCCATGTTTCAGTTGGGATCAGGAGAACAAGTTTCTGAGCAAATTTCTGAGGTGAACTTCCCATTTACTGTTCTTGTGCCAGCTGATCATGGGCAACTGTGGGGCTGTCCTGTTTTTGGCTGGGATAGAGTTAATTTTCTTCCTAGTAGCTGGTATAGTGCCCTGGTTTGGATTTAGTACGAGAATAATGTTGGTAACACACCGATGTTTTCGTTGTTGCTGAGCAGTGCTTACACTAAGTCAAGGACTTTCCAGCTTCTCATACTGCCCTGCCAGCGAGGAGGCTGGGGGTGCACAAGAAGCTGGGAGGGGACACAGCTGGGACAGCTGACCCCAACTCGCCAAAGGGATGTTCCGTACCATATGACGTCATGCTGAACAATAAAACTGGGGGGAGTTGGCCAGGGGATGGCTGCCTGCTGCTCGGGAACTGGCTGGGCATTGGTCAGCAGGTGGTGAGCAATTGCATTGTGCATCACTTGTTTTGTTTATTCTCTTATTATTATTATTTTCCCTTCCTTTTCTGTCCTATTAAACTGTCTTTATCGCAACCCACGAGTTTTACCTTTTTTCCGTTTCTCTCCCCAATCCCACTGCGGGGGTTGGTGAGCGAACAGCTGTGTGGTGTTTAGCTGCTGCTGGGTTAAACCACAACAGGGGCCAAGCGGGAGCTTGGCTGGAATAATGTCCTCTCTCCACCATGCTGCTGGCACGGACATCAGACCCCCAGCACAAGCCGTTTCAGCCTGCAGTGCTGCTCCTACTGCTAATGTAGACGTTGCCTGAATGAATCCTGCTGACTTGATTGATCCCGTTTAAATCAATGTGATTGTTTGTACGAGCAAAGTTGATAGATCTGGCCCTAAATGGCATTTACTGCACCATATTATTTGGCATATAAATCAGCTGTTTGGGGCAGTGGTCACTGTTTTGTTACCACTGTGAATTTAGGAAAAAAAAATCTATAAAAGTCATTGAAGAAAGTCCATATTTACTGTGGAATAACTGATGTTAACACTTGACTGGTTATATTTAGATGTGTAAAGCAGCCTTGCTCTGGAGCTAGTTTAATGGGAATCTTCTGTCATTTGGGATCCTTGAATTTAGGGCTATAGGAAGAAGTAACCAAGTTCATTATAATCCCTTTCTTCCAAAATATCATATACATCTGTGAATTATGCACTTACATAGTTGTAAATCTGCATGTCGCTGTTTCTACCCAGTGACAAAATATTCTTTTAGCTTTTTTAATGGTTACTATAAAATTCTCCATGATGTATATTGCAAGTAGTAATTTTCATCTAGAAATATGGATGACATCTTGCCTATGGCAATGAACAGGTTTTAATACAACAATAAAGCATGCCCTGTCTTCTTAATTAGTCTCCATTGATTAAACATGCAGATTATTTACAAAAAGCCTAATGCAACGGAAAGGAAGAATAACTAATGCAATGGCTGTATTCCCAGGATCACATGCAATTCATCTTTACTAAGCTAGCTGAGCCTCTATAATCTCAAGGCATTTATGAAATAATAGGGAGAAAGCTTTAGGTTAAGCATATTTAGTATAAAAAGTATTTGTTTAATTTCTTTCTTAAAATGAAATTCTCCTATTCTTGAGGGAAAAGGCAAGCGCTAGCTGAGTTAAAGCCATAGACATCTTGCAGTAAAATGTAAGAAGCCTTGTCAGATCACTAATGGAAACAATCTTTATGATGCTGAGATTTTGTAGCTTATAATTAAACATCACAGTCCAGCCCCTGTAACCTCTATCATCCTCACATGTCCTATTTTACATATCACAGCAATTAGTGAAGCATATAGTATATATTTAGATGAAGGCTTTCTGTCAGGAGCTGGTGATGTAGTGACTCAGCAAGGCATCATCAGAAGGCATTTGCCAGTGCTAAGGCTTTGTGCACCTCTGTGGGGGCTAGACCTGTCAGATTAATACAAGAGGCTATTTTTATAACATCCAGAAAGTTTCTGCTGTGCATCAAACTGCATTAGCTGCTTATTTTAGATGACAGCAGTTCATACATTATTCTTGAACAATATAGTCTTTAGCGGTTTTTGGGTATGTATATCTCCTAAAATGAAACTTTCCTGTGAAGCATTTTGTAGAAGAAGGGCTTCCAAATTGAGATCATCAGAGACACTTTCATCAGGCACTTCAAACGTAACCATGCATTAACAGCCCACATAGCAAAGGTAAGTAGCAGTCGTGGCGACAGGCTGCCTGGGTATCGGGGAGTACTCTGAGTGCATAATTTGGGACAACATGAACATCTGGATTCATGCCCTGCTCTCTTCTGCTGAGTTGGGGTTTGGCCCTGGGCAGTGCCTTTTGAAAGAGGCCGTGCTCTTCAGCTGATCTGGTCTTTTATTTATCATGTTAATTTTTTCTCCCAGCAATGTAAATCTCACCCTCTTTCCCACCCAATCAGTTGTTTTAATTCTGAAAAGGAACTTGCCTGAAAGCCACCATTTTCCCTGCGGGTGTTGATGCTGGATCACATGCATGTGACATGCACAGCCCGCCGCTAGCGGAGGGGCTGTGCTTTACTTTCTCTTGGCTGCCCTTAAATCTGCCCGTGGTGTTTGGAGGGTTAGTCTGAGCCCATGAGCTGAGCATTTTGCCCTGACTCACGTCTCCTTCCATGTCCCCGAGATGATGGGGCAGATCCTGACTGCAAATGCGTGAAGCAGTGGAAGACACCTGTGAGATCCCAGCTGCGTCCCCAAGGTCAGAAGCAAGGACTTCAAGCAACTTCTAGAGAGATAGTGGAAATTACCACCGAAGCCAGGTAATTTCACCAGATGCCATCATTAACACTTGGCTTTCACAATGTGCTCTTTGTGTGTAAATCTCAGAAAGATATTGTCAAGGAGGTCGCTGTTATTAGCTCTAATGGCCCAGTGAAGTGACTTGGAAAAGGTGACGCTGGAGCCAACAAAGGCACTGAAGCAGAGGTGGGCTTTTCTGAGTCATGGTCTGACTCTCAGCCCTCCTCACTCCTGCTGCCCTGATGCCACTGGAGCTGCCCTCCCTCTCTCCTGTTCCCTGTTCCCCTTCTGCAGTCCCATACCAGCTGCCCATCCTTGCTCACCAAAGCACTTACCAAAGTGCCTTAATTGGCATATGCTCCCAGGTCTCGCTTGGCAAAATGTAGCTGTGTCTGCACTTTTCTAAATGGGGATGGATTAATTGCATGCTTAAAAGCTTTGCTGGATGGAGACCTGCACTCTAGAGCCAGCTCCACCTTCATTGCTGGAGCCTGCAGAGAGGAGGAGAAGGCATTTTTCTCCTTCTCCCACACAAGCTGGGAAAGAGAGGGGCAAGAGAAGCAGGGGGAGCACTGACTTGGTTTCTGCATCAGAGCAGGCAGTGCACCGCTGTCAGGAAAGCAGGACCTGGAGCATGAGGCTCTGAGCACCTGCCCAGATCCCACAGCACCCTAGTAGCAAGGCTGAGCTGAGAAGTGTGCCACATCTCAGTAGTTCTGCCATATTTTTTAATAAAAACATTTAGAGAAAAGGTTTCCCTAGTGACTTTGGTAAAAAGAAACACCTAAAACCTCAACATTTTTTATGCAGACAGCTATTAATGCTAGTGATAATATTAGTTGTATCTAGGATAACTAGTAGCAATAATAATTGCCTGCATAAAAAGCATTGTTGTTTTTTTAGTAGGAGTTGGGTATTAGAAATAATAATACTTTCATTTAAGTAGCTCTTTCATGTGCAAAACACGTTAGGGATGATATCCAAGTTGTGCAACAGAGGGGTGCTGGAACCTCCATTACCTAAGCTATTAAACATCCTTTAAACTATGGAATAAAAACACCACATTGTGCCTGTTATTATAAGAACACAGCATTTAACACCCTATTGAAAAGAAAAACTGTACTTCCTATATCTTTTCCTGACTGAAGCTTATTTCCATTGTTTTCTCAGAGAAGCAACAAAGTTTGGACTTAGTCTGTTTAATCACACCTTCAGTTTTCATACCTTTATGTTATTATTGTCAATGCATGATTTTTAAAAGATCTGTTCCTGAAGTTATTTCCCCCATCAAAAGCTTTGGTTTTGCTTCTGAGGTGTATGTCTTATATCTATATAGTAAACTCACCTGTGGTATTAATGACAAAGATCTCTTTGCTGAATCACTACAGTCAACAGGAATTTCAATATTTATCTCTATGGCAGTTGGGTGAGGTCCCTTTTAGTTTCTTTCCCTTTTAAGTTGCCGCTTTTGTTTTCGGTTTCCCTAGACTCCCAGCATCACTCATGGCAATGTGAGTGGAGGGTTCTCACCACGGCAGCTGTAATAGTCATTGATTTTTTTGGTTCAGCAGCAGAACCAGAAAAAAAAGATTTCTATCAACCTTCTGAAATGCAATCCTGAAACCAGAAAAAAAAAGAAGATTTCTATCAACCTTCTGAAATGCAATCCTGAAAACTTTAATTTCAGATCAGCAAAATACGCAATGTGAGGGACATCGTATAAAAGTAGAGGGAAAAAAGCCTGGCATCACAAAGCAGAAGGGCCAAGTATGGTGGCTACTCTTCCCTGACCTGGTGCTTAAAGGAAAAGATGTTCACTGAGGTCAAAACCACACTCTGCTACATGCAGGGATTTGAGTCAAAGCCCTTCTTTTACTAGAGATGTTTCCTAGCTCCAGGCAGAGATCACATGAAATAAGAAGTTCTCCAGCTCTCCTGGTGTGGCTATTTTACTTTTCATGGCAACTGGACAAACGCTTAGCAATCGAGCGGGGAAGAGCATGTGTTTGAGTGACTCTGCAGCCTGGTACAGCCTTTGGTTGAGGCAGAGCACCATCGAGTTTTAGCTTGGTGGCAATGGCCATTGAAGCCATTTGCACCAAATTAAACCATATTGAAAGAAGAGCCGTCAGACACATTCCCCGAAAATTCCTGGAAGTGTGATGGATGAGCAGTGGCTGCCCTGAAGGAGGGCAGTAGCAGCTCCTCTCTCCCAGGGAAGGGAGGGCTGGAGCCACACGTCCTGCCCCATCATCAGTACACCTGGGAAGGAAGAGGGAAACTACCACCAAGGTCCAAACTATTTATCAGATAAAACTATTGCTGAATTTGACCCAAATTCATAAAGAATTGTTATGACCCCAAATTGCATTTTTTAGTTAATAAAAGAACTAAAAATGTTGCTGCTAAGTGCTGCTCACCACCTCTGAACATCAATCACGCACATTGAAACCCCCACTTCCCGTGACAGCCCATGCCTATGAGTTCTACCTGCACACGCAAGAGGGCTGCTGGTGAATCCTTCAGCTCCACCAACATGGTGGTCAAGAAAGACAATATCACGAATTCAACTGCCTCCCTGCAATCTCCTCACCGCTCTGCGACCCAGCCCCAACCTGAAGGATCTGCACATTGATGCTACTTCACTAATCTCACCAGTTTAGGTTAGAAAGTCCCAAGGCTGTAAGTCAGCTCTCTTGTATGCATCATTATTTCTGTATCTAATTCTTCTTTAAATATTGGGCAGGCTCTTTTCATAGCTGAGTAGTCATTTCAGCAAGTGTGGTGGTTGATTTACAGTTTGTACTTTGTACACTTTCTGTAGTGAAGCATAAAATTGAAAGGCTTATGTCAAATTCATTCATACATGTACATGTTCAAGAACAAATTAATTTTGAAGCACTTACAGGGTATATAATGTTTCTATCTCATGCTTTACAAATCTATAAAGTAATTTATAACATAAAGTCTACTTTAGAAGAGAGCTGCAGTAGAACAGATAGCAAAGTGATTTCAATCTAAAATATCCCAGTGCTACACTCCCCCAGATATCTGCAATTCAGATCTGATAGAAATCATGAGTAATCAGTTTCTAAAGCAAAATTATTACACAAGGAAAGGCTCTCAGTGCAATGTCCTCTCGCAAAACCAGGCTATTCTAGGACAAATTAAGTTTTCTAACCATCAGTATGCAGCACACTAGATAAGAGGTCAGATTTGGATCTCAAACTAGCATAAATGAGGAATCACAGTTATGCAGGACCAGAATAAACTCATTTAGATGAATACTGGATAAATGCCATGTGTAACTGTAATACTAGGGCCATTGTAATTAACTTGAAGAGAGTTTCCACCCCATGAGAACAGATATCTTCCAGCTGACATTACTGTTGTGGTCCTTCTCCTCTGGATGGCACGGCCAACGGAGGGCACCTCTGCACAGGGTGAGTATCTTCCCTGCGCCATCCGAGCACAGGTTCTTTGAACATCCTTCCAGCACGTTGTGTTTTAGAGGGCCACCAGCTTCTTTCTGCTTTCTTCAGCAGGAGCTGGGAACTGTGAGCACTGCTTAGCACTGGCCTCACTGCACAGGGCCAGGGGACCCAGAAAGCACATGGACAACCTCTCTTTGGTCACAGCCAAGCTCCTTCTCCACTTGGAGCAACATCGTACCTGTAAATTCCCCCATGTTCAGTACTTGTCATTAGCAAATGTGGTAGGCAATCATTAAAAATGATCAAAGATAAGCAATGACCCAAATTCAACCCTGGGATGAGCAGCTCCAGCTCCCCTGAAATTGCAGGCTGGCATGGATGGGAAGGAGTGCTGAGTCTAACGAGCTGACAGCCAGCTGGTTTGTCACAACTACTTCTGCTCTGTCCTGGCATCCTTGTGTCCGCGTTTTTTTCAGGGGCATTCCTGCTCTCTCTGCAAGCAGCAATTTCATATACTAACAGTACAAGGAGTAAAATATACAGCAATGGCTGCGAACTGCTACCGTGCTCCTCTTCCCACTATTCATCGCACTTGGCTTACGTATGGCATCTGGGTAGATAACTCTGTAATTTGTACACAGGCAGTGCGTTCCCTCACCTCCTCAGGAGAAACAGAGACATAATCAGAATTTAGGGTGACTTCTAAAAGGTGCGTATTTCAAAGGCAAAATTGCAACATAAAGCATTCAGAGAAACTATAACCCAAGTACCACCTGCGTGCAGAAGGGGGAAGGAAAATATCATTCTTGGTAACAGCCAGTGGCTGCAGACCAAAGGGTCTAATTCAAGGCAGCTGCTCCTGCTCCTCACATCAGAGGGAAGAAGCCCTAGTTTCAGTTCCCCCATGCAGTGAATTGTGAGATATTTATAAAATGTGGAACAGCTTCCACAGCGCAGGGCGATAAAGGTCACCCCAGCACAGCTGGGCAGGTAACCGGTCAGCACGGCACAGCCACAGCCACAGCAACCCGGGGAGAAACGCCGGCTGTGGGGCAACGGGACTGTCCTTCAACACAGACACGCAGGGCAGGGGGTTGCCCCGGGGCCGGGTGGATGCTCACGCAGGATCGAAGAGCGGTGCCTCGTCCCTTTCTTCTGCTGAATGCTGGGACCAGGTTTCTCAAAAGCAGCTAATGACACCGGGTGCATTAAAATTCTCAGCACAGGAATTGATTTTGTTGGACGTTCTCTTTCTGGAAGTCAGTTCAAACTGGGTCCCCCCCAAAAGTCCTTTTGAAAAGGCTAACCACCGCCAGCCTCCTGCACCACTTTCTTCCCCACAGCCCCACAGCAGCTGCGTCGCCGACACATGTGAAGTGAGAAAAGTCCTTATTCCAGCAGGAAATGGTGAAAAGAAAGAACTAGTAGCCTGAAATTCTGCTGTGAAAGACAAGAGAGATTTCAGAGGAACCCAAAGAAAACTTGCATCCAGCTCAGTGGGAATGCCTTAGGTCTACACTTCACCTAATTCTTTGCAGAAAACAAGTTAGTGCTATCACCTTAACAACTGCTTTAAACAAAGGGAATCCTAAAATTTGCTTTATCATCAGAAGGCGACGGCTGGCAGCCAGGAAGCGCCGGCAGCAGTGGGGGGCTGGAGGAGCACCCCCAGCACAGCCCCATTGCAGCCACTGCCCTGCTGCAGCAGGGAGGCAGCTGTACCGAGTGCCGCGCTGCCTGCTGTGCTGTTTGCCGAGCGTTTTGCACGCTCCTGTTTGCAGTTGCTAATAAATACCCCCAGTGTTAATAATTTGAGCTGGAATCTTCTGTGACTTCTTTCTGCCTCAGGTTGCATTTTTTTCTTTAAAGTTTCAGCACAGCAGTTCAGCAGTTTTTGAGAACCTGTATCGGTTGCCTAAGGAGTTTCTGACTCTGAGAGGAGACAAAATTCATCAGTTTTCTTGTGGCTGCCACAGTTGTACTCAAATATTAAATAAATGGTATTTGGATGGAGTTTGTCTGAAGTTTGATTGTGAAAATCAGTCATAAAGACCTTGACAACTAAATGTCAGTGTAGACTTATCCCACCGTTGTTGTGCTGGCGCAGAGTGCTCTGGGGCTGTTCGTGCCCTATGAATTAGATTCACAAAGTAGTCACAGTGTCATGCCATGGTGCCGTAGCAGCCACCTTTCAGGGATCTAACTCCCTCAAGCATTCACAAAACAGGATGTAATAGGTAGGCAGTTTGCAGTGTGAGGGGAGAGATGGGTTCCTAAGCTTGGGATCCAGGAAAGCCAATACAGCGCAGAAGGACCATCTATGCTAGATGATAGAAAATGTAAAGGCTAGGATGCATTTGAAATGCAAGTTTGCTGAGCTCTGCACAAAATGCAGAGGAAATGCTCAGCTTTTCCTGGCTAGTGGAGAGCTGCTTCTACTCAAGAACATTTCTATGGACGCCTGCTGTTTCCTACCCTTGTATTCCAGGAAGGCAGTTATTGTATTAAATCTTCTCAGGTGGCTATCACGATGAAAACTTTGCTGGGAGATCTCACAGCTCCCTTGGAGACCTCTGCAGGGCCAGGAGGGGACGAAGCTTTGGTCCCTGGCTGCAGTACTAATTCCTACCCAAGGCTGCCTTCTTTGGCCACGTGCATCTTCAGATTTGTAGGGTGCTGTCTGGGATTTCGGTTAGGAGGGAACGCTCCCTGGAGATCGCCAAGTCTCCCTTCCATGCCTAGATAAAAATATCCTACAGGTAGGTCCTACCTCCGTGTGGGTAAGGGAATCATCATTGAGTAAATGCCTGTGTTTGCCCAGAAAAATGCTTATTAACAAATTACATTTGTTTCTTTCTAATACCGTCATAACTTTCTCAGTGAATTGATGTGGAGGAGTTTTCTCTCTTGAACTGGCTCTTTAATTGCACTGCTAACGAGGTAGGTAGGGCGCCAGGGTAAATAAGCACAGGCAGTGCTCTCTGCTATTATGGCTGGTGATTGCTTCCAGCTGTCGAACTAACACAGTGACAGTGAAGCCCACGGTGCAGACAAATATTTTGCTACTGCCTCAGATTTCAAGTTAGCTTATAAAAAATGTGGACTTATGCAATATAAAAGACTTTCTAAGGTGTTTGACTTGGTATTGCAGGGTATAACATTAGCACTGTTTAGGTTTAATAAAGCACATAGGAAATAAAGATGAAGAACTGCTTTCTCTGAATACCCTTTGACAATGAGCCACCATCATTAAACAGGGGTGTCCCTAGTATAGGGATTGTTCCTAGACCTAAAACTGTTCATCAGCAGTGCAGATGCTACATTAGATCATGGCTGATAAAATCTGTAGCTTGCACAAGAATCAATGTTATGTTTAAGTGATGAAGAGAAGGCAGCCATACGAGACCTATTGCTTGGTCAGCTGGATCCACTGTTTTTAAGTACAGCCAAATACAGAGTTAAACTCCACAGAAGAAGAAATAATGGCTGCTCTAGTTAAGTGCTATTTTTCCTCTAAAGGATTTAGAGGCCAAACAAGAAGATGAAACCTCAAGTTCTCTAATAGCTGAGAAGGCTAGTGAGACCTTGGATGGCTAAACAGGGGATGCTGAGATGGAGGCAGGAGCCGAGGCTGACGTGTGTGCTGTCTGCAGTCTTAGTATCCGCGTGTCACTGAGGATGCTGAAAAAATGGGAAAGATGCAGAGAAGAACTGCAAAAGCGGGCCAAGGACTAGAGAAGCCACCTAATGGGGAAAGAGAGATTTAAAAAGCACTATTTGTCTAGCTTACCAAAAAGAAGATTGAAAGGTCTTGATTACAGTGAATAACTATCTTCACAGGGAGAAAAGTGCTCTTTAATCTGGTGGAAAAGGCTGAATCATTGAAAGCTGAAACCAGATAGATCTGAAGAGGAAATTAGGCAAAACATGTTAATAGTGAGGGTTGGAAACAAGCTGCTGAGGGAAGGGAAGGGAAGGGTAAAGGAAGGGAAGGGAAGGGAAGGGAAGGGAAGGGAAGGGAAGGGAAGGGGAAGGGAAGGGAAGGGAGTCTGCAGTGCTTGATGAAGATGTCACGATGCTTTTCTGAGAGAGACAATTTTCTGGTACATGTGCTATGTTTCAGTCCATCTCAATACAGGCACAACTCAGTGAGAATTTAAGAGCTGTGATAAAATCTAGCTGTCTCTTCCAGCTTCAAACTCTGGGACCCTGTAGGAGCCATCCGGAGGTGCGCAGGGGTGTGCACGCCAGCTGGGGGTCTGTGCAGGGAGAAGAGGCCCCTGTTTTCTCTCTCTCCCCTTCAGCAAGATAGTCATGCCAGGAACCAGTGCCGGTATTTACTCCTAAAAGCCTGGCTGGCTGTGTTTCCAAAATGCCTTGCAGCACAACGAACTCCTTGCTTATCCGACCTCACTGAAACTCTTCCTAATGAGCAGAGGGGATGGCGGGGCATTGCAGGGGGGACCATGCCGGCTCGCCCCCATCCCCAGCAAGGCAGGTGGCTCGGGGCGCTGAGCCAGGCTGACACGGCTCCAGTGGGCGATGCTTTCCTTTGGGGGGATTATTTGGAAGAACAACCTGTCTGCTCATTCTGAGTGAGTTTTCTATCTGAAATTCAATACTTTTTCTTAACTGAAGTATGTATCCTCCCCCCTCTCTCTCCATCTCCCCACCTTCCACAGAGACAAAGAATTATTTTTTCCCCAGTGGAGCAGCAACATCCTTCAAATGCCTATTAGACAGCCTCACCCTCACTTAGTTTGTGAGATCAGCTGTGCACGCTCTGTCTGTGAGTCAGTCCTGCAACCCGGACTAGCCATGCTGTGCTGCGGCTGTGCCTTTGCATCTAGCAAATGGTTTCCAGTACAATTATAATATTTTCAATCTATGGCAGGATTGAACTCAACAGGGCTAAAAGGCTCAAAATAAGGTGGGTATGATGTCACCTGCAGCAAAACAATAATCCCCACCTTCTTTGAAGCTGACTGTAGCTATTTTTTATTCCTTTAAGTTGTCAGTCTCATGGCAAGATGCTGGCAAAAATTAACTCCCACACTTGGCTTTGCAGCAGGAAGGTGACTGCGTCATGGAATGATGTTTCAAGCTTTCATAAATTTATCTTTGACAAAATGCATCTCTTTAGCAAGAGGAGAGCTAGGCTGGAAATAAGCAAGGAATGCTAACACCCTATCATGGTGCTTCTAGACTTTTTCAGGATGGAGAGTCCTTTACTCAATCTTTAAAGAAATGATCAAAATCTCCATACACTTACTATAGAAGAGTGAAAACCTGAACAGTGCTAGCAATGATGGAGCAGCCCTTGGAGAAGAAAGATGTGTGGACTCTGGTTGAATTTGCAGTGCCTTGCATTATCACAGACTGCATGTCTGGGACCCTTGAGGATTCAGCCCCTGGGGAGAGTAACTTTCCTCCAGCTCGTGAATGGTTTCCAAACAGTAATCTCCACT
Organism: Aquila spilogaster; assembly: GCA_024606505.1. Classification (NCBI taxonomy): domain Eukaryota; kingdom Metazoa; phylum Chordata; class Aves; order Accipitriformes; family Accipitridae; genus Aquila; species Aquila spilogaster. The sequence continues at coordinate 19,416,571 of JANHGO010000069.1, read as the reverse complement.
GAGAAGTTGCAGATCACCCATGGATGCTCAGCAGGCAATTGCCTGGTCTCATGATAATATAGTAAGAAATTTAAGATCCTTCTCTCCTCCCAGCCCACACTCCTTTCTCCAGGACCCCTCACATATTTTCTTCCCATGACTTTACAGGGAAAGCAGCTGCTGTAGCTGCTCCTGGGATGCAAGGGTTACACGGGAAAAAGCTCTTCCTTGAGCAATATCACTCACTAATGTGTAGTTAAGCACAGAAATATTTCCTGATTTTTCTTTCTTTTTTTTTTTTAAGGAGGTAGAGAGGGGTAACGAATGGTAAAACTAATGAGTCAGTCACATGTTTTCAAAAGGATGGAGAATGAGTTATCTGATGGAAAATCAAAAGGCTTGATTGCAGTTTTTGTCATGACCCTCTACCAGTTTGGCTGTGGTAAAATCCATTGACTTTTCTATAATTGTCCCAATTACACAATCAGGAGTGAGGGGCAAATTAGACCCAAAGTCCACATTTGCAGGCAATTAAAAGCATAGCATTCTGGCTGATTGAGATGAACATTTAAATCAGCTGATTTAACAACAATTAAACAAAAACTTGCTAACTTGTACAATAAAGAAATCAATAGAGAGATCAGGATAAAATACATGGATTTGCCAAAGAGAAATGGAGAAGTGGAAATTAATGACAATTACAAAAAAATCCAAACCCAAACCCCAGTGGTTTTCACAGAAAAGAGCCTTTGAGGGCAACCACTCCACAGTAAAGTAGAGGAAAGCAAAACTTATGAAGACATTAATCAAGGTATAAGTGAAAAGAAAATGAGATGCTTCGGGGCACAGAGATGACAGGAAGCATATCTGTGGCAATAAGGGATGATGGAAATCATACAGAGGGAAATAAAACAAAGGATACATGAGGAAAGGATGCAAGAGCTGCAGAACACCTACTCTGACAATAGTCTTTTGCTCTTACTAAAAGAGAAAATCAATAAACTCTGTGTAGGAAGAGAAGCTTATTAAATCATTGACTGTCCAACTGCATATTCCTGTTGGCAAACACATTGCTCTGTGTGATAGATGGACAGCAGGGTCAAGAGGTCGTTCACTGAAGTGAACAGGCTTCATAAAATCTAAATTTGCAAACAGCCGGAGCGGCAGAGCCCCACTGAAGTTACTGCTGTCAGGCGATTTCTGTTCGCTGCAACACCGCGAGTTCATTTACGGAGCAGTGAGAGGGTCTCAATCGAGGGAGAAGCAGGAGGGACTCTTGCAGCTCCGGCCCAGGGTATGCTGGATCTGTGCACGCCCGTGACCAGCCATGCTGTGGAGCAGTGATGGCTGGCGGCCACGGTGGTCTGCTCTGGGTCACCAGCACCGGTGGCTCACTCCCTCACCCTGCTCTCCAGACTTGCAGCCTGGCGGTACAAGTGGAATGAAACCATAACACTGTCATTCTTTCTTTGTCTGAAGACATGCCCTAGCCCATCATCACCGAAGGACTTGTGAACCCTAGAGTCATAAGGGTTTGGGCTGGAAGGGACCTTCAAAGGTCGTCTAGTCCAACCCTGCTGCCGTGGGCAGGGACATCTTTCACTTGGTCAGGTTGCTGAAGGTCACCCTTCATTTGGCACATACCAAAGCAACAATAAAGTGCCTTCTTCGAAGAGACCCAGTGTTTCTCCCACTGTCAGGCAGCAAGTTGTAGCCTGACTTGTTTTTTTCTCTCCCTGGTGGCTATGTTACCGGCAGGTCCCTGGTCCCACTGGCATCAGCCCATTGCTTCCCTATGCCCCCTGCCCCATCACCTCTCCAGGGCTTCCCCCTGGATCCGTGGCTTCTCCTCTCCCTCGCAGTGTTAATGACCCCTTTTTGCAAGATGAAACTCAGAGCTCACTCGCTCACCTGGTGAGACCAAGAGAGGGGAAGGAAAGGGGCTTTCCAGGGAGAGCAGTGGACTGTAAGCCTTCAGGAACGTGCATTTCATGCGTAACTGAGCAGCTGAGCAGACAAGTCTGAGGCACAAAGAAACCAAGGTCCTACAGGACCAGGTCACAGACCCAACGCCCCAGCCTCCCCTCCAATATGGCATCTTCTTCTGAACCGAGGTGACAGGATCGTACCCCAAGGGAGCTCAAACATGTTTCAATGTACCTACAGCCCCCCCACTGCAGGGCCCCGTGCACAGCAGGGTGGAGTCTGGTGAAGATGTGAGATCTGGAGATGGCAGCCATGGAAAGGTCACTTCCCACAGCCGGGTCGTCCCGTAGCTTCCCTCCTCCCCTGTGTTTCTTTGCCAGCATGACTCACACTGGCAGTAAGATTTTTGTGTCTAACCAATGCAAAGCATTTGCATTTTAAGTACTTCTCACATTAAGTAACGCCTCATTCCGATTTCCTTTTTGGAGTAGATATTTCTTTAACTTTTTAAGCACACTAATTATTTTTTTCTTTTGGAGGGAAGATGGGTGTGCTTTGCCTCTTGGGGGCAAGACTGAGATCCTGGATACTCATTTTAGACTGATGGAGAAGGAGCCGTTGAGGACAGGCTGTCAGTGCCTGTAAATCCCCAGCTCCCAAATGCTGTAAGTTTACTGCTGTGGATTGGGAACTACCCAATTTGACCTTGATGAGCAAAATGTTTTTCTGCTTTTTTTTAGAGTTTTGGGTTGGAGAAAGCACAAAGTGGTTTTTTTTCCTTTTCCTGGAATATGAAATGCTAGATCAGGCTTATGAATACTTGGAGCTACTTGTGCTTCACTTCAGGCTGAGGAATGACAGGGGATCAAACTAAGCATTGGCTCTTTGGTTATTAAAAATTTATTTAGAGATGTTTCCTCCTTCCCAAATTAATGTCAAGAAAATCTTGTTGTTTGTTGCCTGCAAATTGTGGAGAATTTTTTACGTTCCAGCACATTTTCTCCTGAATGCTGACAGATTAGAAGAAAATCAAAATGATTATGTACATAAATAATAGAATACACACATAAAGATAACCTTGAGGTGTCTAAACTTGATGCATATTCCTCTAGATTTCTGTTAGCTTTTGTATGTGAATGGATTAAAAACAACAAAAATATTGTGAACTAAATTTAAATGTAAATCTTTTGTCTAAGAGAGAAAAAATAATTTGTATCAATAAATCAATCATGATTTGTAAGCAGTCTTTGTTTCCTACTATCAAAAATAATCTTTCTATCTGCAAGGAATGCATTTCTAACATTAAATAGTTGATACTATTCAAATTAGTTACAGCCTAGCAAAACTCTTTCTTCCTCAAGTCATAAATTATTTGTTTTTCTAATAGAAAGTAAAGCTTGATTTTATTTTGCTGTGCCTACACAGCATCATCCCCTTGATATTTATTTAGAAAGAGAAATGAAAGTTTTTCTTTTGTTTCTTCTGGAAAAAAATATATTTGGGGAAAAGAGAAAATCAACAATGCTTCTATCAACATTGGCAGGAGTCCCAACAGGGAAAAAATGCCTCCACTTACAATTTTTTCATTTCTTCTGCATTTTTAGTTGTGTTTAGAAGCAATGCTATCTATGATCTGTGCATGTGACACACTTATTGAACCATAAAAACCAGTGAAAAGCAGAAAGGTCAGCAGTGGGCTGTCTCCTATGTCAGCCAGCTTCACTGATGTCTGCTGTGCGATTTAATGATCTGCTTGCTCAAGTACCAAATTTCCTCAGGAGCATTCAACCATTTGGAGCTTTCTGTAAGAGTTGCATACTGTGAAAACACATCACATGAAGTGGAGTGGCTGGGAACCTTGCTCAAGGTAACCCACTGAAGCCAAAGTCGGGAACCCAAGAGCCAGATGTGGTTTGAGGAACTTATTTTCCGAATTAGTTACGTAACTGAGATGCACAAATTTTATCCACAAGTTATTCAGGTGCCAGAACTTTTCAGATTATCTGCCTACTGACACAGGTTAAATCAATTAGGGCTGTATTAAATTGCCTCAGTTAATACGTCAGATATATCACGGGGCAATTTCTCTGGAATTTGACTGACGTGATGCCAGGGAGGAAGTCTGCCTTGTAAAGTTACGGGAGGCTTAACTGTTCACCTTGCTATCTGGTCTAGTTATAGATACGGAATATTTAGTAAATGGTACAATCTAACATTGTATTGCAGTGCTCAGGAAGTAAAAAGGGCAAGAGTCTGGTTTTAATGAAATCAGCGCAATCACACAGACAGATCTGGTCTGGTCTCAGCCTGGTGTAGTTGCTGCCACCTACTCAGAGCAAAGGAGTACAATAAGTCAGTGGAGAAAGAAGTTCTTCAGACATGCAGCAATACTGTATGAAAATAGTTTGAGCTATCGCTTCCAGAATGACAGATTAATCTAATTTTGGGGGAAAAGCAGAACTGACACTGATGGATGAACAGGCGGCAGGAGGGGCTGAGAGCAGCCCCAGAGTGGGTGTTAATCCTATTGCTGCATCCAAGCCGAGAGAGGACCTCATCCTCCAGCACTGATGACTCAGCAGAGGGCAGATATTTAAGGAAAGGTCCTGCTCCGTTTACTTAAAAAATTGGCTTTGGGAATTTAGTTTGTGTGAGGGATGCAGGAATGAGCCCTTGGTTATGGCTGCAAGGTGTTATGAGCTCCCCTGCTCCTTCTCCTGCCCCTGAGAAAAACCCCACAGCAAACGGTAATCCCCAAACGAAGCGCTGCATTTCCGATTAGAACTGTAATTTGAAATCTTTCATTTTTCAATTTTCTTTGTAACAATATATTATCAGATGTATTTGATGCCTAATTTAACTTGGTTTCCACGTCATCATGTTTATGAAATGTCTTTGTCTTTCAGTGAGGCACATGCGACCACAAAACCTTGCTCTTTGGCTTAATTTCCAACTACTTGTCACATCTGTTTTTCTAAATCCAGGCCAGCCTGCTAAACATACTTAATAATTTACAGTTTTCAATGCCTATTGCCCTTGCCCAAAAGGCTAACTATTTTCTTCGGCTCATTGGGAGCCCCGCAGAGGAAAAGACTCTGAAAACTGCCAAGGTCAAGAGGAATTTCAGATTAAGGTTTACATTGTGCTGTTATTTAAGTAAACAAAGGTAAATTCCAGCAGGAGGGATGAATTTAGACCACATGCAGTGTGTATTTACTGCGGTGAGGTAGAGCTGGAATGGAAATCTTCTCTCCTCATTGCCAGGAGGGACTGAGCAGGACTGACGTGAGAGGATGTGGAGTAAGATTTACCAGAGGGTGCTGGGATGGGTACTGAAACAGCAGAGACGGCAGGAAAAGCCCCAGTAGCAGAGACTACTGCAGCATATGGAGCATTCACACAACCTGCCAGAGCAGGTCTTCATGCTGGGGTCCGGGGTTACGTCTACACCAGTAAACGAAAAGAGGCCACATCCTCCTCTCTAGTGCTGGGGGCAAGCGGCACAGCATGGCATGCATCTGTCCTCGCCTCCCCAGCCCTGCCGCCCTCCAGTCCCCTCCAGCCCAAACGACCTCCTCCCTAATGCCTAGTGGCTCTGGGCCATGTTATCTCCCAAACCTTGTCCCAGACTTTACTATCCAGAGTGAGTCAAAACTGGACCAGGGAATGCACCAACAGCACACTAACAGCCTGGACAACCGGGGACAGTGCTTCAGCCCTTGTTCATGTACAGTTTATTAATACCGTTGTAGCCAGGGAGCCCAAACTAGATGTGGAAGATGTGTTCGCCCTTCTCTGACGGAGGAGTTGGATGACCTGCTTTTGTATTTCAGTTTCATTTACACTGGGATGAAGGTTTTAGTGTTCATTAACTGTTTAAAAAACAGGAATCTAATCAAAACTACCCCTCCAGGCCCCTTTAAAAGCCACTGGATGAAAACAGGTATATCCAGATGGTAGTTCATCCCCACACCACTGTGGATATCTTATATCCACTCGGGAGTCTCAAATGGCGGCGGGCACCTGATGTGCATCCCATGAAGGATGAGTTGGCTCTGCCCTCTGCTCTCCATTGACAAGTACTGACTACATCTCCGTTGATACAAGAGCTTAGGTACCTCACATGTGTAGACATCTACGTACAGGTGTCTTCTTCTGGATCTGAATCCCACCTGAACTGTGCTAGCGGCTGTGTTGTCATTGGCCATGCTATTGCAGAAGAGACATACTGGGGATGCAAGGCAAAACCAAATGAAGATATGTCTGTGTTGCAGCTATCTGGTAATGTGATTGCAACTTGTAATCAAGCATAAATGAGGATAGCTGTGGCCTATCCACTGCCTAGCAAGCCTTACAGCAGTAGCAGGTGCAATAATGTAGGCATCATTCACCAGTATTTCCCAGCATCCAGATGCATTTATTTATGGATACATTTAGGCTGTGTTACTACTTCTCCATTGCTGTGCCTGTACAAGCTAGCCTGAAGCTGTGGCCCTTCTGCGTGGTTTGCTTGCATCTCTGCTCAGGCCAAACAGGGAGAGAAGCAGAGCTGACCCCGCTGGATGTGTGAAGCGTTGGCCAAGAGAGATACAACTGTAATTGGCTCACTGGTGTGATGTCCTTGAAACCAGCGTATGGGCTCCATATCTATACCATGTCGGGTACTGCTGTCTGAGCCTTGCCTGAACTTATGGGGGATGTAACTTAGTCACTGTGAGAAAAATACAGCAGTGTCTTCTGAAGTTTATTAAAATGTGATCGAACTGTGAGAAATGAAGAGGAAAAAGGAACAGCTTCTTGAACAGAGCAGCCCTGCTGTTCAGGAAAGTAAAAGTAAAGCCCAGAATAGAGTGGAAGATACATACAGGGAGACACCGATACAGATATTTTAAAATAACCATATGGAATGAATGGAGAATGAAACTGCAAAATGAACTGCAAACAGAACAAATTTACATGAAGCTGAACAAAACCAGGGAAGTTAGACTCACCATCTTTATCTTGTGTGAAGGTTTTATTGTGCCTTCAGGATAAAAAGGAGCTTGAAAGGGTTATATATCTCATGAAACACATCTGCTGAGCTTCTAATGGTTATGCTGCAGGTAGAAGACATTGCTTATCAAAGCCTAAATAATGTTCTCACTTTCACGTATAAAGAGGAACCGTGAAGTCTGGGAGTGGGATTCCCCAAAGCAAGCTCATGCCAGAAAAATACCTACTCATTCACTGCTGGCAGGGCTGGGAGCCTATGACTAATTCTGCATCAATTAGGCTACTGCTCTGCTGTTAATCTATACACAAATCCCGTCAGTGCTGTTAGTGCTTAGACAGAAATAAAGCAAGATATAGACAAACCAAATAAATTATTGTTTTCTATGCATTGCCTATGCTAGTGATCATAATGAGACTGTTCCTTGGCAAGGTTTGGGATAAATGAGCCGGTCACATTCCCTTTCACTCTGGAAATGTCCCAGGGTTTAGAATATTCTCAGGTGAGTTTAGTGCTTACAAAAAATATTACACTGACAGCCTTGAAAAATTAAGTCTTTGTTTCCAAAGAGCAGAAGCATGCCTGATAGAAACAGATTTCTCTGCAATTTCCCACCAATAGGCTGCCAGATGTTCTCTGGAAAATGGGATTTTCCACGCGAGACTCGGCTCCCATGCCTCTTGTTAACCAACAGCAGAAGGGACATCCTCACATCTTCTGCAGACCCTCCTCAATAGAGCAAGGTGGCAGCCATGCTCCTCACTGTAGGGCACCCAGACGCCGCAGGACAGAGCAGATATATGTGCGTACCTGTGCTCTTACTCTGTTGCCTGGGTGATGGCCTCCAGCATCTTCCTCTGGTAAACCTGACTGCAGCGGACCTGCCACCGGCACCCCAGCCCAGCCTCGCCTCTGTCCTCCCCATCTTCCCTGGTGTCACCGAACCCCACAGGCTGTCTGTTTTCTGTCCAGGTCTCTTGGTGTAGCCCTGCTCTATAATTTCCCTGCTCTCTGCACTTCTTCACAACCATCCTATTTGGTTTCAGCCCGTGACAGATAGGGCTGGATTCAATCCAGTGAATCAGCAGCTTGACTTGCTATTAACGACATACCTTTTCCAGGTTCTTAAGACACTGGCTCCACATCTTGGCTATAAATCTTTTGCTATAGAGCAACCACGCTAGAAGGTGTTACAAAATTCTGCTCCAGGTACATGGAGCACAAAATGGTTCTTTTTAACATTTACCTGTGATGTTCCACATTCCCATTCATCTGAGAGTAAAACAGCACCAGGGGGTTTCTCATGGGACCCAATGGGATATCATACCATGTATTCGGCAGGTTTGCCTGCTACCCCTCGATGGTTTTTTATTAGTCAGTTGCCTCTAGTGGGTTTAAAAATATTTTAATTGATTCAAATACATTCACAACATTTCTGTAATGGTTTTTAATTGTGTAATTAGTGTAAAGACATATAATCATGTAATTAGGCTATGTAATTACAATGTGTAATAATATTGTAGTACTGCTATACACATCCTTTTTAAACACAGAGGGGAAAAAAGCATGCATATAACTCCAAAACCATAACTGTGAGTCCCAGAGTGTCTGTAAATATTTCCTTACATATATTCCAGTTTTCCTTGTGCAATCATGAAAGTTTAAATACAGGAATATATGCTATTGTAAGGCTGCCGGGGAGACACCAAATAGTTTTGGAAATCAACTCCATTAAATTGTGTGGTGCC
>JANHGO010000069.1:19378749-19407828 GCA_024606505.1 Aquila spilogaster | reverse complement strand
TCTGCTCTCTGTGACAGCGACAGGGCCCGAGGGAACGGCGTGGAGCTGTGTCAGGGGAGGGGCGGGGAAAGGGCTTCGGGACGGGGTCTGCACCAGAGGGTGGTGGGCACGGAACGGGCTGCACAGCGCAGTGTACACGGCCCTGAACTGCCGGAGTTCAAGGAGCGTTTGGACAACGCTCTCAGAGTGGGGTCTGAATTTTGGGTGGTGCTGTGTGCAGGCAAGAACTGATCTCGATGATCCTTATGGGTCCTTTCCAGCAGAGGATATTCTGTGATTCCATGGTTCTATGAACCTTTAAATCATCTGATTTAACAACAATTAAACAAGGCCTTGCTTATGTGTACAGTTAGGAAATCAATAGAAAGATCAGGAAAAAATACCTGAAATTGTCAAAGAGAAATGGAGAAGTGGAAATCAGTGGCTTTTTTTTTTTTCTTTAAAGGTTTTCATAGCAAAGAGCCTTCCAGGGCAACTACTCCACAATAAAGAAGAGGAAAGCAAAACTTATGAAGACATTAATCAAGATACAATTGAAAAGAAAATGAGGTGCTCTGGGGCATAGAGATGACAGGAAGTGTATCTATGGCAATGAAGGATGATGAAAGTCATATGAAGGAGAATAAAACAAACACTACATGTGGAGAAGGATGCAAGTCCTGCAGAACACCTACTCTGACAATATAGTCTCTTGCTATTACTAAAAGAGAAAATCAATAAACTGTGTAGGAAGAAAAGCTTATTAAATGATTGACTGTCCAACTGGATACTCCTGTTGGCAAATACATTGCTCTGTGTGATAGATGGTCACCGGGATCAAGAGGTCATTCTCTGAAGTGATCAAGCTTCATAAAACATAGATTTGCAAGCAACAGAGGCAGTGGGGACCTGGTGGAGTTACTGCTTTCGGGTTATTTTTTTGAATAGACACCAGCAGCATCACAGTGAACTCATTTACTGCACAGTGAAAGTGTTTCAGTCAGTGGGAGGATGCTTGTAGCTCTGCTGTGGGACACACCTAACCTGCCTTACCCTGATGGCCACCACCATCGTCATCTGCTTGGATTTCCAGCCTGAGGGAGAACCCAGGGGAACCTGGCAGTGGAAGTCATCTTGATACAGCTGGACCTCCAGCCCGGACACATTGCCCACTTCTAAGAGGAGAGTGGATGTGATTTTGCCTTGGCCAAGCGCTGCCTGTTTTTCTGCATGCCCTCCTCACTGACTGTTACCAGTACGTCCCTGGTCTCTCAGGCAAGTCTCGGAATGCCGGTTGCCCCCCATTGCACTGTCCTCACCCCACCCATGGGTGAGCTGTGCCTCTTGGGCAGGACCAAGACCTAGGATGCTTACTGACCCAGGATGTCTCCTGATGGATTACCAGACTTTGAGGATAGGTCACTGGCATCAGTGAATTCCCAGCTCCCAAGTGCCTTATGTTTGCTTGGTGTGGATTTGTATCTACCCAATTTGACCTCAACATGCAAAATGTTTTTCTGCTTATTCAGAATTTAAGGTCGGAGAAAACACAAAGTGATTTTCACTTTTCATGGAATAAAAAGTGCTGCGTCAGGCTTATGAACACTTGGGGCTGCTTTTGGTTCACTTCAGTCTGAGGAAGGACAGGGGATCAAACTGAGCATTGGCCTCTTGATTATAAAAACCTGTTTAGAGATTGTTTCTCCTTCCCAAATTAACATCAAGAAAATCTTGTTGTTTGTTGTTTGTGAGTTGAGGACAATTTTTACATTCCAGTGCATTTCTCCTGAATGCTAGCAATTTAGAAGAAAACCAGAATGGTTATGTACATTAATAATAGTATGCAGACATTAAGATAACCTTGAGGCATCTGCAGTTGATACCTATTTTTCCAGATTGCAGTTAGCTTTTGAATGTGAATGAATTAAAATAAAGCAAAATAATGCAAACAAAATTTGAATGTAAATCCTACTGTCTAAAACAAAAGAACAAACAAACATTGACTTGTAAGTAGTTCTTATTTTCCACTATCAAAAAAAATCTTCCTATTTGGAAGGAGTGCATTTCTAACCTTGAATAGTTGATAACATTCAAATTAGTTACAACTTAGGAAAACTCTTTTTCTTCCTCAAGTCACAAATCATTTTTTCTAAAAGAAAGTAAAGTTTGTATTATTTTGCTGTGCACACACATCATCATCTTCTTAATGTTACACTTATTTAGAAAGAGAAAATGAAAGTCTTCTCTTGTTTCTTCTGGAAAAAGTATACTTGCTTACGTCAAGGTTGGCAGGAGTCTCAAGAGGGGAAAAATATCTTCATTTATTACATTTTTTCTTTTTTTTTTTTCCTGCATTTTTGGTTGTGTTTAGAAGCAATGCTATTTATGATCTGTGCATATGACACATTTGTTGAACCATGAAGAGCGGTGAAAAAGCAGAAAGGTCAGCAGTGGTCTGACTCCCATACCAGCCAGCCTGGCTGATGTGTGCTTTACAATTTAATAATCTGCTCCCTCAAGTACCAAATTTTCTCAGGAGCATTCAACTATCTGGAGATTTCTACAAAAATAGAGATGTGAGAAATCACATCACATGCATTGGAATGGCTGAAAATCTTGCTGGAGGTAACCTGACAAAACCAAAGACAGAAACCCAAGAAATGTGGTTTGAGAAACTTATTTTCCAAGTTTAGTTACATAGGAGGAATGTAAAAAAAATATCCTAATGTTACTCTGGGAGCAGAACCTTTTGAATTGTTTGCCTACTGAAACATGTTAAATCAATCAGGGCTGTATTAAATCTCCTTAGTTAATAGGTCAAATAAATCACTGGGGCAGTTTCTCTGGAATTCAATGAACTTGATGCTGAGAAGGAAGTTTGCCTTGTGAAGTTACAGACAGGCTTAGCTGTCCAACTTGCTATCTGACCTGGATAATGGTAATGGTAATGAAATATTAAACAAGTAGCACAATGTACCCCTCGAAGAAATTGTATTGTGACACTCAGGAACCAAAAGGGGCAGAAACCTAGTTTTAATGAAATGCGGGCAATCCAAAGAAGGTCCTGTCAAACCTGGCCAACCACGTGGAGCAGAGGTGTGAAATAAGAGAGTGAAGAAAGAGGGTCTTCAGATATTGTTTCTGCATTGAAAACAGTATGAACTACCACTTCAAGATTGACATTAATCTAATTTCTGGGGCAAAGCAGAACTGACACTGATGGATGACCAGGCTGCAGGAGGGGCAGAGAGCATCACAGGGTAGGTGTTAATGCCAGATCTACTTCTGTGCAGAGAGAACCTCCTCCTCCAACACTGATGACTCAGCAGAGGGCAAATATTTAAGGAAAGGTCTCGCTCTGTTTAATTCAAAAATTGGCTCTGGGAATTCATTTTGCATGAGAGTATGGCTGCAAGATGCTGTGAGCTCCCCTGTTCCATTCCTGTCCCTTAAAAATGCCCCACAGCAAACAGGGATCCTCAGGCAGAGTGCTGCATCTCTCATTTGAAAAACTGCCTCTTGAAATCTTTCATTTTTCAATTTTCTTTGTAACTATATACTATCAGACATATTTGATGCCTAATTTAACTTGTTTTCTGTGTGTTATTATGCTTATGAAATGTCTTTGTCATTCAGTGAAGAAGACGTAGCCACAAAATCTTGCTCTTCAGCTCAATTTCCAACTACTTTTCACATTTGTTTTTCTAAATCCAAGCCAGCCTGCTAGACATACTTAATAATTTACTGTTTTCAATGCCCATTGCCCTTATCCAAAAGAGGATAACATGGGAGCCCTGCAAAGGAAAAGACTCTGAAAACAGCCAAGATCAAGAGCAAGATCAGGTAAACTTTTGTGTTGTCAGATATTTAAGTAAAGAAAGGTAAGTTCCAACAGGAGGGATGAATTTAGACCATAAGCAGTGTGCATTCACTGTGATGAGTAGTGTGGGGTGGGAATCTTCTGTTCACATTGCTGGGAGGGACTGAACAGGAGCCAAACAAGAGGATGTGTAGGATGATTTACCGGAGGGTGCTGGAGTGGGTAATGAAACAACACGAAAAGCCCAGCAGCAGAGACTGCAGCAATGTAGAAAGAATATACATAGCCTGCCAGAGCAGGTTTTCAAGGTAGGACCTGGGGTTACGTCTACACAAGGAAAGGAAACAGGCCAAGTCCTGCTTTCTAGTCCTGAGGGCAAGTGGCACACACAGCATGCATGTCCTCATCTCACTCAGCCTTGCTTCCCTCAGAGTGCCCTCCACCCCAAATGACCTCCTCTCTAATGCCTGATGGTTCTGGCCTGTGTCATCTCCCAAGCCATTTCCCAGAAACTGGTAACCAGAATGAGCTGATCAAAGGATGTGCCAACAGCACACTACTAGCCACCTGGACAGTGCTTCAGCCCCTTCCACATCCATGGTTATTATTAATATAGTTGTACCAAGAGAGTCCAAACTCGACGTGGAAGATGCATATACCAACAGAGCTCAGTTGGCCCTTCTGTGACAGATGAGTTGGATGTGCTTTTGTATTTCAGTTTCATTTACACTCAGAGCAAGATTGCAGTGTCCATTAACAGCTTAAAAACCAGGAATCCAATCAAAGTTAACCCTCTAGATTCCTTTAAAAGACAGTGGATGAAAATAGGCATATTCAGATAGTAGTTCACCCCCAGACTGCTCTGTGGATAGCTCATATATTCTTAGCAATCTCAAGTGGCACTGAACAATTAAATGTGGGCACCTGAAGTGTGTCCCATGAAGGACAAGCTGTCTGGCCCCCTGCTCTCCAGTGCAAAGTACTGACTAGTTCTCTCTTGACAGTCTGAGAGCTTGCATACATCACATGTGCATACGGGAGCCTTCTGCTGGAGTTGAATCCTACTTGAACTGTGGTAGTGACTGTGTTGCCATTGGTCATGTTTTTGTGGAAGACACCTATCAAGGATGCAAGGCAAAATCAAATGAAGATATGCTTACATTGCAGCTATCTGGTAACATGATCACAGCTTTCTGACATGGATAAATGAGGGAAGTCCATGCCCCATCCTCTACCTAGCAAGACTTACAGCAGTATAGGTGCAATGATTCACCACTATTATCCAACATGGATTTATGTGCTTTCTTGTTTAGCCTGTGCTGCTGCATCTCTAATGTTATGCCTGCACAAATGAGGTTGAATCTAGTTCTGGCCTGGCTGCATGGAGCATGCTTATACCTCTGAATCATGGTGGTCTGAATCAAGGAGGTCTGAAGTCCCCACGTTCTGCTGAAGAACCAAGCACCAGCCACAATTCAAATTTGGTAATTTGTTATTTCTGCTCAGGTCAGACAGGAAGAGAAGCAGAGCTGGTCCTGCTGTATGTGTGAAGTACTAGCCAAGAGAGATACAGCTGTCATTGGATTACTAGTATGGTGTGCTTGAAACCAGCACATGAACTCCATTATCTGCCTGCGGGGTAGTGGACACTGAATTTACAGGGGATGATCTTTAGTCACTGCCAACAAAACACAGGATATGTGTTTGAACTATAAAATGTGATTGAACTCTAAGAAATGAAGAGGAAAAAGAAACAACTTCTTGAATAGAGCAGCCCCGCTATTCAGGGAAGTAAAAGCAGAGAATGGAGTGGGAGATAGATATAAAAGGAGACACCAATATATTTGTTTCAAAATAGCCTTATGGAGTGAATGAAAAATGAAACTGGGAAATGAACTGTAAACAGAACAAATTTACATGAAACTGAACAAAACGGAGAAGTGAGACTCACTATCTTTATCTTGTGCCTTCAGGATAAAAAAATGAGCTTTGAAAAGGTTATATATCTCATGAAATACATCTGCTGAGCTTCTAATGGTTATGCTGCAGGTACAAGACATTGCCTATCAAAGCATAAATAATGTTCTTGCTTTCACATGTAAAGAGGGACTGTAAAGTCTGTGAGTGGCCCCCAAAGCAGGCTCACCCTGGAGAAACACCTAGTCAAGGATGGGAGCCTATGATTAATTCTACTTCAGTTAGGCTACTGATCTGTTAGGCTGTTAACATATACACAAGTCCTATGGGTGCACTAATATCCGTCAGCGCTTAAACAGAAATAAAGCAGGATGAACACAAAATCAAAAAAATATTGTTTTCCATGCACTGTATGCTGGCAATCATAGCGAGACTTCTCCTTGGGAAGGTGTAGAATAAATGAGCCAGTCACATTTCCTCTCACTCTGGAAATATCCCCAGGCTTGGAATTTTCTCAGGCAAGTTTAGCGCTTACAGAAAAAAACTACACTGACTGCCCTGAAAAATTAAGTCTTTGTTTCCAAAGAGCAAAGGTGTGCCCAGTAAAAGGTGATTTCTCTGCAATTTCATGTCAATAGGCTGTAAGATGTTTTCTAGAAAATGGTATCTTCCATGTGCGGAACTCAGCTCCTGTGCCTCTTGCTAACAGCAGAACGGACATCCTCCTGTCTTCTGCAGACTCTCCTCAGTAAAGGAACAAAGTGACAGCTGTGTTTTTTGCTGCAGGGCATCCCGGTGCTTTGTGGTTTAAACAAGGTATGTGCATGCCTGTGTTTGTGCTATGCTGGCAACTTTCCCTGCAAAACCTGATTGCACCACAGCAGCTACCAACACCTCAGCACAGCTTTGTCTTTATCCTCTCCGTCTTCCCTGATGGCACCAAATCCAATAGGCTGTATGTTTTCTGCCCGGAACTCTTGGTATAATTCTGCTCTGTTAATTTTCTTGCTATTTGCATATGCTCATAACTGTCCTATTTGGATCAAGTCCCTCCAATGGAGCAACCAGACTAGAAAGTGTCACAAAACTATGGCTGAGTATATGGAGCCCCAGATGGTTTAATATTTACCAGTGACATTCCACACTCCTATTCAGCAAACAGTGCCAAATAAGATGGAGCAGCATTTCCCTCATAGGAAACAATGGGATACTATTGTGATGCATTTCAGCTGTGGCGATGGTGACAGTGGGTCACCTCAGCTGGTGCAGATCTTCAGAATGCAGCATGCAGGCTCTTGTTCATCGCTGGTGAAAATGCATAGCTAATGGTGGTGACTATGTTGAAAAATAGTGTTTTGTAGCTGAGAATTTGCTCTATCAGATAGTGTTATTGTGCGTGCTTTGTGTTGTAGTTTCCATGGAAATAAATAGGAGGCATTACTTTTGAAGCATATTTTAATTGATTCAAAACATTCACACAATTTCTATAATGGTTTTTAATTGTGCAATTAGTGTAAAGACATATAATCATGTAATTAGGCCATGTAATTACAATGTGTGATAATATTGTAGTGTTGTTACACACATCCTTTTTAAACAGGAAAAAAGGAAGTGTACTATGCTGAAACCATAATTTGTGAGCTCCAGAGTGCCTGTATATATTTCCTTATGTATATCCCGGTTTTCCTTGTGCAATCAAGGAAGTTTGAACATGGGGGTAAGACTGTTGGTGAGATACTGAGTATTCTTGGAAATCAGCTCTACTAAATTGTGTGGTACCATTATGGAATGGTTGTGTTCAGGTACGACATGTCTAAAGACAGATGCTGAGGAAAGATGTGATCATAAAGCACACTTAACTCCTGCCTGCATCGAATGGATAATAATGTCCTTATGATGTGGCTGAACTCTCTGCTTCTTTGAGTGGAATTTAATGCTGACTTGATCCTGCAATCTTTAGTTCAATGAAAAAGCTCCCAGTGGCTTCGGCAGGGTAGGCTCACATTCCCTGCCAGGCTGCTCCCCCTCCATGAAGGACTTCAAGGCTCCTTCCACCTACAGAAAATCAGTGCCTTATTCTGTATCCAGCTCTGCCCCTGACCTGATAAAGTCAAATGTAGTTTCAGGTGTAAAGTGCTTGAATTCATGTACCTTTCTGAGACAGGACAATATGTCTCAGAAAGAAAGAATTATTTCTCTTGAGTTATATCAGCTCCCAGGCAGATCAGACAATCTGTTCCATAATGCTGAAAAGTGTTTCACAACTCACAAAATTAAACTAAAATGGGATTAATAGCTGTAATTACTGACTTGTTTTGAAGAGTTCAAGTGAATGTCTCCAACATTCATCCACATTTCATTTATTTTAAGGAAAAAGTGGTAAATCCCCAAGTCAGACAGATGCTGTTTGTTTGGATATGAGACATTTTTCACCCCCAGCTGTGAAAACTGCATCATAACTGTCACTGTTTTTGTACAGAATTAATGAACAGTTTGCAAAATGTATCACGACCTTGCTAGCTGACGGATGTGTTAATAATGCCTTACTTAGATTTTGCAGAAGGATGACCTAGTTTCATTCACACATTGGCACTGCAGCTTTCAATGCAAGCAGGTGCGAATGCTGGAAGGGGTCTGTGCAGCTACCTGGGTGGAAGTCTGATGTGCCTCATCTGAAATAGCACAGCTGGGTAATACTTCCTTTGCAATTTGTAATCACAGAATCAGTGACTGTCGCCAGTTCTAAGGGATCACAAGGATGATTGAGTCCAACTCCTGGCTCTGCACAGAACTGTCCCAAATTCAAACCCTATATCTGAGAGCATTGTCCAAACGCTCCTTGAACTCCAGCAGCTCAGGGCTGTGCCCACTGCCTTTGCAGCCTGTTCTGTGCCCACTGCCCTCTTTCCCTAATCCCCCCGACCCTCCCATGACACAGCTCCATGCCATGTCCCTCCTTTGGACGCTGTCCAATAGCTTTATGTCCCTCTGATGTTGTGGCACCCACACTGCACCCAGTGCAGGAGGTGAGGCCACACAGCGCAGAGCAGAGCAGGACAAGCCCTCCCCTCGCCCACTGGCAGTGCTGGGCCTGGTGCACCCCAGGGCCCTTTGAGCTCCCAGGGCACACTGATACCTCAGGTTCAATTAGCTGTTGACCAGCAATGTTCACTTCAGGATGTGCCAAAGTGTCTGATACAGAATCACAGAATCACAGGGGGTTGGAAGGGATGTCCAGAGATCATCGAGTCCAGTCCCCCTGCAAAACAGGCCCCCTACAGTAGGCTATACATGTAGGTGTCCAGGCGGGTCTTGAATATCTCCTGAGAAGGAGAATCCATAACCTCTGGCAGTCTGTTCCAGTGCTCTGGTTCACCCTTATTGTGATGAAGTTCCTTCCATATTGGTGCGGAACTTCCTATGCTGCAGTTTTGGGCCGTTTCCCCTTGTCCAGTCCCCACAGAACACTGAAAAAGAGGTTGGCCATGTCTCTTTGACTCCCACACTTAAGGTATTTGTAAACATTAATAAGATCACCTCTGAGTCTTCTTTTCTCAAAGCTGAATAGACCCAGTTCACTCAGCCTTTCCTCATAAAACACTTAAGTCACTCATAATACACTTCAGTCGTGTTATGCTCTTGGTCAACATGCAGCTGTGCTGATCTAACAGCTTGTTGCTACAAAGAGGAGGGTTTGCTCTCTCTTCCTTCTCTCCCCTCCAAATGTGCAGACCATGTGTTGTGCCATCACAATCTGGGTGCTGCTGGAGATCGTGGGACCTCTCTGTGAGCTAACACAACTGGAGTAGATTCACTTTTTCTGGACTGTGAGCTTGAATGTGCAGCACTACAGCCACAAACCATGAAGACTGGGCTTGAATCAAGGGACAGAGGTACATGGTGAAGCGAGCAACGGAATTACCTTCATTTGGTACTAATGAGCTGTTAGACCAGCTCCAATACAATGTTCGTCATTAATAAGACCATCCAGGAGAGCATCTAAAGCACCTTACTGTGCCACAACAAATTCATTGCTAATGGAGGCTATATATTTTAACAGAGACTAAAAGTGTGTATACAGAAGATAAATAGGCTTGCAGTCTATTTTCCTTGTTTAGTTCCCTCACCAGAGCCAAATTTTACTTCTGCATTGCTGCTGTGCTAGGAAAAAGCATCTCCTCCTCTCATCAAAATAAAAATAATGTTGGTTTAGATTAAAAGCCATAATCCCTTGAATTGAAAACAATTGGTTTCAAACTATTCATATTTTCTTATCACTTAAGAAAATACAGATGGCCTTTTACTATAACAGGCTCTGGAAACTTGAGTTTTCAAGTGTTCCTAAAATGCTAGCCATGAAGTCACCCTGCAATGAAATCCAGGTAAATACACTTGGATGGAACTCCATTAGTGATAGACATGTCTCTGTCCAAAAATGGGAAGTGATAATGACCAGGGACTGGAGGCAACTCCTGATGGATGGGGCAGTGCCTTGTCAGGAGCACGCCTTCACATTGCCCATTCATCCCCTTCATCACGATACTCCAGTGATCACAGCATGACCTATATGCTGAAGCAGAACTGAGAGAGCGGGGAAACCTCTGAGTGAATGTGTTATTCAGTGAATTTAGATCCCTGTTTTCTCTTGGTTTCAGTGGTGACAGGGTTTGATTTCTGCACTTGCTATTCACAGGCCAATCTGCTGCTTCTGCCAGAATTACTAGCGCAACAACACATCATCAGTAGGGTAAAACTAACCTGTCTCACGACGGTCTAATCCCAGCTCACGTTCCCTATTAGTGGGTGAACAATCCAACGCTTGGTGAATTCTGCTTCACAATGATAGGAAGAGCCGACATCTGCTCCATAATTTGCTTGCCTATTTGTTTTGAGAGGATGGCCCCTAACTTCATGTGGCATGAGGTTTGTTTTCTTCTTCCTGATCAAATATCGGAAACTTTCAGAGAAAAGAGAAAAATACAAAACTTTGCATCTAATGAGGTGAAGCCATGCAGATAAAACCTCTGCACAAACAGATCCTTGCAACCTTTTTTTTTCTTTTTTGCTACTTTCTTGAAGTTTGCTATGAGTGAGCTGATGGCTGACATGAATGTAGCAAACAAAGACCGAGCTATCAGAGTGACTGCACAAATTTTACTTGTATACATCTTGGTGAACGCTGCAGTTCTCAAGCAGCTCAGCCAGAAGCACTGCGACAGCAGCTGAAGTTTCACAACACGCACAGTCCTGCTGATGCTGCTGATCAATGAGATGCAGAGTTTTTTTCTCAGTGCAGCACAGATTTGGGGGTTGCTGCTTGCATAAGTGAAAAAAGCAAAAGTATGAAGCAGACTAAAGTACAGAGTCTGGCACCTTGACTAAAACAGCGCTTCCTTTCAACTTTCTCAATTTGACAGGCTTTTCATGAGAGTTATTTTTAACAAATTGTTTTTTATGGTAATATGCACTTTTATCATATCTTCCTCATGAGGAACTCCAACTGTCTCAAAGCGTTAATTGAAAAATCCTTGCAGAAGATATTGAAGGCAAGCAGAGTGTGCCAAAGCCTATGCAGGACAGATAGGGAAACTGAGGCACTGTACAGGTATGTGCTATGTCCAAAGTCATACGAAATCAAAAATAGTCTCTCTTCCTCTCTTCTCCCCAGTCCTTTGTTCTGGCTTACAAGGTGAGGGCTGCTTCCAGCCTCCTCTCTTCTGCTTTTGGAGTGAATTTGAGGAAAATCACAGTGTTACTCTGTCTTCGTTTTGAGCACAGGCAATGGCAGTTATGCCAACACCGAGTTGCTTCTCCCTTTCCTGCACCCAGTGACATTTCTTTTGTTTGCAGAGGGCTAGGCAACATCTTGCTGGAGCAGAATGTCAGCAGGGACACAGGGTTTTCTGTGTCATGCAAGGGGACACAGCCCAGAGGACCCTGCAGAGATGTTTTCCTCTGAAAGGGCAGGCAAGCTTGCAAAAGAGCATGGCCAGCAGGTTGAAGGAGGTGATCCTCCCCCTCTACTCTACTCTGGTGAGGCCACATTTAGACTACTGTTTCCAGTTCTGGGCTCCCCAGTTCAAAAAAGACAAGGATCTCCTAGAAGGAGTCCAGCATAGGGCCACAAAGATGATAAAGGGCCTGGAGCATCTTCTGTGTGAGGAAAGGCTGAGTAACATGGGTCTGTTCAGCCTGGGGAAAAGAGGACTGAGTGTGGATCTGATCAATGTTTATAAATATCTGAAGGGAGGTGGGAGGCAAATGGATGAGGCCAGGCTCTTTTTGGTGGTGTGTCATGACAGGACAAGGAGTAATGGCCTAAAACTTGAACATCTGTATTTCTATACTAACATGTGTAAGAACTTCTTTACAGTGAGGGTAATGGAGCACTGGAACAGGTTGCCCAGAGAGGTTGTGGAGTATCCTTCTATGAAGATATTAAAGACCCATTTGGATGCCTACCTTTGTGACCTACTGTAGTGTACCTGCTTTGGCAGGGAAAACTGGGCTCAGTGATCTCTTGAGGTCCCTTCCAACCCCTGCAATTCTGTGATTCTGTGAAATCCTGCAGATCAGCAGGGCTTACTAGCTCTGACTGCACTGCACTAATGCAATAATGCAGTTATGCAGTAATGCAGTAGTGTGGCTGCAAAAACCTGAGTCTTGCGTCTATAGATCATTACGACTTAAGGGATCTATGTACCATACTCCTTTCCAAGTGGAAGCAGCATCTCAGTAACAATTAGAGGCGGGAAAAAACATTCAGGAATTGAAATGTTGGGACCAGGGCACATTCAGGCATGCCTTGTTAGTTCAATGCTGTACTGAGGAGCCTCATCTCCTTGCTCACTATTGGGATGGGGCCACACTGGAATAACTGCCCACTGCCTCCACCCCTGGACCAAGCAGGGACCTTCACGGAGCAGTGTTTCCAAATTCCCCACCCACAGTGCTACTGTGCCTTCCCTCCCAAGCTTGAGGACACATGTAGGAGGGGAACCCTACCACAAGCCAAGATCAGACACATTCAACACACTCCTTAAACTGTCTCAGCATGTAAAGTGATTGAATTACAAAGTTTTTTTTTTTTTTTTCATTGGGTAATAGCAGCTTTGCATTCAACCCAACTTTTTCTCAATACTTCAAGCTGGAAGTTATCATCAGACTGAAAGTCAATCTCTAGGGTTTGTCAGCTGAAGAGAGGATGAGTTTTTTATTTCCAGAGGAGGAAACAGTCCTTATGTTTTCAGTGAGTACATTAAAGCAAGGATGACTGGACTTGATACTGGCCTTGCTCACACTGCTGCAGAGGCTACAGTAACTTGTCACAGTGAGCAGGAATTGGATGATGGAGATTTGTCTCAGACACTCCTGCCCCATGCTGTTTATGTGAGGTGCTGGGCATGGGCTTGGTGTCAAAGGTGGCCAAATCCTGGACAGAACAGCTAGGCACAGCACAGCCCTGGAGCCTCAGTGCAGAGTTGCTTGTCTGAATATTAACAGTACTTGCCTTCCTCCACATTTTCCTTGATTATAACAAGAAAAATGCTGCATCCTCAGAATGCTGAATTTTCTAGACAAGCTCTTCTCTATCTTTCTCTTTTTAAAAGGTAATTGTAGCAAAGTGCTGATTGATGGGGCTTGTGAATACAGTTTTTTCTTATCTAAAAACCAGTTATACTGTGGGAGCTACTTGCCTACTGCTCATTAGAAAGAGTTAATATCCATTTTCTGGAAGATCCCCAGGCACGACCCATGGCGCATTGAGTTTGTCAGCTGCAGTAAACATCATGACTTCAATCAGTATTGTAGACTTTGTCTCTTGAAACCTGTCGCATAAGCCATGGTAGCAT
This sequence comes from Aquila spilogaster, assembly GCA_024606505.1. Classification (NCBI taxonomy): domain Eukaryota; kingdom Metazoa; phylum Chordata; class Aves; order Accipitriformes; family Accipitridae; genus Aquila; species Aquila spilogaster. Next base: position 19,394,259 of record JANHGO010000069.1, on the reverse strand, counting down.
TTGGCACATTCAAAATGTAATCTGCAGATGAGAATCGATTGTTTTGTATGCATCGACCTTCAGAAAAGTTTCTTACAGCGTCTGCTGCAATGATAGTATCTCCTAGGAAGATTACCATCTGTGGAGGCAGGTAGCTTGGTTCTGCCTTGTTTATCTGCAGATGAACACGGAAACGAATCTCTGAGGCACAGCCCAAGATCTTATCAGCCAGAACTTAATAGGCAGCTCTGGTCCCTGGCATGTTTTGGGACACACAAGTTAAGCTCGTAGCAAAAGGTAATGGCCATGCCTGTGTTGCAGATATTTTAAAGTATAACTGTTATGTAAATAACCATTTTTTCAGTTTGATGGCTGAAGCAAGCAGTAGAAAAAACAGTTTGGTGCTGAATTAAAACAGAATTGTTACAGTTTCTTTTGAAAAGTGATACCCCCATTTCTTCCTATGGTATTGTTTACTTTGAAGTTAATTCAAAATATTTCATGAGCTACTTTTTGAATTACTTAGATTCTTGAATAGCCTTTTTACTGGACAGCTTTAAATGATCCCAATGTTACAACAGCAGTACAATGGACTAATGGAGTCTGACTTTCAATTAGCAGCATGTATCCTCCTTCTGTATGTCCTGAGCACAATCCAACTCCTTTGTCATGGCCTGATAACACTTCCATGGCAACACTCTGATTCCACTAGCACCCGTGTACCTTCTCTCTATGATAGCTGTCTTTGTCATGGACTCATATCCTTTGCTAGCACTTCCAACTCCCCTTGGATCCCCAAAACTTTCCATGCTCCCATGCTTCCCACATGTCCCCTATGGCCTCTCTCCCACAAGACCCTTGGTTTAATTACATATTCACGACCTTTTTATATATGCAAGTACATACATATATATATATATATACAGATAAATGCTTGCAACATTTTTCATATGCTCTTCCTAACTTGACTTAGCATAAGAGCCAGTAACGAAACAGCAGGCAGTGCAGTATATTTGAAATAAGATTTGTGCTGACTCGGCCAGCCAAGTGCTGTAAAGCGCTGAATCTCCTGGCTTTCCCTTAGTGGGATCACTCATTAATGCTCTCTCTTTTATCCAGCCATTGATCTTCAGAATACTTCTGGGAGTTGAATGTTTTTAAGATGTTAAGCTTTTGTCAAGTTTTGTTGAAACTGCATGATGGGTTTAAAAGTTATTAGGGAAGAGGATTACTAAACAGGTGGAAAGATAAGCAACGTAATTCCATACGGAATTTTTTTCTGATGGAAAAATATGTTTTAAGATATGAAAATGAAATGAGCCAGGATAAAAAAAATCCAATTAAAGCAAAGCATTACATTCAACATCCATCCATTAAAAAGCTTTGTTTCTTGAAAACTGCATTTAACTAGCAGTTTGAAAAAACTGCTGAAAAGAAGAGAGCTCCATAATGGGATTCCTCTTGGTTTGAGATCCAGCTGGTATCCATTGCGCTAAAAGGAATCAATGAGATGTTGAATTAAAGTCAGAATTCTGAATTTGTTGATTATCTTCAGAATAAAATGTTGAAAAAGTCCTACTTCCCTGAGGACAGGAAAATATAATGATTGGAAATTTCATCCTTGCTACCAGCTCTGAAAGTATGTGAATTAAACCCTAGAAACTGAATGTATTGAAAAACTAAATAAGGAACCACAATTTCCTCACTTTTCATATTTAAATGTGTGATGCAGTGTGCAAGTGTGCGTCCTGCCACTGTAGTGCCTTGGCTGGTTTATCTGCCATTGTCTTTGTACAAGCAACAATAAAAATGCCATCCTGTAAGGATCAGAGGAGGGCCAGCCTTCTATTGCTATAAGCAATTGCTGAAGCACAAATTATTTTTTTAAATGAGAATGCAAGTCAATTGGAATTGAATTACCCAAATAGAATAGACCACTGAAGGAGGACTGTTTTTATCTTAAATATCTCATTATGTTCATTGGGAACTGGGAGCTAAACCGTCACTAGAAAATGGCAGACAAAGTAAGATCATAATCACTGGAGACTAAATTTCTTGGAAATCTTAAAGAAAGAAGTGTCAAATATAGGTTAATTCACCTAATTCAATAGATTTCAAATGCTTAGATGGAGTGGAAATGCAGAGACTGCTGTACTTTCCAAGGCAGATACAAGCTATTGAAAGTTAACCTTTGGCTCTACTGCATAGCACTGCTGAAATGTACCACTTGTCTCCTAATGTATTCACACTGCTCCAACCTTCATCACATGCCCAATCTACAGGGACAGTCTTGTCAGGAGCAAGCACTTACTGTTCTTCGGAGGAGACCTTGAGGTGATTTACTTTTTGGTTGTATGATATTCCACACTGACAACCCAATTTTCAGAGAGTTGAATGACATGTCTAGGTGAATTCTGGAAATAAGTATTACCTATGTAAGGTGAGGAGTCTACAGAACCCAAACATATTTACCTTTGGATATGTGATATGTTCTTTATTAATCTCTGAGTCTTTCTAGTGAGATTGTTTGTTAGTACAGGGTTAAGATGTGTATTTTTCTGTTACTGGCACCTGTCTGCTACCAGCTGAGCAGAACACAACACTTTTTTACATATTTCAGACATCAGTCACTTTCTGGATTCAATTTTTGGTCAATTTTCATCAAATATGTGCATATAGAACATGCAACTGATGATTTAGAAATGGAAATTATCAGATGTTTCAAACTGTCAAACCAGCATGTTCACAAATTTGACTGTTCACAGATTAGAAAAATGGCACGATACATTAACTCGACTGGACAAGCGATGAATTACTGCATTCTTTTTCAAGGAATTTTTCAAGGAATTCAAGGAATTGGTCAGTGCAGAGTGCTTTGATCTGAGTGATAGCTAAAACAGCCCATGTATGCTTATTGCATGATAACATTCACCTCCTCATCCCAAGCAGGCTGAGAATGACAGTACTCTTTATAATAATTCTACTGTTAGAGTTTAGAATGTAATACTAGATATACACTAACAAAATATACTAAAAAATCCCTTTCCTTTTTTTTTTTTTGTCTTATGAATGATGATATAATCTTGTTTCCCCCTGTAATTAGGGAGATATAAATTAAGAAAATGCCCATTGCTGTGATTATGAAAGTTGAAGATCTGAAATAGAAGTGAAATAAAGAAATTTTTTAAGCGAAAGGGATACAAATGTGTGCTGTATGACAGCAGAGGAAGAAAGAGAAGCAAGGCTGAAGAGAGGCACAGCCCAGGAAATCTGTTGGGAAGAGAAAATGGAACACAAAACAAAATTTATTAGAAATGCCTATTATCCTTTATCTCTCTGCAACTTTTTGAGAACTTCGATTTATGTCTGTAAATCACTATAGGTCTATTCAAACAGAGGCTGATTACTGTAACCTCAATACTGTGCAGAGCTGTAGAGAATATTCTGAATTATTATTGCACAAAATGTGTTACAAATTTAGCACGTGCTGGACAGTGCTGGATTAACCTGACTGATTTTAGGTGAAGATTCAGAGTATGAGAAAAAAAATTGAAGTAGCATATAGTGTGCCATAGTGAGTATGGATGTCCAACCAGCAAAACCACTTTCCATGACAAAATGAAGAGGATGACACCTTGGTAATTTGTTTGTGATCATAAGGTCAGGATATGATATACAAATTGTTCTGAAATATGAAATCCAATCAGTTTACACCAACATCTACAGTACCTAGCAGTTATACAACATTTTTGTATCAAAACTGGTGTCTGAGTACAACTTTACCCTATCTAACCTGTGTGAGAAGTGGTTGGTTGATGAGCAGATGCAGTCTCAAATGCCAGCTGCTCACTAGAGTATAAATGATTGATCAGTGTGTAAACCTGCTGATCTTCTGGCATTATTGTAAACGTACAACTTCTAATCATTTCACAGAACTTTTTTAGGGATTTATTTAAGATAAGCTTGTCAGTGCTCTTCAGGAAAATAGTTGGGCTGATAGTTATATTAGGAAGATTTATTGTACTTCATAACATGTCATCTTTGCCCGTGTTGGATAGGAATTAACATCTACAGAACAGCAGGGAGAATACTTATAAAACTGATTCAGAACATTAGAAGGTAGTTTTGCTCTTTAGATAGCTATTGCCTTGGCTTGGAAGTGCTGAGGCCACATGCCAGTGAATTCTCAGAGGTTTTCAGCTATCATTTTAAATTCAACAATTAGATACTGCAGGCTAGTTCTGAAAGGGCACAGAAATGCAGCCTTAATGCTGATGCAAATTTTTATTTTCTCAAGGAAAGTTTCTCCTTAACCATTTAGCATTACTTCTTTCCATTTGCCAAATCCAGCATTTTCATCAAGGATACAAGCTGTTTTTTTTGTGGCTGTTCTCCTCTGTACAACACTTTTATACCTTGCCAGCATGGCTTCTGTACTCAATTTCCAATTAACTCTTTGGCAATGTTTTTGTCTCCTTCATATTTGAAACACACTGACTGATTTCTAATACATTTCCACTTTCTTTAGTAGGCCAATATTTGTCTCTGTAGGATATATGATGTCAGAACTTTATTGGTTTATCACAGTTCTATTTGCAAGGGGTCACCCAGTTGTTATTGTTGGAGTGTTATGATAGTTCTTCACAGCAAATGTGGAAATATTTGATACATATCAAACATTAAAACACCCAGAAAAATGTTGTTTGAAGCTCTGTATTCAAGGAATAATATAAATGAGATTCATGAACATTTAAAATGTGTATGAGTTACTCTAATGGATTCATTTTACTCCCACCCTCTAAAATTCTTATTGATTTACCAGGATGAAGAAAATCACTGCAAAATCACACCCAACATGCTCAGGGGAAAAGCTCTGAGATTTTGTTTCAATATTCTGCTTAAATATAAAAAGAAAAGGTAGTAAACATTTTGTTTAAAATAGGAACATTTTAGCTATGCCAATCTAATTTGGATTCTGAATTTGCTTTCTTTGAAGTAACCATTAAATAACTGAACTATTGAATTCTGCAGTTTCCAGATGCACTCATTTTAGCAGGCATTTACATAACACTGCTATTTTTCTCAATACTTCTCCAATATACGCTTTTCTTTCACATATGTTATTATGGTAGAAATGTAAAAACATACAGCTAAATTATCGCATCTGTGTTCAGGAAGCAAAATATTATATACTTTTACACTTCATTGTTGGCAGCAATGCTGGTGGATTTGTTCAGTGTTTCAAGATGGTTGTCTACCTATTAGACCCTGCAAGTGGGAATTCAGTCTTCAGCTGTACCAAACAGTAGGGACTATTCACACTGTAAAGATTCACCTTCATAGACTGTCTACGTGGAGTGACAGCTTACAAAACCCTTGGAAAATTCAGGAAGGAAAACAAAGAAACACAGGGATGCACAGTGCCCTGACACTCTTACTTTAGAAAACGTGGCTTATGTTGGCATGATTTTTTACCTGAATTCAGTATACATCTATAAAAGAAAGAAGTCAGCTCCTGGTCTCCTTCAGATCTTCTCCTTTCCTAGGAGTGGAGAAGTGAGGAAGAAGGAGAGAAATCTACAACATCCAGTTTTTCTCCAGACTACTGGGAGCCAGTTCCAATGTCCATTTGATCTCTCTCATTTGCTGTGGTGAGGAGGATCAAAGAAGTGTTCATTTGTGTCAGCAAATGGATCATTCTATGAGCACAGCCTGATGCAGAATGGTACATCATGGTGCAAGAAACATAACCACACACTGACAGAGACCATCTGGAAAGTCAGCTGAACATGAGCTGGAGTGGTGCTGACAGATAGAAGGGCTACCAAGCATCTTGGCTGCAGAAAAGGAAACTGAGCAAAGTAGAGGCACAGTATCTCTTCTGGGTATGGCAGAGTTAAAACCACTCCTGTAAGAGTATTCAGTTCTGATTCTGCAGTTTAAGCAATGCTGATAAGGAGAATTCGGGCTATCCTATAGCTTTTGTGATATTAGAGAGTAGCTTAAGTAACCACGCTGAACTTTTCAGTCTCTATCAGACACAGAGTTATACAAAGAGCAGGGAGATTTGGTTCCAGTGTGCAGGTACTAGACATGAACAATTCACTCAACCTGTAGTGAGTTCATTGGGAATATGAGGCTGGGACTGAGGGAAGTGGCATGCAAGAAGCAGAGTAATGGTCTGCCTTGTGTCAAATGCTGCCACCTAGAAGGGTGTAAGTACTTTGAGATGAATGACTGTGCAAATCATACCAGCTCACTATGATCCTGAAAATGTTTAGATGTACAAAACTAAGGTGAAAGCGGTTTGTAAAATCAGATGTTCAGTTGCTTGTAAATACATTTAGTCAAATGGGACTGCAAGGAAAACCATATTTTCAGTTTTATCATGTCTGTAAAACATCTTTCAAACTAATGTTCTTAAAGTAAGTGCATTAAAGTATTTCTGACAGCTGGAATGCTTGCATACCAAATGCCTGAAGGACAATACTTAATAACATAGGCCATGTGCTATGAAAAAAAGGCATTTATGTCATTTAAAAATATGAATTAAAAAAAAATTCTAGATACACGAGGTATGAAAAACTGTGATAGTCTCTCTCTGAATTATAATGCATCTATTGCATTCCTTTCTAGCAAACGAAGTTAGCATACACTTAAAGCAATCTTGAATGCAATGTTACCCATGAATATAATGTTTCTGTTTCCTCTTCCACTGCTATTGACTGATATTGTACCAAATAAAACTGTTCAGATATGGCAAAGTAACAGACAAAGATCTTGGCAGCCAAGAACCCTGTCTTTTAACCCCATCAAGCTTGGGTCTTGTGGATCCAAGGAACTAAAATGCATGTTCTGGGGCCAGGATGCCCAGGCATCCAGGATCAGCGGGAGTAATTAGCTAGAGTCCACCAAGCTTGTCATTCAGGAGAAAATGAGGGATTCAACAGAAAGCTTGTATCAACTCTGAAAGTGGTCCAGAAATAGCATGAACAGCTTGAAGTTTCTAGAAGAAAGCAATATGAAAACGACTGACTAGATAGAGGGATATTACACTGCCAGCACCAAGCACATCGAGTTTTGCTTCTTACTGTAATAAGCTGCCTTGAATGTTACCTGTGACAGAAAGCTGAAAGAGACAAATATCTCAAATATCTCATTAGTCATGACTTGCATGTCTTATTGAATACAACTTTGGAAAACAAGGCTATTTGCCTTACTTTCATTTGGAATTTTAGATAGCTCCTTATTCTAAAGCTACTGACAAATTCCTTTGTTTCTGTTGACATTGTGATCACAAAGGGGGAAGTTACCTGAATTTATTTTCAGACATCTTGTTTACAGATGGAAAATGATCCTAGCTTTATGTAACTACCGAATAAGAGTCAAAACAAATTCACAGTAAAAATATGATAATGCATCTAATGACTTCTTAAATACTGAGAAAAATTTCCAAGAAAATTGCTGGAACTTACTTCACTGGGGAACAATTAGAGATCAGTTGTACAGGTTTCCTCTGTATGATAGAACAAGACGTTAGAACTACTGTGAGCATATGGACAGCCCAGGAGGCTCTCTGAAGTGGCAGGTTGGACTGGGCAGCAAAACGTTCTCATAGATGAGTTGTTCCTCATTAAGTCTAGATTATTGGCACAAACCTGCCTTCATTATTTAGTCTGCATTAACACACTGGCCCAAAACACTCATGCAAGAACAGCTGAGTTATGAGCTTTCCAGTTCTCTGTTGCTTTTCCCAAAAAGACGGTCCCTGTCAGTAGGGAAGAGAGTATGGATGATGGGGTATGATAATCATTCTGTGTCACTAGCCCTAAATAGAATGAAATATGTGCCAGCTACTTCCCTTTTATATATCTATGCATTGAAAAGTATCTCTGATTTTTGTCCAAATTTAAAAACATATTTTCTAATGCTACTGCTAGGCTTGGCACAATCAGAATTTTGCCTTCTGGCTTGGTAACTACAATCCTTCTTGTAAAAGGCTTGTGACACAACAGGCTTTGTTTCAAATTAACAACACAGGTCTCCAAATCTGTTAGGCTTTGTTTAAACTTGTCTAGGCCAGCCACAGTTCTGTCTCATCTTGTAACAGCACTTTCTAACGAGCTAATCGTCCACTCTTATGCATCATGCCTCTACCCTTTGCAGTGTTTAACTCCTCTGTGGTTTGCTGCCCTACAGAATTTTCAAGCAGAGAAAAGAATCCATACAATGCATTGAGTTTCCCATTGTAAAGGACCAACAGCATACCATTTAAGAAGTGTTTCTGGCTAGCTTTTTGTGATCAACATGCCTTGAAGTCCTGATAATTGGTCTCCCATATCATGAGCTCATTAAATAGAAAGATAATTCCTTTAACTGAGCTGCTGTATGAGATTCCTTTCAGAGTGTAACAGCAAGTGGGATCCATCTTTCTGAGAGACAGAAAGCAGTTCACCATGTTCTTCCTTCATTAATCAGTGGGGAACTAAGACTCTTTATTCATGGTCTCCAGCTTCTTCAGTTAAGTAATTAATGCATATGCTTAGGACTAATTTTACTTTCTCATTATAGAATATAGAGCTGCAAAGGAACAGTTAGATCAGCTGATATATCAATCAGCACCACTGCAACATTGACCTTTACTTAATAAGGCATTTTAATCAACATTTGACTTTTAGTTTTGATGTTTCATTTGACTCTTTTTAAGAGTATCATCATTAAAAACAGTGGTAAAGCAGTTACCTGAAACAATACTTTATTTGGGGCCTGGTTTCAGTACATATGCTTTTAGTAATAACACATTCACTTTTAGTAATAAAATCATTGCTATTTAGCTTTCCTACTTCACCTTCTATTGCTGAAACATGACATATATCCTAAAAGTCATCCTCATTATCCCCATGTAGAAGACAGGGAAATGGAGAAATCAAGTGATAGATTCAAGCTTGGTAAAAGGACCAGAAATCACACCCTGCTATCCTGCTCCACACTTTTCCCTTACTACCACTCAATGCAAGTGTAAAAGTCTAAGTAGCTTTCCACATGCTCCTAAATGAAAAAGTAGATATTTTGAAATTAAAGACCTGGGAGTGTTTTCTAAGTCCACAGTGAAGCACCTTGACTTCTGGTTCCACTCCCCAGATTTCTCATCTCAGTTTCAAGTAAAAACTCCAAAATACTTCAGTTTTCTGCCTGCCTTGATTTGAAGTTCTCGCATGTTTGAGGTTCTCATGTCTCCAGCTCTGCTCTCCAATGAGTGACCTACACAATATATTATAGATCGCTGTGAAGGAGGGGCCTGAAAAATCCTGTGGATGAAGCTGTTTTTCTTTGTGTGATAGAATTCAATACATATTGGGCAAGAGAATGCATGACATTAAGGCACTGCAAAGGAAAGTCAATTATTTGGATTCAGTGACTATTCATACAGTCCTTGGGCAGAGACCCAACAGCAGTGCTATGAGGATCTTTATCCAGGAGGTATGAAGTTCCCTCTGATGCTGATCACAGTGAAAATTCCCTGTTTATATTTTCTCTATTTATGTAGTTGAAATCACAGGTGAATACTTGCCATTATCTGAAGTTGGAAATTTTGGGTAAGAAGCTTCATAAAAAAAATACGTTATTTAGGCATCTAGTTGTAGCCTTTAGGTGAAATCTATCTGGTACTACTTGCCTACCAAGAGTTTCTTCTAGTTCTTTGTGGCGTGATAGGTTGTCATTAGATAAAGAAAGTGAAAACTGGAGCTAATTGCAGTGATGTTATGGTAGACAAGCCATTTGTTGTTTGAAGCTGAAGGAGAATAGTGAACTCTTCACAGCTTTGATGAGGATTTGTTCTTGGCTGACATAGCAGAGAATCATGTTTTGAAACAAGAAGTGAGAGCCAGGAATTCCCAGCCTGGAACCTATGGCTCTGGGCTTCAAAGACCCCAGTTCTGCCTTTGAAAAGCGGGGTACCTAAATATTTCTCCTTTGAGGCAAGACTATAAACCTTTTGACGTAGTTCCAGCTTCCTCTGGCCAGCTGCAGCCTGGCGAGCACATGTGGTGGGCTGTCTACAACAATCCATCACACATTGCTCCCCAATGACTTCATCCCACACTTCCATTCTCAAACGGAAATTCAAGTGGCCAAGTTGGTTCTGAGTTCAAAGTCACCTCAAGTGCTTTGAACACAGAGCCACACAAAAACAGCAAGAGGCTGAAGTGGACACCTGTGGATCACTCTTGAACTTCAGAAAGGAAGGATGGGAGGAGACAAGCAGACATAAATACCACTCAGAAAAATAGGGAACAGAAAACAAAGTAACAAATATGCTGTATTGTATATTTGAAGAAAAATTATGTGACAAGTGAAATGAAAATGTACATATACTGACTTTTTATGTATCAAGAGATGTGGGGTGTACACAACTTCACAAAAAAAAGAAGCTATATAATTTTTTATCAGATGGTGAACATGGATATAGAGGTGTATACCTAGTGTTCTGAGTGGATTTGTAGTCTTTATTACTAACAGAGGCTGTTGGCAACACTTCTATTCATTGAAAATATAAGGGAAAATTAATAGTGGGTATCAAAATTCAGATGATTACTCACCTAGTTTTGAACAAGTTAACTTGAGTGTTTGGAAATGTATGCCATGAGAACTACATGCTCCTAAGCAGGGCTTTGCAATTTTGCAGCAGTTCACACAAGTGCTGTGACCTGAGCTATTTTCCTTTCACAGAATGACTGCTGATGTGCATTCTGTCATATAGTACCTCGATGGGACAAGCACACTGTTGGCCTCTTGTCACTCAGCTCCAGACAGCAGGTCTTCTGAAGACAGTTTTCTTTTGCAGCTGAAACCATGTGGGCAGAATATTCTTGTTTACACGGATAATTCTTGTGCAAAAGACATACAGCTCTCCAAGAATGCTCTTTTTTTCTCTCTTACAGAAAATTGCTTTGTCACCAACAAACTCCTTCCTTCCCCTTAGCTTCTGTCTTTAAGCACGTGTATTCTACAGTAACTTCAGCAAAAGCAAATGTACAGAGCTAGCCTTCAACAACCTCCATCATGCACTTGCAGAACCAGAATGGAGAATGATGAGGGCACAAGCGTCAACAAACTGGTAAGTACTCTCTTGGGCATTCTGCACTATGCCCAGCTCTCTGCAGAGTGGTTGTTGGAAACTGGTGCAGTTTGAATCTGTCTGTATGAATTGCAATCACTGCAAGGTAGATGAATCCTTCAGATGTTCCATCTAGCTGCCTGGTCCTTTTATCTGTTTCAGCCATGGGTTGTCACTCTGGGAAATCTTTAGTGCAAGTTGCTTATCTGTGACCATATGGGCACCAAAGGTGAGTCAAACATTTAAGCATACACACCTTGTAAAGCTGTTCCGTCCATCAGGAAAGGCACTACTGTCCATGAAGTGCACCACCCACTTGGTCTGACTGATATTACTTAACAGGATAGTTTCTTCTGAATGCTCACGTATTTATCACACTTAATACAGACCAAATTACTACTTTCTACCATAAAAATAATTGCTTTGCACCTTCAATTTCTTTTGCAAACATTTTATTTCATCTCCTCACCCTTTGGGCAAAACTTCAATTTTATGTCATTAAGACATTAGAGTTTAAAATGTTACATTCTGTCATTACACAACACATTGAGGTTTATGCCTGATGTTGATGGGGTTGATGAAGCTTAAAGCTAAGATGAATCCGGACTATTTTTGTTATCACCCTGAATGCCATTAGCTTAATAACATGCAGGCCTTTAAGTCATTCATTACATAAGGCATTACAATTATTTCTTATAAATTAAACCATGTAATACTGTTCTCACCTCTTCTTTTGCTAATGGCATAAACCTAATGTGAAAGTCTTTTGGAAATATCTTTTTTTTTCTTCAAAAGACAGTTCTTAAAATGAGGAAGGCACAGAATGTTGTGTAAAATTTGCATGATTAGGAAAATGCATTAGGTACAATGTAACCCCCCAAAAAGTCTGCTAAACTTGAGTTTCAGGTGCAAAATTCACATGGTACTTTACTCTCCAACCCCAGCAAATGAGAAATGAGAAGGCATTATTTTTATCATTTGGTGAAAAGGAAACTTTCTTGTATGGCAAAAATACAGCTGTCTTATCCCATGAATAATTTTAGCAGTCAAATTCCTAATTTATGAGCATTCATTAGCCTATGTAAATACACAGAACTGTAGTAATCAAAAGCATACAGCAGGTGGTAATTCAGCATGGTAAGTCTACAGAGAAGTACAGCTTGCTCTTTTTTTCATCTTTTTCTCACCTTTTTGCCATCCTGTTGCATATTGTATATTTCTAAATGTTTACTCTCGTCACCAATGCTCAGAAACAGCTGTGGTGCTGGGTACTCTCTCCAACTCACAACCCCCAGCAGCTCTCATTAATGAGACTGCGGGAGCTGATCTGCAAACAAGTCCCCAAGACAGAACTTCTACCTGATTAAAAAAAGAGCCGTCTGCCCAGCTGCCTGATCATTGCTTAATAATTCATTCTTCTTGAGGATTCTTCCACAAATGAAAACAGTTGTGATTCTTACACTTAATTTACAATCTTGTCCCCTCTGCTGAGCTACTGTGTAATACTGCTGTGCATAGAGCAAAGCCCTGCAGCAGAGGAAGAGCTGAGAGGGCAAGTGCAGTTTCATCTTGATACAGTCAGTGTTGGTTGCTCTCCAGGTCCATTCTCCTGAAAAGCCAACGAGAAAGCACAACTATCTCTTAAGGGAAACCTTGCTTATCATGTCGTCCAGGCCTGTGATCAGAAAACATCACCACCACCAAGGAGAAGGATTTCCTGGACTCTCAGCCAGTGGACAGCCCATCACCAGTGCTCGCTGACAGTTCAGAGACATCTTTTTGCCCTTTGAGGACAGCAGCACTCTGGGGACTCCTCCTTGAGAAATGGATGCTCATAATCCAGATGTGCTAACCCAGAAACACGACTGGAAATAGATGGTGAGGAGGAAAAAAGAGATGGGTTGCAGTGTTCAGTGTTCATGACTGCTTCTTGTAAGGACTTTTTCTTCCCATTATAAGAGTGGCTGGGGAGGCTAAGGGTGGAATTACTTACATCCACAATTTTATTTTCTTGTCTGTGTGGGAAGCACATTAGTGATATTTGCATATTTCAGTATTTTCATACCCTGAGTGCTTCCAAGAGATGCATGAGTACTTCGCACATGGACTAAGTCTGGTGAGTATTTCTCCAGCCCTAATGGGGCCAAGGGGACACAGTTTATGGTATAAGTGGCAAAGCCCTCAAGCGTGCATACTGTGTGCAAAGGGTACAGACAGGAGGTTGTTTGGTGCCAAATCAAGGGCAAGGATTGTCCCTTATCTTCTGTTAGCATCTTCATTGTAGTGTAAGTAATCAGCACTCCCTCTACCCAGAGACCACTGCCCCAAACTGACCACCTGAGCCTGTAGAGACTACCAGAGGGAATTAAGTGTTTGTGCCTTCTTATCTCAGTAGGAAACTTGCTCAGTAGGGTGCAGGAGGCTTCCCTGGCACCCTGAAAAAGTACTGATCTCTGGCCAGGAAGGAAGCCACAGATACCAAGGAGTGTGCTGGCCCTGTCTCTCAGTGAAGGTGCCAGTCCTACTGCCCCAAAAGCCCTGCCAGGAGCCAGCCCCTGCAAAGCAGAGAGCCTGTATCACAGCAGTGCCTGCCCTGTCCCACGTGGGAGATGCTGTTTGGCAGAAACTTTTTGTGAAGAGGGAGATGTCCTTTTTAGAAGGCAGGTTGTCTTTTTTTCTTCTCATCTGAAGGACAGTTTAAAAAAGTGGTGGATATTAAGCTTGACTGTGAAGGACAAAATAGGGTGAGTCCCTTTTGGTTGAGTTCTGGTTTGCATTGAACCTAATGCTTTGGTACATTTCTGTGCTTTTTCTGAGGAAAATGAGCTGCTGAATGATATTGCCTGACATGCTGAGGATCAAATGTTCTGGCAGGAGCTTGTGCCAGCAATGTGAGAGGTGATGAGTCTCCTGAAGCTGTATTTTGTTCACAAGGTGCCAAAACAAATGGAGTTCTTTGATACAAACAGTTGTTGGGTTCATGAGCTTTGTATGACATAGACAAGTTGAACACAATGCTGATGCTGAAGGCATTTGTGGCATAGCTGTCAATATCATTCTTATAAATCTTTTAATCTTCAAATACAGTTGACTTCTACCCTTGAAGAAAAGGGCCACAGAGACAGTCTTTGAAACAAGTGCCCTCAGTTTACCTGCAGAATAGATGTACACGGGCAATTGCAAGCAATATACACTTTCCCTAACCTACAACATTAGTAGGCTCTAATGAGGTCTGGAGCTGTATGTGAAGTTCAATCTTCAGGTCCATTTATCTTAGGGCTGAGTGTGCTGACTGTCTGCAAGTCAGCAGGCTGGGGCCAATGTGCTGGTGCTCTCAGATATGTGGATAATAGTCAAGAGCAGGACTGAGACCAGCTATTTTTGTACAACACAGGCTGCCAAACAGCTTTTGATTTCCAATTCAGTACTGAAGGACTTCTAATATCTCTGCTATTATTTGAGCAACTGACAAAATTACAAAGGTGGTAGATGAGCTGAATGCAGAATCCTGCACTGCTGGACCTAGGGGAAACTTGATGAAATTAATAGGGGATCAGTTGAAAACAGAAGTACTTCTTTAGCAGTCAGTAGTGAGCTTTGGGAACTGGCGGCCATGTGGTGTTGTGGGAGCTGACAGTCTCAGCAGATTCAGGAGGGATTAGACAGATTCAAGGACAACAGGTCCATTAAAAGGAGAAGGTAGGGCTGTGCCCTCTGGGGTGTCTGCCACGTCAGATACACAGCTGTGGGTGCTGAAGTGTATGAGGGGCTGAGACTGCAGAAATCAGCTCAGCTTGCTAGCTGAAAGCAATACAATCAACAAAAACCAAGTTTCTTCTTCAGCCCCGGGTCTGATCCTTGCTGTAAACCCACTAGTGCCCACCAGTACAGGCAGCACTAGCTCACTGCTAATCTCCCAAGCCAAGCACTCCCTCCTCCCTGTCTGCTGCGCTAACACATACAGTGCAATGCTGTATGACAGCCAGTCATGTTACAGTGCAAAATTCTAAGGGAACCAAATGAACAAATCTTACGCAGGGTATAGAAGAAGATGGAGACTGTGAAATTTAAATTCCAACAAAACAATGTACAAGTGAGAAATGCAAATACGTCCAATCCACAGCTCATTAAGGATAAGTCACGCATAGTGCAGAAGTTATGGCAATTTCAAACTTCCTTGGATTTTGGAGGCTGAAGAGTAAAACTTCATCTGCCCCTTGCATTTCCTCTTTCCCAGCAGATTAGGAAGTAAGCCAGCATGCTAATTTTTATGTAAAAAACAAAATAAAACACGTATATATATTTTAAGCAATTACTCTTGAGGCCACCCAACAGTAGTGTTTCTAAAGCAGTCCTACCTTTGTTTTCCAACTTGAGCTCCTCTGCTAGCAAGCTGTCTTGTCTGTTGCCAA
>JANHGO010000069.1:19310593-19378651 GCA_024606505.1 Aquila spilogaster | reverse complement strand
TCTGTCTTTTCACCACACATCCGTTTTACCTCATCTGAATCCCAGCCATCAGGAAAAATCATACAACCCAGGACGAGGCAGGCAGCTTGGAGAAAAAAAGAAAAGGAGAACAATGGGATGATGAGACCAAACTTTCATTTTGATGAGAACCTCACAGTTATCATTAAAGCAACACACTTTTTCATCGTGAGCTTCAAAGCTAGCTTACTTAAAAACAAGTCACACAATTATATGCTGTGATGAAGTATTTAATATAAAATCCTACGATATAACATCAACTTGGCACCTTGCTTAAAAAAAAAAAGTTACATCTCAAATCCCTAGCCAAATTTTGTACCAGCATGATCACATTTTTGCAGTGAGACTGATTTCTTTATTGCAGTATGAAAGGCTCACACAGAACAAAAGATGAAAATGATTCTTAAGCTGGATATTCAAAGGAAACACTGGATTACCACCAAATGGTCAGGCAAACAAGACAGAGAATAATAGGGTAGAAACCCTATCTCTCATTCCAGGTCATCTAAGAGCTTGTAATACGCGTAGGCTATAGTAAGGTTTTTATTTGTATTTTACTTTTTTGGTAAGTTGGCAGTACAGCTTTAACTGAAATATTATGCATAAGGTTTGTACTCCTCAAAAACACAAGTAATGACATTGTTCTGCAAGGAAAAATAAGCTGTCAACATTGCTGCCAACTTCTGAACTGGTTTACCTGAGGAATCAACGCATGTCATCTTGAACATGAAAAAGTGCTGATCCTTTTAACACCAAGAAAAAATATGAGAAGCCTCTGCCCTCATGGAAAGCTAGCTGACATCATCTGTCAGCCTCTTTGGTAGGGTCAGCTGAACCATGCAGGGGACAGAAGCAAATAATGGGTAATCAGGTGCTCTTTTGTCAGCCTGGGTTACCACTAAACAGCTGACCTTAATTCTTAAAGAGCAGAAATTTGCTTTCACCCCTGGTTCTCAGGGGAACTGCCCTGCTGGGGGTCAAGGTGGCTGTTGCAGCGCAGACAAAATGGCACAACAGGCTTGTTTTATTCAGAAGCGATGAGTTCCTGAAGCAGTGCTGCTGTTGCCTTCTGGCTGGCAGCTGCTGGGACATCCCCTGCCTGGGTTGTCCCATGGTTAGGGCTGGGCCAGCAGGGCCTCCTGTACCCAGTCCCACCTCGGGCAACAGACCTCATGCACAGCTCCAGTGGGCTCTGGAGCATGTCACAGCCCCTGCCCCTGTGTCTTACTTCTGAACATAAAACCTGGCTTCCTCCTAGCACAAGGGAGACACATTTCCTAACGGAGCAATGTGCTTGAATAGTGCACAAATACATCCTGCTTCCTTAGTATGACTGAGATATGGTGGGTCCTGAACTGTCTTTTGTAAGTCTTACCATTACACTGGTGCACTGTGCACCAAGTGTTGCATGCACACATACATATACATTTGTGAACATGGCACATACTTGCAGGTACTTATGCTAATTGAAAATAGCACATTGTGCGGCTTTTGACCTTTTAAATAGTTGTTGAACCAGCCCCCAAGTCTGAAAACCATAGGTTACACACGAGTAGGTTGTGCAACCAATGGCTGCTGTGGTTTTGGGAACAAGAATAAGAAGTCATTTCACACACCTCTGATGCCTTCAAAGCAAAAATACATCTGCACTGAATCTGTGTGATGAAATACTGTAACAGAATCTCAGAGTGGCTGAGGCTGGCAGTGCCCTCTGAGTCCCTCTGCCCAACCCCTGCCCCAGCAGGGACACCCAGAGCAGGGTGCCCAGGGCTATGGCCAGGCGGCTTCTGGACATCTCCAAGGAGGAGATTTGCAGACTCCAGGCAGCTGTGCCAGCGGTCAGTCACCTGAAGAACTGTGAAAAAAAGGGCTCAAGAATGGTATTTTCATTTTTATAGCTACACAAATGCTATAGAGAAAGCCTCGAAAGAACATCTGTAGGAAGCACTGGATGTAGGATAAAACCTGCACATAGTACACTTGTGAAAATATAACACCTCATGATACTTTCAAGGACGATTACGCATAGAAGCAAGGACAATTAGGCAAGGACTGATTTACTCAGCATATGCAGGTTAGACAAATTGTAAGCTGCCTATTGCCTTGCCTTAACTCATTAACACGATTTCATAAGACCTCCCAAAGCTTTTTGAAAGACGCAGTGCAATAATTTTCTTTCTTAAGCTGGCTATGTGTAGGTGATAGGTGATTTCTTGCAGTCAACACACAGGAATTGCCCTCCATTGTGGGGAACTTCTTTGAAATGATACATAAAATTTTCAGACTTCATACATTCATAAAGAGGTCTGCATTTACCCACGTAACTGTGGACAAATATTTAGTATAGAGCAGCAACTACCAAAGCCACTTTGCTTTTATCAATTGTCCTCGGTGCTCAGTTAATGATAGATAGATGTGGGATTTTTTCTGTTATTTGTGTAAGAATAATTAAGATATTGATATCTCTCTCTATCTCTCTCTTTAATTACATGCCACATCAGACATATGTTCTCAGCACTTCCTAAAAATAAATCAACTTTGTTCATTTCCACTTAGGCAATTAAGAATATGGGCCCCAATCTCAGGAAGTCAGTACGCAGCCTCCCAGCTGAGTTCCTTAGGTTCCTTATTAACTCATCTTTCCTGACTTCAGTTCCTGTGCATGTTCATATACTCCCTTAATTTCCTGGAGTCATTCTGTTGGTTGCAGTTGGAATTCTCTTGGCAATAAAAAACACAGGTAAACAGTGGACTGGATCCCTTTGCATGAAGGCAGACATCAGTGAGAGGACATTATTTGCTCCTTTACCTATACAGTTTAGATTCTTTCTACTAGATGACCGCTTGGTCAGCACTTCAGATGCAGGAGTCATACCTCACCCGGAGAGGTAAACCTCAAGTCTTCACTTGCTGAGGGAACATTCTGCACTGAATAAGAATACAGACTTGCTCAATAATATGAAGCAGGTAATGATTCATCTATCAGCTACAAGAGCAAAAACACAGGCATGAAATCCACCTACAGATCTACTTTGTATTGCAAGAAATTTTTTTCATTGTAATCCTTCAAAGGAGGATTAGAAGATTTTCTCTAGAAGGAAATTACTTTCAGTTTTATAAAAATTTGAGAAATGAAAACCATTTTATGTTGCAATTGCAGTTAAACTGCTAAAGAGATGATTTTATAACACAGACATGGGTCCCATATCTTACTTTGTCTGAAATTCCACTGACTCCAATGACAATGTGACTAAAATAGAAATGTGAAAAAGGCAAAAGGATGCACTGCTACAGTTTTACTGTTTTCCACTTGTAATAAATTCAGAAACTTTCAGATTTGGAAAGCTTGCCTACTGAATGAAAAGACTTAAATCATTGGCTCATTCAGGCTTTTTGATTCAAATAAGGAAAAAATTAAATCTGTATTTGTTGAAGATGGCCTTCCATGTGCAAGCTGAATGCATTCGAGTAGCACCTCCTTCCCAAGCGTGTCGATAGACCGCTGTAGTGGCTCTGCAGCTAATCAGGGCTTGGATGAGAAGCAGCAGGGAGAAACTGATAACAGACTGATTAGTGTCACTGACACTGTTCAGAACTATTTGGGCAATTGTAAAACTTACAAGAATAATATCCACTTCGTTTTCCCTTGAGAAAGCTATTTGCAGGAGTAGCACCTTTGTAATGATGGCCCCAGACTTCCCCTGTCCTTTCTCTGATTTTCTTACGAGGTGTGTGCTAACAAATTGTTTCACCTAAGTATTGAAGGATGGTGAAACTTTTCAATTTTTAAAAAAATAATTGCTAAATACTATGCAAGCATGCCTAACCCATTCATTACTAACACATTCATTACTTTTGGTAGAAGCTTTTTTCCCATATGAACTGCTAACAGGAACTGTCATATGGTTTTCCTTTACAGGTCTGAGTGACACGTGAAAGCATTCATATTAAGTGAGAAAGTCCAGGATTTTACCTCCTGGGATGTAATGATGCAGATATGACATTTTCAGGGATTGGAAACAGACCCTGAACTGTTTCTGGCACTGACATACTTGTGACTGACCAAGCTAATGTTGTCACAGCCTGTACTCCATGCATGAGCTCAAATGGCAATTAGCAAGCAAGTGGTTCATGATCCTGTGGTTGTGCCAAAGATGGTGACAGATTAATATTATATTATTGCATGGAATGAGGTTCTATTTATAAAAAGGCTGACTGTTATACAGGAAACCAGTGCTAAGAGATTCCTGCTGGCACACTCCTCTCTCATCTTCATTCTTTTCATGACAACAGACCCAATTTGCTTGTATGTAGAGTATGAAGATGGCAGATTTCCTGATAAAAGCATAAAAAAACCTGGAATTGGAATTACACTAGCTAACCTAGCCAACTATTTTCTTTCTATACCCACACATGAAAGAGCCTCCATGGTTACAAAAACGGAAAGGTTTCTTCTTTTCAGACTTTTTTCTAAATGATATTTACAAAAAATAATTGCTCATTAAACTCCAATAAATTGAATACATTGTTTCCCAGCCATGCTGGTGTGATGGAATGAAATGAAAGGAAGGTGAGGACTCTCGTGGAGAACATTTATTGGGACTGTGGACATTCTTCAGAGAGGTGCCATCTGGCTCCCCATGGTGATGGCATGGCCTGTAAATTTGTGCCATGACCAGACTGAAAGTTCTTCCTCTGGCAGCGAGACAGCTTGGTGGTACTCATATGGGGTTGCTAACCTGATGGTCACTGTCGAGAATGACAGTCAGTAAGCAACTGATGTGAAATTCAAGACAAGGGCAATGTTCTCAGAGAGCTGAACAGTAAAAGCATGTTTGCTCTTCTCTGCCCTAGCTTCTCATGTTAGAGAAGGGAGCTGCTCTGTGAAACTGCTCCAGGATACTGACATGCCATGTTCATCTAGATGACATGGACAAAAGGAGACCTTCCTAGAAGGTCCAAAGATGGTCCCCAGGGTGAAGGAGCAAAGATTTGAGTGTTAATCTGCCTTCAGAAACCACATGTATAATGGAGACTTTAGGCCCAGGAGACCAGACTAATTCTAATCTGAAGTAAAATGCTAGAATGGCACAAACTGAAGCTTCAGCACTAACAGTTTTAGTCCACTGATCCTTTTATTTTGTTTCATCTTATTTGCTAATATAGAAAAGCTTGAACATCTTCACAGGATTGAGATTATTTACAGACAGCATCAAAGGGAAGTAAAGGATTCTACGTTCATGTGATAATATAAAAGACCCATCACAAATTATGGCCACTTGACTTATTAGGATAATAATTTTGATGCCAAATCTGGTAAGATCAAGAGATATGAATGCTTTCCATGCTGATTTTAATACACAGAAGAATGAAACAAAAAACACCGTCATATATTCAGTGACTGAACAGCAAAGAAAAAGAAAATGATATTGTGGAAAACAGCAGTGGAATAGGTGCTTCAGTCAAGGAGAGAAGACTTGCCATGACCTGGCTGAGTTGACAGATAGCTGACATATTTTGATGCTTGCTTGATACACTTATACAACAAAATGGAAGGATTTGATCAACTACTGCAAGACAGGAAGCTGGATAACTGAAATACGTTTGAGCAACAGCCATTCCCAAAGACAGGCACTAAAGAGCGAGAGTTGTTCAGAAAGGTGGAAATAATTAGAAAAGTCATATCAGACGTGAGGAATGTGTTAAGCAGCGAATATGTAAAAAGGAACAGCAAAGACAGTGCAATCTCCTTCAATTAAGATCACTTGGAGGATGAACAGTAAGAGAAATTTTACTCTACCAAAGGGGGCTGTTTTAGACCTCAAGTGTTAGATTCATGTATGGATAGAGATTTCTTTGATATTACAGACAGAAGATCAACAAGGGGCTGTATAATCATGGGATCCTAAGTTTTGATCATTAGGCATGATAATTAAGCTTTGAGATTAATGCATATCTATGAATAGTTTAGTTAATACAACAGCGATCTTAGCTTAAACGTAAAGATAATATAAGAATGCCTTAGGCTTTTACGACTGTATGGCAGTTGACTCAGAAGATGTATCCTACTGACTCCATGTGAAGAACCACAGTTCCGGTGTTCCAATCACATTTATATGGAACAGGTATTTATAGTATCCTATCCAGAAAATATACGGAAGCTGGGGCTATTAATGGACACAGGGCTAATCATCATGTGGGCAAAAATTGCCTAGAAATGTCATGACGAAGAATTGCTAACAGCTATAGCACAGGTAGATGACTAACTGGTGACAAATAGGTAAACTGAAATTATAGAATACAAATGATAAAAATATTCCTTTACAGTGCAGCAGGTGTGGGAGGTACTACAGCTAGAAGCCCATAGGAAGGCATATGCCAAAAATTACATTTATGTCATGTTGCATCCGATGGTGTTCAACGGCCCTGAGATCTAGTAATTATTTTTCCTGTTTTTGTTGTTTTTGTTAGGTCACAGCCATCTGATGCACTTTTGGCTTGGCTTTACCTGGTAAGAAAATTTACTGTTAAGTGTTTATTTTGAATACTGTCACAGTGGAGTGAGACAGCATTCCAATTTAATGTTAACTTCACTTTGTAAAACTTGGTCTTTAGCCAAACCATATCAAACCAGAGTGTACTGAATTGTGTTAACTTTAATTAATAAAGAAACTCAATATAAATACGCAGACAGACAGGAGAATAGGTGCTATTTAGAATGGCATAGGCTAGACATAGTTTGATATTTATACAACTGATGTTTCTTCATTTCTTGTTACTCATCAAAGTAGTGAAGCTATCTTAAACTTTGTTTTGGTACCACCACCATCTGTTTCTGATGTGTGGGCCAACAGAATGAAGTAGAAAGCATTACTTTTGGAACTGCCCTGTTAGCTTGCCAAAAGGAAGTGATGCTAAATCTTTCAAGAGAAATTGAAACAAAATAAAATAAATTAAATTGTCACAGCCAAAAATAAAAGCGAAGAGGAAATGGACAGAGGCTGGGACTAGAAACTAATTTTTTACCTCATGTTTAATGAAGAGGAAGACAAAAGGAGGGCAATGCCCTGACGGCTGATATACATGAACATTCAGAAATGGAAACTCCTGCCTCCAAGTCCATAGCAAAACTAAGTCGATAACAAAGTGCTCAAACTGAAGGAATAGATCATCCAATCCCATGTATTGTTGCATAGAAATGCCTTACAGTGCTGGTGCACTGAAGGATTTTATGATTACACTGCATAAACAGCAGAGAATGGATTCCAGAGAGGGGGAAGAGCTATTTAACTGGAAGGGCAGTCTTGGCACCTGAACAAATGAATGTAAGGTGTCCAGGAATACATTAAGGCTGTAAAGTAGAAGGCAGTTTTCAATAGTCAGGGGAGAGGTTTTGGCATGCACTCTCTGTAGCTATAGTCAGGCCAAGAAGGCTTAAGTTGTCCAAGCTGATGCTTTCAAAGATGGAGTTTGATCAGTATATTAACAAATAATTAGGATGTGTTTCTCTGTGAGGGTAAACTCAGCTACCTTGGACCTGTACGATAACTGTAGAACTTTAAGGTCTACATTCCTCAGTCTTACACCAGGTATTTTCAGTTATCAGAAACTCAGGCTCTGCTGGTGCAGACAGCACCTGCTTCAGACTTAGGGTGTTTGCAGCAAGGCAAGCTCCAGGTTTGAGTGTTACAGCCATTTTGCTGCTAAGCTTCAGATTTATTTTCCCTTGACTGTAAGTTTAGCAAAACTCTCTATATGGATAAATCCTGCCCTGTATTGCAGTTAACAAAGCCTTTTGCTGCCCTTTTTTCCC
Organism: Aquila spilogaster; assembly: GCA_024606505.1. NCBI lineage: Eukaryota > Metazoa > Chordata > Aves > Accipitriformes > Accipitridae > Aquila > Aquila spilogaster. Next base: position 19,370,820 of record JANHGO010000069.1, on the reverse strand, counting down.
TCCTGCGTGAATCCAGCTCTGCACAACAAGCAAGTTCACAACCAGCAAGTCTTCCTCTTGCTGTTACTGCTGCAACCCTCAACTTCAGGAGTTGCTTGTGTTTCACCCAGAACACACAGCAGCGTATTAGTAATGCATTAAGGAATCAGCCCACACAGACAGCTGCTTCTGAGAAACATCTGGTATGACACCCTGCTCGTGTTCCCAGTTTCACTTACAAGACCACTTAAAGGGATTTGATGGTCATGATTGGAAATGATTGGAAAACAGGTTAAGTCACCCATCCACCTCAAGGAACAGCAGAGGTCAATGGCCAACAGCTAAATGATCAACTTCAAAGCAACTACCAAGAGTCCCATCAATTGTTATACAACCTCCGCTTCCCTGGCTCTCATGCCACGAAGGGAACACGAGCAATGGAAACACTTGTGAGAGGAAATGAAATGAAAGGAAAGAAAGGAGAAAACGCTTTTCTGCGATGTGCTGAGCCTCTTGCACCTTCTCTCGGTTAGTGGCCAGCTGGAGAAAGCTCTCCAGTGCAAGCTGGTCAAGAGATTCAGGAAGTTGTTTGTTGGTGGGTGAGATAAATAGCCTCTGGCAAGGATCCTCTGCAGTAAGCTGAGGCGTGAGCCCATGGGCACTGCTGCCTTCTCTGCCAAAAGCACACCTACGATTCCCAGAATATAATGAATCATGATAGGGAAGTGTGATCTAATGCTGAAATGAAAAGAAAAATGTTTTAAATCTACCGTTTATGAGCATCCAAACCCACGTCTGTGGGCGCAGCTGTCACACTGCCTTTGCCCTCACTTTGGGCTGTGTGCTCCCTGCGTATGGAGTGAAGTTGCTGAGGAAGTGACTAGAAGGCAAGTGAAAAGATGATGTGATGCACAAGAGCAAGGAAAAAAGAAATAACTGAGTGCAACAGGGGAGAAAAGGGAAGGCCTTCCCTCTTTTCATTTGTAAGATGTTGAAGTTTTGCTAGAAGTTACCAGCAGCTGACCATATGCCATACTTTTCTTGTCAATCAGGAACTGCACTCATCCTTTCTGAGATGCTGGCTCATCCTCCAAGTATTAACACCCGCTCAGTGTTCACTCATTTCCTCGGGGCCGAGGGATCCCTGTAGTGTGCTCTGCCAGAGTGGAGATCTGCTCAGGAGGACTCGAGCCACTCTTATGGAAGATCCGGCTTGAAACTGTTCTCATTTCTCCCTTTAAGATCAGAATCCTTCCCAGAGCCAGTCTGCACCTGTTCCCTGTCTCCTGGGGGGGGAAGGGACCCACACCTGCAACTCAGAGCAGTGTGTGGTATAGAAAAAATGGGGCACAGTCCTGAAGCAGACTTGTGCTGCAGGCAATGCAAGGCTAAAGGCCTTCAGGGAGAGGAACTTGGTACATGGAGGAGATGGGTAGCTGGAAGGCAGCAGTAAGGAACAACTCCGTCTGAAGAGAGAGAAGTGGAAGCAGCAGAAGGCAGCCTTGTTCTTGAGATGTGAATGCTAAGGTTTAACTAAAGCCATTACAATCATTTAAATCTGATTGCCAAAGCAGTGCTAGCTGATATTGCAAATGGACTGGCACAGATGCAAGACAAGCTCTAACAGATGATAAAGGCATCGACTTTGTTTAGTGCCTTCCACTGTCCCTGAGGCACATGCATACGTCTTTATGACTGCGCAACTTGTCATGTGCTATTCTTCATTTATCTGTGCTGCAGCTCTGCCTGATCTCCTAACAGCTTTGCTTGGGAGAAAAGAGAAACGGACATCAGGCCCTGAGACCACTCAGCTGCATTGCTTCTTCATTAAAGCTGACATTTGGCAATGACACCTTCATGCCTCTCAAGAGCTGACATCTCACTGAAGCCAGCAGCAGCAGAGGTATCAGGGCAGCAATGTCTGTCCTACTGAGCACATGAGCTCTAGGTGGTGGGAGGGAGCCCTGGAGGAGACGTTTTCCTCTCTTGCGTTTTTCCTAGTAAAGGAAAAGAGTATCCTTTTACCTAGGGCCAAGCCTATGAGGTTGTGAACCTCCTGAATTCATTGCTTTTGACGAGGCAGAGCTGAGTAAATTTAACATCTCTGAAAAAACAGAGAAAAACAGAATTAATATTTCGAATATTTTACTATGAGGGCTGCTCTGAAAGTAGTGCCTCCTCTTCTATTATTTTGGCAAATAATGCCAGAAGTGGATGTTAGTGGTGGCACTAGAGGTTGAACCTTCCCATCAGTATTCCATTACATTTTGTTGCCATGCGACAGATGGCAGCAGAACAGTGGTCTGAAAAAATGGTGTCTGACATGAAAGGGTATATGAAGCCCCTGAAGTGTGTTATTGAATTTCTCCATGCAGAAAAAATTGCAGTGATGTGCACTGTCTTTTGCAATAGGAAAAGGATGATCCTCCTGGATTTGCTGGATCTTTGTCAAACCCTCACCTTGGATCGCTGTATTGTAACACTGACTAAGCTGAAGGCTTAAACTTCCAGAGTCAGGCCAGAGAAGAAGGCTACCTTTCTCTTGCAACACAATAAAACCAGGCCCGATATTAGTTTGAAGACTGTGGAGCACACTGAAAATCTTTGCTGGACAGTCCTACCACACCCACTGTATAGTCAGGATTTGGTGCCTCCTGACTTTCATCTCCTTGGACCAATGAAAGATGGACTGTGTGGGCAGCATTTTCCTAGCAATGACAGCATCATAACTGTGAAACAGTGGGTCATCTCCACTGGTGCAGATTTTACAAGTGTTGCATGCACACTTGTGTTCACTGCTGGCAAAAATGCATAGCTAATGGTGGCAGCTGTGTTGAAAAACAATGTTTTGTAGCTAAAAATTTGCTCTATCAAACAGTGCTATTGTACTCTTTGTATCTGTTGTTGCTTCCATGGAAATAAATAGGAGGTATCACATTCAGAGCAATCTATAACTGCAACCTTCTAGCCTGGTACTTTGGTAATCTAGATTTCTCTATCAGCTCTTAAGTGCAAGGATTAATTATGGAACTTATTTTTACTTATACAGAGACATATTTTTGTGCCTTTATCTTTTTATTCTTGCCAGTTAACCCAAAGATTTACACTATGCAGCAAAACTAACCAGTCTGGTTCCCAGCAAATCCTTGTGTGCATGCACATGTGGTTTCAAATTCTGTCTAGGTTTATGATATCAAGTTCTAATACCTTTTTAAACATTCAGTCCAGCATGTGTACTGTTCTGGTGCTACAATGCCTTGATATAAAGCAGTCCTTAGTACTTCCAGCACAGCAAACAAGCAGGCTGGTGCTGATTTTCAGCACTGACGCCCAGAAATCGAAGAAACTAGGTCTTTCTCCATTTAAAATCTCTGATTTATGCCTATTAATATATCACTGCTGGTGATTTATGTCTTCAAAATTAAGATGTCTGTTCAGACATTGCAAAGACTGAGGTGATGTGAGGCAAAGTGGCAATGTGAGACATATCTAACAGTCTCACTGAGAGTGATATGAGCTGCCTAAAAACCTGTGTACAAAGCTTGAGGAGGCCTGAGAAAGCCCAGAGGTGCATGTTGCTATGCAACTCATTAAGAAGGATGAACCAGGAAGTATGGTGTTTCCAAAGGGAGAAATATGGCTCTGACAGCTGGATCTAGGGAAAGAGCCAGAGGAAACGGGAGTTTAACTGGGATTGTAGTAACTGTGTCTTCTTTGAAATATGTTAGTATATCCTGAAGCCCCATGTCCTGGATGAAGAAGAAGGATCTGGGGGATTTAGTTGACAGCCGGTTGAACATGAGCCAACAGTGTGACCAGGTGGCCAAGAAGGCCAATGGCATCCTGGCTTGTGTCAGAAATGGTGTAGCCAGGAGGATCAGGGAGGTGATCATCCCTCTGTACTCGACAATGGTGAGGCCACACCTCGAGTGCTGTGTTCAGTTTTGGGCCCCTCACTACAAGAAAGACACTGAGACTCTGGAGTGTGTCCAGAGAAGGGCAACAGAGCTGAGAGGGGTCTGGAGCACAAGTTGTATGGGGAGCAGCTGAGGCAACTGGGATGGTTCGGTCTGGAGAAGAGGAGGCTCAGGGGAGACCTTATCTCTCTCTACAATTGCCTGAAAGGAGGTTGTGGCAAGGTGAGGGTTGGCACCTGCTCCCAGGTAACAGCAATAGGACGAGAGGGAATGGCCTCAAGTTGCACCAGGGGAGGTTCAGTTTGGATATTAGGAACAATTTCTTCTCAGAAAGAGTTCTGAGGCATTGGAACAAGCTGCCCAGGGAGGTGCTGGAGTCACCGCCCTTTGAGGTGTTCGGGAAAATAGTAGAAGTGGCACTGAGGAACAAGGTTTAGTGGGCATAGTGGGGATCGGCTGATGGTTGGACTGGATGATCGTAGAGGTCTTTTGCAACCTTAATGATTGTATGATTCCTTTCACCAATTCTACCTTCTCAGAATAGTTTCTGAAAATATGTACAATACAATAGTGAAGCAGAGAGGTTAGCTTAGCAGATAGTTTTGCTGCTCGTGGACACCAGCAAAAAAAGAACAGAAGAAATTGCACAAGCTAACTGAAATACTGCTGAATGCATCAGGCAGCAAGTATTTCTATCAGTACATTGCAAGCAGCTGACATACAAAGTAAGAGATACTTGAGCATCCCAACTAACGCATAGAAAATATAATGTTAATCTTGCAAGCAATCCATTATCTTGTCAGTCAAATGACACAATTGTTTTTAGACAAAAGTTTAGAGGAAACATAAACTTTAGGATGTCAGTCCATTAGAATCACCATTGCCTGTAGTACGTTAGCAATCTGTTATTCATGATTCCTGCATCTATTACTGGTGACACCTGCGAATTCATTTCTGTATCACAGGACACCTTGCTTTGGAAAGTGGTACTATGAAGTGACGGGGCTGAGAGCACCTGACCTGTGCTGAACAAGTGTTTTGGAAGTAAATCCAATTTAATTCAGAGCTCATGACAGTTTCATTGGAAAGCTTTGGTGTGGGGAGTCACCTGCTTTAATTTACTGACAAACACCGTGACCATGATTATGTAGATACGGATATATGGAAAATGGGTTCTGTAATTCTCTCCCAAAAGTCCAAGTTCAGACTCTGAAGTAAAGGAGAGTTTGCAGTGCCTGGTTCAGGGGAAACACAGGGACTCCAGAAATGCACAGGAAAGTGCTCGAAGATGCCACATAGCTCCTGAGACATCAGAAACTGTAAAGGCCAGGGATCAAACTTCCTTAAAACCTAGGCAGCAGCAGTCCTTCTGCATGGATTCTATTTTTGGCACTAGAGACAATACCATGTCACAATGTGCTTCCCACTAAGCCCAAGGGAAAAATAAAGATAGCGGAGACAACCTCTAATTCAAACAGGAATATCAGCCAACACTTCGCACGTTAATTTTGCATAATTTAAAGAGTTGCATAATGTTTGTCTTTGAAAATTATCCTTCGACACCTCAAGATCCCTAAATAAATCCATAAAGTTTATAAAAATGTGCTAACAGTTTGCTTACAATACTCAGGTAAGGCAAATATGATCTTGTCAGGATTAGCACAAGTTAACTCCAAGCATATGGAGGAGGTTGCTGGTGAGGCATTCAGTTGCTCAGCCCTCAGCTACCTTGGTGCTGAGCCACTCAAAATCAGTTTTTCCTCTTGGCCTTTCTACTGTGAGAATAACATTTCCCAGCTTGATTCATTACTACAGCATAAAGATTCACTGTACAGTCTTAATAACATATTAAACTCATGCTCATCCAGCCATGACCAGCTCAACATGTTTTCAGCCTACTGAGAATCACATTTAACATTCATCCATGCAACTGCTCAGACAATAATGAGACGTATTCTTGGTGAACTCTGAGCCACAGAGGCAAAGAGCATCTCATCCTCCCTGAAGCTCAGCGGTGGCTGCTAGCCCACCTCTGACCATGCTGCTCTGAAGGAGCATTCTTATTTTCAGTGCTGCATTTTTAAAAATGAATTTCTCCTGACCTCTCTATATTCATTGCCTATGCAACACCCATGCTGGTTCCCAAATGCATTCATTCACATGCAAGTTTCCTTTTGACACATGTGTGCATAAGAAGAGAAATCCCAGTTTGGATGACAACTAATGACACGGTACAAACCAAGGAATCCTCTGCAGCAAGACTCTTGACTCTGTTCAGATGGGACTCCTTCCAGCTTTGCAGAAACCCAAGACCGGAGAAGTATACTTCTAGCAGTGGCAGTGAAAGTGAACTTGGCTGTGGGTATATTGATACATAAGACCTCACTGACCAGAAAAGTTGCACTGACCTTACACAGTAGTTAAACTATGCAATAACAAAGTATTTTTGTTCGGGCTCATTATCAGAATTATTTTTCTTAGGAAGAAAACGGCATGTAAAGCTGTGCTAAAGGTGTAACTATGGGAACAAAGTAATAAAGTCCTGATATAAATTTGGTGGAAGTCATTTGTGTATCCAAGAATTACGCTATCATGTATTTCTGAAAATGAATGTATGAGTTAGTCAAAAGGTGAGATTAAGGGCTAGTTCCTTGGTGCTTTCCCTTGGGCAATGTCAGGACTCCTGTGATGTTCCAGTACTAGCACAGTACCTTGCTTCTTCCTGGCGAATAGTTATTTTACCAAGTAAGAAATTTACTCTTCTTTCTGCTTAAGAAAACCATGATTTATTTTTTTTGTTACAATTTCCTAGTGGTTAGGTATAAACAAATTTCTGAAATGTAATCATTTTCATCAGATCCCATTGAATCTAACCAGCATGATCTGACAGCGAGCAAGTCTTCCCAGCAGATCCTCCACAAAGCATGGTCTTGTGCAGAAAGACCCGCCAATGGCCTCACTTGCTTGGATTTCAGTCTCTCAATATAGATTTGCTGCCCCTACATCCTTGCCAAACAAGGCTTCCAGCTAATGCCTTCCCTCTTGCCAGTGTCAAAGTACTACTCATTCTGCCAGTACTGAGTGAAATATTTCATCTGAAATATTTTTGCCAGTAAAGATAGCAGCAGGTCAGTTCCGGCTGACCACTGTGAACTCTACCAACTGAACACAAACCAAAAAATATTTCTGAGAAACCTGGAAGTTCACCATTTTTATTGAGAAACCCCCCAAAATAACATTCTTCTCCATCAGAGGTAGAAAATATGTAATTTGAGGTTTAGCCACAGTTGCTTTTTCTCACCACGTTTTCCAGAGACAACAGCAAACTGACTGAACTTTTCTGCGCAGTGCCAGTGCTGGAACAAGAAGCAGGCACAACACATGGCTCTAGAAACAAGGTTTTTTTCACACGCTCTGTAGCCCACCCTGAGACTTTCAGCCCTGCCTCTGTCCTGGTCTCACCTGCAGAGGTTCCGTTCACAAACACATGTTCCACCACAGGAACTGCAGATGAGAAGCAAACGCCCATAGTAAGCTGGCAGTGTCTGTACTCTGCACCTACTACATGTGTCTACAGATGCTGTGGCAGCTATAGAAGCTACATAAAACACATATATACAAGAGAGAAGAGGGACCAGCTGATGCAACTGCAGAGATTTAAGCTAATCAGTAGCTTGAATGATTTCACAGGGTGCTGATGGAGCAGTGAGTTTTGCTGTGACAGCTTCTTGAATAAAAAACCCATGAGAAGTGGCACCTAATGTTTTCCCTCACCTTACCACTTGTCAGCACTTTGAGATCTGCTCCTGAGCTCTCTTCTCTTCCTTTCTCATCTTTCACTCTGTTCTTTAGCTTTTCTCTTCAAGCGTTATCTCTTCAATCTCTCTGCAAAGAATTGCCTTACTTCTCAGTTGAATGTTTCCACTGCTTCCTGCAGGTTATTTCTCTGTTGTCTTCCTCCCTGAACTCTTCAGTAACATTTCCAGACTGATTGCTCCGTTGGTTCCATCTGTCGCTCCCATTCCTGCTTTCTGCTTCTAGCGAACTGCAGCTCTGTCTTTCCTGAAAAACTCGAAACTTCCTACTGGGTCTTGGGTTTATCTGTCTCTGCTTAGGGCTTGCAAGGTTTTACACTTATCTGAATGCTTAACACGCCTGTAGGTTTGGGGCCTCGGCCCCCTCATGATTGCTGCTTTGAATTATTAATGCATCAAAACAAATGCATCCTCACGAACCTGCAACAGATAGCAGCGCTAAAGACTTCACTGGCAGTTTCTGTTAGTGTTACATCTCATAGAATCATTAAGGTTGGAAAAGACCACTAAGAGCACCTAGTCTAACCATCAGCCCATGCCCACCATGCCCACTGACCATGTCCCTCAGTGCCACATCTCCACATTTCCCGAACACCTCCAGGGACAGTGACTCCACCACCTCCCTGGGCAGTCTGTGCCGGTGCTTCAACACCCTTTCTGAGAAGAAATTGTTCCTAATGCCCAACCTGAACCTCCCCTGATGCAACTTGAGGCCATTCCCTCTCGTCCTATTGCTGTTACCTGGGAGCGGAGGCTAACCCCCACCTTGCTACAAGGCACCTCAGTGCCTGTATCCCCGGGTGGCACAAAGGTGTCTGTGGGGATGCCTTCCTCCTGTGCCAGCGCTCAGAAGTGCTGCTCTATCCCAGCCCTGCCATTTACAGCACAGCATCCTGTCTGTGCAGAGCAGAACCCTCTGCTCATATGTAGCTTCTTAGGGGTAGACTCTATATCCCTTAAAGATACAATCTGTAAGCATCAATTCGAATTAATTTCACTGCTCATGCTATTTTTTTAAAGTAAAATAACTTTTTTTCAACATTAAATGAGCATATATTATTTATGTGCCAGCACCATATGACTGTTTCAGCTTCTTTAAATATCAGCTGACATAGGTAACCCAAACACCTTTACTGACCTCATCCTCCACATATCTGTGTGCGATAACGTTGTTGCCCCCTGTAATCCACAAAGCTCAGAAGAACATAACAACTTAAAAATACATATCCCAGGTCAGCTTTTCACCCTGTATTGCCACCATCATTCTCATTTCCCTACACTCCATTTCCAGCAGTTGGCAACAGAAGCGAGCAAGCATAGCACAGACATGCAGCAGCATTTCCCCAGGTTATTCTGCCAGTCTCAGACAATTTGCAGCTCACAGAGCAGTGGAGATCTCTTTATCCTTAGTGGGATGTCATGATTTTTTCCTTCCTCAATTAATTGGCCCAGCTAAGTTTTATATCCATGTAAGCTGTCAGTGCCCACAACGTCTTGAGGTAAAGGATCTTATAGCCCAGTTATCCATTAGATGTAAAATAAAACTTTCAAATTTTTCATCTGCTATCTTCATTTCATAGTTCTTAAACTCTGCACTGGAAAATATAGTGGACAGTACTCTTACACCAGACTTACCCATGTACCTCCTTCTTTAATGGACCCATGCCCTATCTCTGCTGACTCATGTCCTTAGCAAGGATGGAAGGTCCTGGTCCCTTCCATCTGTCCTTGTACAGGAGAGGTTCTCCGCTTGTCTGTGTTGCTCCGGTCTGAGCCTTCTCAGCGCTGCTCTACTGAATCGTAATTTCTGTTTCTAAAATCCATGGTAACTACTCAGAATGCTAATTCAAAATGTCTACCAATTTGCCCAGTATAGCTTCCACCCGTGCTGTTCTGCAATTCCTTCATTATTCTTTGAACTCTTTAAAAACTGATACCAAATTAACTGTCACCCAGTCCTTTGGTATCGAGGCAGTTTTCAACAAGAAGTTATACTCTGCTGTTGAAATGTCACATACTTCATCCCTGAATTCCTTTAAAGCTCTTTTGCATATCTGTTTCTGTTGATCCTTCTGATATATTATCATTAATTTTCTCTATTTGTTCCATGTTCTTTTCTATGTCCTTTTTAATTTGAAAAAGAACATCTGATAAGTCTCCCAGAAGTATGATTTCCAGTGTGTAAACTGTCTCAAACTCCTCCAAAGTAACTATATGTACAGAAGATGTGTATGTATATACATATATATACCTATACGTATATATATATATATATATCATTTTTCCTTGAATATCCTTGTCTTTTTTGAGATTTTTGTCAGAGGCTTCTCAGAGACTTCATACTTTGATCATCTTTCCGGACTTCTGGCAGATTTCCTCCTTCTGATGGTTTTTTTTTTCCAAAAGGATTAGCAATTTTTATGCCTTTTTCCAGCCGGTTTTGTTCTGTCTCATTATGCTTTAATTCAAAGTCAAATTGCCAGAGTTTAAAGTCTTCTTTTCCTCCCCAGCTCCAGCATTCACAGATTACAGTGGTAGGCCTAATTCTGAAGAAACTATTTCAATGTGGTAAGGACCAAATACTCCATTTGCTCTTGAGAAAAGTCATAGTGAAGGTTTGCAGACTCAAATGTTGTTGAGCATCTGTGTTTCCCAAGATATATGGAAAAGAAAAATTAGTAAGTTTTCTATCCCAAATCCCGTTACTGGAGACAAAATATCTTAGTCCATGATTGCTGCTTTTTATCTCTGCTGATTCAGTAGCCATGCATTCAGTGAGTCACATTAGCAAGTGAAATGCTTACCTTAAAACATGGAAGAAACGATATATTTATTACTTCTGGAGTAAATCATGCTGTCTTCAAATGACATCTCAGCCTGACCACCTCTGGTGTTAGGAGATGTTGTACAGGAACACTTCAGGGCCTGATAATGAACTTCAAGTCACGTACGCAGTGTATCAGGGTTGTCAGCTACCATGATTTGATCGTGAATCTCACAATGTCTTTAAACAGTTACTTTGATGTGAAGACTTTTACGTTTTTATAAAAAGAAGACATTGAAAGTTTCTTTACTCAGAGGGCAGTGAGGTCCTGGCACAGCTGCCCAGAGAAGCTGTGAGTGCCCCATCCCTGGAGACACTCAGGGCTGGGTTGGATGGGGCCCTGGGCAGCCTGAGATGGTGAGGGGCAGCCAGCCCATGGAAGGGATTGGAGCTGATGGGCTTTATGGTCCCTCCCAATGCAAGCCATTCTGTGATTTTATGATTCTATACATGAAAGGTGGTATACAGATATAGTAATTGAAAATAAATAACAAATAATCCCTCAAGTATTCTACTTCTTCAAAAATAAAAGTTTTGTGAACTTAAGCTGGTCTGATAGTAGGATGTTTAGTTTCTGTCACAGTGGATCTCACTAACCTCTGTGAGAATCCCTGGTGCTTCTGCAGCCTTTCTCCCATCAGACACAAACCTAGAAGGATGCCATTGCATTTCCAGCCCTGTAAGCAGCCCTTCCCAGCAGAAAGCTCATGCTCACTCCTTTGAGATGTACCTTGACTGCCTTAAACAAGTGAGAAACTGCTTATTTTCAACAGTCACTTGCCTTTTTATCCCATAAAATTTAGTTCCTTTCCAACTACCATTCCTGTATATCTTACATCTCCATCCCAATACCTCTCAGTAAGATTTTGAGGCCAGGTCATTCAGGGACTTTCGAAAACATAATAACATCTCATTCACTGAATGTGCCCCTAACAATAACTTGGATCTGGATTGAGAAGGTAGGTAGCTGTCTGCAAGTGTAAAATGCCACTATCACGGCTTCTTCCCACTGCCAGGCAGGCAACTGAGCAGGCTGCTTGTGCTGGAGGTCACCCATGCAGCTCAGTTTGCTCAGTAGCTGCAGCTCACCAATGCAGTTCTGACATGCTCGTCCCTCTGGTATGGCAGCAGGTCAAGACACCTAGGGCCACACAGCTCGATCTGCAGGCAAGTCAGCCTGTGAGGACAGATCTGTCCACATGCAGTGAAACAAGCGCAATGAGATTTTCATTAGCAGAATCTCCATCCACTGAAGAAAAAAGTTTATGCTTAGAGGTCCTGGTGGACAGCAGGTTGGCCATGAGCCTGCAGTGTGCCCTTGTGGACAAGAAGGCCAGTGGTTTCCTGGGGTGCATTAAAAAGAGCATGGCCAGCAGGTCGAGGGAGGTGATCTTGCCCCTCTACTCTGCCCTGGTGAGGCCACATCTGAGTGCTGTGCCCAGTTCTGGGCTCCCCAGTTCAAAAAAAGAGGGATCTCCTAGAAAGAGCCCAGCGGAGGGCCACGGAGATGATAAAGGGCCTGGAACATCTCCTGTATGAGGAAAGGCTGAGAGACCTGGGGCTGTTCAGCCTGGAGAAGAGAAGGCTGAGGGGTGATCTCATCGCTGTTTATAAATATATAAAAAGCAGGAGACAAGTGGATGAGGACAGGCTCTTTTCAGTGATGTCCAGCGACAGAACAAGGGGCAATGGGCACAAACTGGAACATAGGAAGTTCCATACAAGCATGAGGAAGAGCTTTACTGTGAGGGTGGCAGAGCATTGGAACAGGCTGCCCAGGGAGGTTATGGAATCTTCTCTGGAGATATTCAAAACCTGCCCAGATGTTTTCCTGTGCAAACTACTGTAGGGAACCTGCTGTAGCGGAGGGTTGGACTCAATGATCACCAGAGGTCTCTGCTAACCCCTACAATTCTATGATTCTTTGAAGAGCCAGGCTTCACCTGCATATACTGCTGTCCACATGATGCTCCACAGGATATGAGGGACATGAGTGTACTGAGTACCAAAGGGTCTGGCTTGTCAAAATGATTCATTTTTGTAAGCCTAACCAGCAGATTGAGGGCTAAAGAGTGTTATGAAGCTTGTGAGAGGCTTTCTCACATCATAAACTTTTCATGAAGGCTAATGAAGAAGACAGATATCATGTTTTCTTGGTCTTTTGCACCAACCACTCAGCTTTCTTACTGCACCAGAAGTGTTCTGCAGAAGAAGCACCACCACCGCAGCCTTCTGATGGCACCTGCATGGGGCAGTGCACACAGGACCTTCACACTGCCTGGTCTCCAGTATTGAGACACTGTGAGATATGTGTTCAACCCTGATGCTCACTGCAGCCTGGAGAACACTTTTGACACTCCTAGCTTTGCTCCTTCTTCACGTGATAGGTTCTGGCAGACACACTTCAGGATCTGTACATGCTACATCATATTCTTATTTCCCACCATTGTTTAGAAAGGGAAACTTCCAGGGTACCTTGTTTTTGACCCCCAAGCCATGACAATTATGATAGGAAACAGGTAGGCAGACAGTCCTTCCAGCCCTGCAGTGACCTGGTGGTGCCAGCATGTGTAGGGCTGGCCCGTGGGTGTAGCACAGGAGAGGAACCAAGTACAGCACTATCAGAGCCTCACTTCCTACAGCATGACTTTCATTCATTGTTCTTTTAAAACACAGCAGACCTCAGCCGACTAATTTCAAGCCCCATATATAACACTGTTTCTAAAGCTTTTATGTAACTGGAAGTGTTTGAACACATGCCTTCTTCCTTTCTGAAATGTTAATCAGCCTTCCCCTGTCAGACTTCTAATTTGACATATTTAAACACCCTGATAGGTTAATAATAGTGTCTAGGATCTCAGTGCTTGTAACAGCTTCAAACTCCAGGCAACACTTCTAGACGTATCAGTACACTTTACAGACTATGTAGGTAATATTGTACAATTTGTTCAGGAAAGATTTATATTATGGCCGAATGGTGAAATATGAACAAGATATCTAAGATTTATAAACACATAGGCGCACAAGCTGAAAAGCTGCAAGCGTGAAAATCATCATAAAATTTCCCCCTGTGCACTCCAGGTATTATTCACCACTGAGACTGTGCTTCACACTGTCACACTCTGCACTTCAGTAATTTGGCTGAGAAGGTGTTTACTAAGCAAAGGCACCTACAAACACCTCCCTCAACATCAAAGACTGCAGCTTGGATGTTTCCAGCCAGCCTACAGTACTGAGATTCCTGTCCGTCAAAATAAAGGAGCAAGGGATTTCTTTTTAACTGGAGGTACACTGCACTGAAAAGCACCTGGGTGTAATTTCTCCTGCACGTGCAGGCATTGTGCTCCCATCTTTGCTCCTGCTGAAATCAAGTGCAAAATATCTTTTGATTAATGGCACCAGGGTCAGTTCCTCTGAACACCTTCTGAAGAAATAGGGAGATTGTTTTGCAAACTTCATATAGAGATTGTGAAAAGATACAATGGTTTTAGGTCCCTTGACTCAAAAATATTCAAAGTGAACAGTTATTTAAGGGAATGTGTAGGACACCTTTGGTATTTGAACATCTAGGTTCAAGCGCCAAATGCACAATCCTTATCTCAAACACTAAATGTTTGATGGCTCACACACAAATGTAACCATCCTCATGTCCTCCCCAGAACAGTGCAGGGAGGTTAAAAGTTTCTGAGATGCATTTCTTTCATAAGCACAGGGTTAGCTGCAGCCATAGCCAATTGTGGGCAGTACATGGTTGCACAACTGCATGAGTTCTCCTTAGACTATGACACAGATAAATTTAATAGCATTAAGGTGTGCGACCAGGATGGCTTCAGTTTCTCTGGTTAATTTTCCCTATATCTACCAGCACGCTAATTACCTACATTCATCAGAGACTGAATGTAGATAATCACTATGGTGCCTTAGATCCTTAAAAATGTATCACTCGTGGGAAATGAGCTATGGAAAGACATCAAATAGGGGCTGTTGATTTTAAGCACCTCAGTCTCTGGGTCCTTCAAGCAGATCTGGTTAAGCAGCCAAACTCCATAGCTACGCAAGAGGTTCTTGCTTGTATTACCAAATAACACTGATATAATTCAGGATTGGGTTTTTTTTAGAGCCATTCAGTAATTCATTCTGACATGAGTAAGAGCAGCTGGCACTCATGTTGACAATGTACACAGAGATTAAGACAGCAAAATTGAGCTGTTTACACTCCAATTGTAGTCAATAGAGATGTAGTCAATACAGCCAGTGGAGTCTAGGTGGCAATTCACCCATCAATTAAAAGTGTCGGATTCCAAGTGAATTGAATAATGCTCTGGGTTCCATCTCCAGTGGGAGTTACTGGACACTCAGTGCACGTGCAGCCCTACACATATGAATATATAAACTAAAGTATTAATGTGCAAGCTGAATCCCACCTTATATATCTCCATTGGTTTTAGTAACACTGACATTGGAGCAACTTAGGGAATAACACAGCTCTGATTGTGTCTGGGGGTAGAATAAAATTTGCTCAAGAAAATGATAAACTGGAACATATTTCTACATATTATCTGAAACAGAACACAGGTGATTTTTAATTGGAGAGACCTCTTGAAGTGCTTTACACATGCCAGTGAATTGGAAGACACTTCTAGAGCCTTCCAAGGCGCATTTCTTATTCTGAACCAAGGTTTCTAAAGTTGTTTTTTTTCTGGTCAATCTAACACAACGTTTCTGCAATGCAAATCCAAATTGCATGAGATGCCATGAAAAAAGCCATAAAGCGCTAGCTGTAGGCGAGGAAGGCCAGAATAGCCATGCACTACCATCAGCTCTGTCTTTAATTAGACATTTATTCTTCACTCTAAGAGATTTTGCCATGTCTCTTTTCTGTCTGCCACTCTAGGGATTTATTTTTCCTTGCTGTAGAAATAATAAACCAGAAGTCAAGGTAGACATTTACCGCTGTAAAAGAAAATAAATGCTGTGGTCCAGCTTTGTTAAATATGCTAACAGTATTCTGTTAAACAAACTATGTATAGATGAGCAGGGGTTTGGATGCTGTTGTGCTATTGGTAGACCATGAATATCCTAATGTGTAGCTATAATCATATTAGAAAGGATTTTGGCTGTATTTAATTTGTAGTTCTTACCTTATAGCATTGCCTTTTTTGATGGTTTACGATTTCTGAATGAATAATTGTTCAGCATGTCTATTTAAAAAAGGAGGAAGATTAAAAATAAAGCCTCCTTAAGCCTCCTTAAACACAACTCTCTTTATATCTTAAGAGTTCTTGGTTCCCTCAGCTGTTTCCTAAGTATTTCCATTTATACACCAACCACAGGCAAATTCTGATCTCACACAGGGTAGTTACACTGCAGTTAGTCTCATTTTTTAAATTGAATAATGAATGTACAATAAATCTAGTGTAATGTTAACGGAGTCCAGGCCACAGAAGAATGATCTGGCTGAAAGGAATTCCAAGATAGATAGCTTCACAGACAGAAGATGACAGTTCATCTTATTCAGCCAAAGGACATTTCAGATACTTTTACTCAAAAATTGTTTCTCTCTTTCTGGTCAAGGTGCTCTTCAGCTGCAGGTAGATGCATCAAAAGGATTTCGGCCATATCCAGCTTTCCATTAGAAAGTGATAATCAGCCATATAATAAATTGCATGCTTAAACTCATGAGTTAGACTGCAGTATCAACTTAACCAGATTTTAATATTTGATTCGGTCAAGTGCATTATTTCTAGTATAGACACATGGTCCTGTTGCAATGTGTCTAAAAATGTTATGTCCAACATTTAAAGCAGAAATGCACTCTGTCTTAACAATTCCAAACACAGAAAAATCTTCAAAATAGGAGTGAAAAAATTGTGAACTTTGGGTTTTCGTTCTTTAAATCTCCTCCCTCACTCTCCGAGTCATTAATAAGTATTTCCTCTTTAATTAGTAACAAAACATTTGTGATATTTCACACAGATGTTGAAGAAAATGAAAACAATAAAACAAAACACATCAAAATTGGGAGGATGATAAGCTGCAACAGATGTTGAGCTCACAACCAGATTTCCTAATGCTTTTTTAACTTTAAATTCTCAGCAAGTGTAACTTTCCCCTGATAATCATTTTGCTTTCTTTAAATGGGAAACTATGACTAGAAAATGACTTTTCTCCGTGAGCAACACATAGGTAACCCCCAGGAGGAGGATCTGAACAATGAGAAGAGTAGAAATGCTGGTCTGAGCAGATCTCCCCCTGCTGAGAGTAGTACGGGAGATTGTTTTTAAAAATGTAATTATATGCTCCTTACATCACTGCTGCTTTCCCTCTGAAAGAATCATTTTCCATACACAGTTCTTTTAGGTTATCAGTGATGTTCTGTTTTCCAATTGGAAGAAATTATTTATCTCAGCAACAAATCGTGTCACTCTGTTTGTCAAATTGTTGCAAGTTATTAACCACAATATTATGGTTTTGAAATTTCTAAATTCAGAACTAGAAAACTGAGGATGAGATTCAAGTAACAACCATAACTCATCAACCACAACATGCAGAGATGTTGGACTACTACCGGTGGGTCACTGTGGGCAGTGTTTTGCCTGTAGCACATGCATCCATGCACACACACTTCTGCCTGTGATATATGTGTGATGTATGCTTACTGAAACAGTAACATTAACCCATAGATTTAAGGATTTAGTGTTCCTTATGAAAAAACGTTGATTACTGGACTATTACTGGCACAATCCTGTCATTACAACTCAGCACATAAAAGAACATCCTGATGTAGTCGATATATCAATCTGGTGAATTACTCTTCAAGACATTCTAGTCTTACACTGTGAGATTATGAGAAGTCTGCAAAATTGAAGAGCTGTATATTCCTTACATATGATTTGAAATATTTTCACATAGATGTTCCAATGTTGTAAGTGAAATAAATGTATAGTTCATTTTCATGAGGATGGAATACCCTTCTAGTTTGTGACATCTAATGGGAATAACAGATGGACTCGACTTCATAAATCACTCCGGAGTTATTCACATTAGTGTTTTTCAAACACAGTTTTGCTCCATATTTCTACAACTTGTAAACCTTGCTGAGTTACTGCCACTTTCTCAAGCATTCCTTTAGCTACCTCCAGGTACTGCTTTTTGGTACAGAAAACACAAACCTGAGCCAA
The DNA here is from genome assembly GCA_024606505.1 of Aquila spilogaster. Classification (NCBI taxonomy): domain Eukaryota; kingdom Metazoa; phylum Chordata; class Aves; order Accipitriformes; family Accipitridae; genus Aquila; species Aquila spilogaster. The sequence continues at coordinate 19,353,104 of JANHGO010000069.1, read as the reverse complement.
ATTTGCCCTTTGACTGAGAGACAAAAATGAATTCCCGTGTCTGCTGTGCTGCATGACTAGTTTGCCTCCTGGCTGACAAGGTAAATGAAATTGGCCTTTGGTCCAACAAGGGTGGATACAGAATGAGCTCTGTCCTTGAATTCTAGATAGCTGCTTCCCTGTGCAGCATGCTGCCAAGATGAAACGTGATGGCTGTTCGCTGCCTGTTATTAAGCTGTTGATTAGAATGCAGGAATTGACAGCTGAAAATTGTACATAAGTCAGTTCATATGAGCTAAGCATCACTTGATTAAACAGCAAAATCTAAACACACTGTGTGGGGAATAGAAAAATAGTGGTTTTCCCTTGTGTTGATTCATCATATTCAGAGCTTGTGAAATGTGTAGTAGTTAGCAGTATGGAATATACTCTCACTTACTTTACTTGTCATTGAGCATTGAAATTGAAAGATACTTTTGCTGATCCAAAGACCTTGCTGCCTAGGGTTGCACGTAGTTTGCTACACAAAGCGAGACAGACAGATGGTAAAAGGGAAAGCCACAGAGGTGGCAACAAGAAGATGATGGGATTGCTCAGTGGGGCATGCAGATATTTTCACATTTGTTTGCTTAAATTTTTCTCTTTCTCTCACTTTACATAGGCAGGGAGATAGAAATAAATGATCGGATGGATTCGGAGCTGATTGCTGAAACAGAGACTAGCCTTAGCAGAATGGGAAGGAGGAGGAATAGGAGATTCCCTTAATGGAAGTGGCTCTGTTGGAGAAGGCTTGTAAAAGAAACTCAATGTATATACAGAGAAACAGGAGGAGGCATATGGGATGAAAGAAAAACAGTAATAAGTATTTTGCCAATGAGAGGCTACTCAAGAACAGGAAAAACTAAGTAAAACAGTAATGGGGAATATACTGGCAGCATCACTGCTCATTTTTTTGATCAATGGGAAATTCCATTTCAGACCAAAAAGAAAAACAATGGCTTACTGGAAGCCAGCTTGCCATTTGGCATTACCCAGAGTTCTGTTCTATTAGCCTGTATTTAACCCATGCATCATCATTTCTGTCCTGGTTATCCCATCATTTATTTTTTCAATGCTGCCTCGTTCTTCTCATTTTCAGAGTTACAAAATCAAATCGATAACTGTTTGTTTAAGATAATTAAAATATACTCTGTAAATCTGTAGACTTTCAACTATTTCAAACTTTCAAGATATTATTAGCATTTCAGATTTACTGACATATTGGTTTAAGGGCAGTACCTCAAATAATAATGTCCTGAAAGTATTTTGAATTCAGAGAATTCAACACAAATGATGTGCACAGAGATACGTGAAAGTATAATTTCAAAATCCTTTAAAAACAGCTGTTCATTTGTAATTACTTTGTGTTAGTTTTAAGCTGCAAAGTGAAAATGTTAGTATTTAATTCAGTGACATTAAAAATACAGGATATAAAGTTTTTTTGGGGATCAGCAGAATTAGGCGTCATTTTTGTGCTTTTGTATCTTGTATCACTAGGTCTCAGATGCAACATCTTTATATCTCCAAGTCTCTTACATCTTCCCTTCATATTCTCTAAGCATAAAGGTATCTCCTTAATCCATCATCCTTTAACTGCTGACCAGACAAAAAGCAGCAGATGCTGTTGGTGGTTCTCAGCCTCATGTGTGCTAATTGTTACTCACCAACCAACCACTAGGGTAATCTGAGCAGGTAGGTGACCACTGAGCTCACTGCCATTCTTCATCCAATGAAGTCACTAGTTTCAGACACATTTGTTAAACCAGTCAGTGATTTTCTTGAGTGTCTCAGGAATTAGTGCATTTGGGTCTCTTCTCTTGTATAAAAACTGACAGTATGCCCAAGTCCAAAAAAAATTATTAGAAGGACCTGACAAACAGGGAGACAGCATGGTTATACACACCTCATTTCCAGAGGAAACCAGACTAAAAACCTTGTTATTCAGAAGAATCCATAAGGTATTTTTGTTAAATATCACACAAAGCTAAATTGAAAGCTCTGTGTATCTCTTGCTTTATGTGGCATGTCTAACCGATTTTTACGTGTTTCTCACAGGGTCAGATGAAGTTGACAAGCAGAATGCAACAGCCTAGCACACAAATAGGTCATCATTTCAGTGTTCAAGAATATCCAGTGGAGAACTCAAGAGATCAGGGTTTTCTGCTTACAAAGCATGAGACATCCAGAGGATGAGTCACCCATCTGAGATAGGTGTTGAGGACGGGCTGAATGAATCACCCTGCAGGTGTTCTCTTTCCTTGGTAATTAGTGGGGGAAAGCTACCTTGTGGACAGCTACAGATAGGTAAAGGCAATCTCTTCTAAACTGACTAATGTGACTGAGTTTTAAATATTTAGAAATGTCTTTAATATACAGAAGGCTGTGTAAGTATTAAGAATGAAACAACTTTATCCACCTTTATTTGGTGTGACCATTGGTTATATTACTTATAAGGCAGTTTTTACCAATAAGGCTCAGATCCTGTTGACTAAGTTGTACAACTCATCGGATGCCTCTTGAAGAAGAGCAATTACTGATAGGAGAGGTTGCATTTGTTTCTACCACTGCCTCTCTGTTCCTCCCACTCACCTAGCTCTCCAGGTGCAGCTTCCTCTTAACATGAGGACTAGGAGATGGAGAGAAGTTTTCACCACTTGGTATTTCTCAGAATGTGTTCTTTCTACATCTATTTTTCTTTATGAAGAAAACAGAAATACCTACATCCAGGCAAACATATGTACTTATATTAAGTAAATTAATCTCCACTGGGTCGAAATGGTTACTGATCAAGCAGGATATGCATGATGTGAACTGTCCCCATATTTTTTGGATGTTTCTAAAAAGATTCTGTAATCACAGATAACTTACTCTTACAGACCATGTGCACAGTTAGAGACAGCCCAAGCAAGTACATTTGGTCAGACAGACTCCACATAAACTGGGCAACATCTGAAGGCAAATGCAAGCCAGCATGGCTAGGCATGCACAAATTACCAAATTCCACTGTGCAAACTGCACTGGCAACACTTAATCGGAGGTTCAGGTTTTATTTTGGACTGGTAACCAATGGTCCACATCTACATTGTAGCTTACGTGTCAAGTGGGCACCTGCTGCTCTCCCAAGGTAAGTGCAGGTAGGTCTGTAATGTGCAGTACAGGGAAGAGCAGTTTCCCAAAATAATGCTGACATAGCAAGCTCTGAAACTGGAAGCACCCCATCTTGTCAGCGTGGACATGCCCAGGGAAATCTGCAGTGTTGAGAAACAGAGATAATGAGCCTCTGCACAGCAATGGTCCTAAAATGGTTAGAATGTAAGGAGCCAGCCAACGCTTTTGTGAAGCACTGGGCTCTGTGGTACAGGGGAGATTGCTAGGAGTTATCCACAGCAACTGTGAGTTGGAAATGCTTTGTATAACACATACACACCCTCTGACAAGGACAATACACTGTGGCTGCCTGGGGATTCACTCTATGTGCTTACTTACATGGGCAATTGACATTTCACTGCGATATGTTCTGAGAAAATTTCCCTTGCTTAGTAGAGAGGAGCTATCTACTGATGAAAGGTTTTCAAGTCCTGAGCCAGTCACAGAAAATATTCCTGTTTCTGGATGGAACACGGTTGTTTAAACTTTGAAATAACCAATGGTAAGTCAATAACTCCATGGCAGGCCTGGATTCTGGAAAACCAGAAGTGCTTCTATTCCAGAAAACTCATCTTGTGCTCTACCTTTTAGGCAAGAAAAAAAAACAAAACAGAACAAAAAAAATCATATCTTTTTAAGGTCTATTTATCTAAATGTTTATTTTTTCTGCACCTAGTTCTCAAAGAATTACAGAGAAAGGGCAGAGACTCTGAGCTTATAAAAGAAACCACGGACAGGAACATCTGGACACCACAGACATCCTAAGAAATGCTGATGCGTGATAGAAAGCTGAGGCAAGGCACCATGTGTGCTGATAGCTCATTGCATTTGCTGAGATTAGGCTTATTTTATTTTATCTGAAAGTGCAGTCAAGATAAAAACCTGTGCAAGAGGCCTAACAAGGGGCTTTTACTATTGTGTCCTGGCACTGAGGGAGCCAAGCTACCAAGCTGGAGCAAACTATGGAAGCAGACTTGAGGAGAGCCTGCAAGGTGTCTCCAACACCAGGACTCACGAATTTGAGCCACAGAGTCTCAGCCTTCCCAGGGGGGATGCTCAAGCTGTTTCTGCTCCCTCAGGAGGGTACAGAGCCCAGACACCATGCCTGCACCCTGCTCAGGCTGGTGGAGTGTTATGTGACCAAGAGCTGTGACCAAGCACAGCATGACTGTGGACTGGTGAAGAAGAAGGTGAAGGAGCTCTTGTTTTGAGACCTAATTCTTGAACATGGGAAACTTCTGCTTATATAGATGGGCCCCATGGGGCTCCAGTCCTAGTGGGGCCTTTAATTTCTGTTTGAAAGCAAACTATATTACTAAATTCACTTGCTGTGAACATTCATGTCAGTAAAACTCCATCACTCAAATGTTTATGAAAAGCAAACATTGGGTGCAGGTCATACTAAACTGAATGAGTTATTTGAAAGTACGTACTGGCCAGAAATAATTTTCAGTAATATTTGACTAATTCCTATTATTTAAAGTAAGCCTAAATATTCTCCAGGAAAGGTGAATTCTCAGTCTGTCTTTCCTTATTCAGTTTCTGTGATGGTAACAAGACCCAAATCTGGAAATATCTCCTTAGAGGTAAGAAAGGTTTGTTTGTTATCCTTCACGCAGAAATGCATCTTGGTAAATTACTTATTTTTAGCTTTCTGTGTTCTACAAGCAATGAGGAGAAAAACAGCCTTTTTTCTTTCCCATGTGGACTGCTAACAGGAATATCCTTTGCTAGCAATTCCCCTTGAAAAAAATTTTGTAGAGGTAATTAGAGGAAAAGGTCTCTGAAGACTTAGATTCACTGTACTTGAGATTTTCAACAACTAAAAGCTTGAAAGCATCCACCTTTATTACCAAGTTGTTCATTTTTTTTCTATCAGAACATTCTGAAAGTAAAGTAACAGCTGTGCAATTTGCCACCAAACAGGTTTTTCTTCTAAATTAGTTACTTTTTCTTTATTGCTTCATTTGCCTCTTGTCTGCTAACTGTACCTACAAAATCCAGCCAGTGATCAGATCTACTAAGTTCCTGGAAGTAATTGTGTGACATCTGTAGGTCTTCCATCAAGCTTCATGATGAAATTTACCCATCCAGTACCTGTTAATTGTTGATTATTGTTGATTATTGAACTGAACTTTTTAGACTGATGTGTCTCTAGGAAAATTTAATGCATGTATTCATCTGTCCAGGACACCAATCAACCTGGGGTTTATTTTCAATTCACATTTAATGTACAAAATTGGACCTTACACTTTTAACTGAAAAAGGGAAATTCAGACAATGTTTATATGGATCAAAACTATAATATCTTCAGAATGGAATGCTGCAATTTCCCCACAGTGAGTTATCTCTGTGCTATTGCTCACATTACAGTTTTTATGTCTCTGCATTTTCTTGAGCAAATTGTCATGCATTTAGCTGCAGCAGAGAAAAGCCAACCAACCAATCAAGCATTTTTACAAAATACAAAATATATTCAGATCCTACAAGTTTATTATAGGAGCCAGAGCACCTGTAGGTCTGTTGGAGCAGAAACATCTCCCATACTTAGGAAGTAAAGGAGCTTTATAAAAGCAAGTTCTCATTCTTGCTAGTAGAAGCACAGCACACTTCAGTGTCACACCAATTATACAGCTAAATGGGGAGACATTCAGAAAAAAAAGGAATAAAACCTAATATAACAACTGGATGTTGGAGCTCAAAATATGTGTTGATTTGTTTTCAGATGTCACAGGAATAACAAGAACTGCAGGTAACTATGTTTCCTACTCATTATGCAATGCCACTGCTCTAACACTGAGAGAAGACCAGTGACTCAGGATACACAGAACATGAAGCTGAGTGTTGCATGTTGTTTACAGATAAGCAGCCAGGACTCCGGGCAGTGAGAGCTTTCTCCCCAGCACATTTAGCCAAAGATATTGTGTAATCTGGAGGATTTGTGTCCAGATTCCTATTCGTTTAAGTGATATATTCAATATATTGTTTGTTAAATAAGCAAGGTAATTCTGAATTCAACCTGCTCAGCTTGAGTAATCAAGTTGAATACAGACTAACTAGACAGCAACTATTTTGCTAGAGATTTCAGTGATCACCTTCCTAGCCCTTCCATAACATTTGGACTACACTAGGAAGTATAGAACAAGTCCATCCATTAGTGCTGTACTCCACAGCTGGAATTCACTATGATGTCAAGCATTATCAGGCATATATTAGTGAGAAGACTCTCCTGCCAGGCAAGGTTGTAGAGGACCACTCAGATGGCACGGAAGCACAGACTGCATTAAAAAACAAAATCAACAAGAGCTAAGATTTCCTAAAGTGAAAATCTACCCTTACAGCTCCTCCTGTATGGCACATAATGGGTGTAATCTGGGCTTCAATCCTCAGAAGACAACTGGGGAGAGAGCTTACAGCATTCAGAGATACTTGCAAGTGGTAGGAGTTTTCCTGATAATCATATATACACAACAGGAAACTGCTTCTTCCAGCCAAAACAAAACAGCTTTCAACCCATGATCACTGCTTAGAATTGTGAGCCTACTCTCTTTTTTTTTCTCACAAACCATCTCATTAACTTGAACAGTACTATTTCTATCTCTGTTTGGCTTACTAGGATGAGTAAGAGTTGCTGGATCGGGCTGAGTGTTTGGAGTGTGATTTTTATTTTAGATGCGTGGGAGCAGAGCCCTGAGTTTGCACAGAATGACGCTGGTGTGAAATGCTGAGGAAAGAGCATCCATTGAGCCCTGTAAAAAGCAGATAAAGAAGTAAGTGAGAGAGAGGGAGGATGAATGGGCTGAATGATAAAATAGTCTCATAACAAGCCCCAGACATTTGAATATTTATTTTGATTTATTCAGATTTTGATAGCCCCAAAGAGCACTTTTAAGTGCTTAATTTGCTTTGCTCCATTGATTTTAATTAATCTTGCTGTAGGCTTTCAAACTTGATGAGCATGGAGAACTTAGGGGTAAAAAAAGGGGAAAGAAAAAAGGAGCCTGTTTCCTCATCCTGTGACACGCCTTAACCTCATAGCAATGAGTGCAGTGGGGCTGTGCCAACCCTGGACACGAGCACTTACTAGACAGGGGAAATCCCCCAAAGAGGTCCTTAGAGAGGTTCTTCCACGGCTGAGCTGCTCACAGGGATGTGTATGGTTCTAAATTAATCTGCTGAATTTAAAGTAGAAGACAAATATCTAATACTGAAGGCGTCCATGCAGATAGATTGGAGGTCCTGTTTCTCTCATAGCCAACAGAAAGCCAACCGCCTGTCTGCAGGTTCCATCAAAGAAGTAGGAGGCAATGGGGTGCTCAGTGTCACAGGAAACTTTGAGAGTGGTTGCTGCATCCAGCATCTACTGCTGTTAGATCAGTGGGCTTGAGGAAGCAACAGACCATCCTGCACTGTAAAGAAGTACGGTTTCCTTCTATATCCAAGTCCCCACAACACCCCAGAGCTACACTGGATATGCAGACTTCACGCATCTGTGTTGTGAAAGGCTCTGTTATGTGCAAGGACACACCAATGGAGGAAAGAAATAAAAGACTAGATCTAGAGGAGTAGCTGTCTCCCTGGAAATGATGGTAGCCCTTTTAGCGAGATATCACCCAGGATCTTTTAAAGGGTTCAATAATGAACAGCGACAACTGCAGCTTGGAGAAAGTTGCTGGCATAGAGTCTTTCTAACGAAGATGAATTTAACTAATGCCAAATAGTTAAGTGGTGTTAAACCAGCTGTTAAGCAGCAACCGAAGGATTCAAAGCTCTTGTTCCTATACACAACCCCTCCAAAACTCCCGGTTTCGCAGTATCACCCCAGTGGATAAGGCTGCTGAGTCCTGGGGGATGCAGGATATCACCTCTGAGCGGCACTGTGGGAGGATATGCCAGTAGGGCTAGGCTGTGACTAGGAGCCCTGTCCCATCACGCAGCAGGGTGGTAAGGTCACTCATCAGCTGGGATTTACGCCCTGTCCTCCTAAATGGCAAGACACTGACCAGCATTAACTAGTCAGTGATTAAATTGTTACACAGAAGCCATGATTCAATATTTCTGACTTCTCTAATTGCTACTGTCTCATTCTGCATCTTGTCTTCCTGGGAAAAGTTATTAGAAGGTCATATGTTTTAGATAATCACAAGTTGAATCTCGTGCCTATGAATAAGCAACCTTAGATTTCTAATGTGAGTAATTCTGAATGAGTCTAACTGCATAAACAGTCCTAAAAAAGAGAGGAAAAATAATTTGCTTTAGCAAATGAAGGTATTGATAATTATATCCACAGGAGACATAACAAGAAACCCACATATAGATTAAAGTAATTCATTAAGAACATTAATCAGTTTCAGACTATCACACATGGTAGTAATCAATCATTCTAATTAAAAGAAACCATGCATTCTCTCACTGTTTTAATTTAGCCCATCCTTTTCCAAATAGATGATTAAAAACATCATATTTCAAAGGTGCTGAATACAGTCTCTGTAATCTTTGTCAGAGAATTTCATAAAGTATCAGATGTCTGTCTGTTGTGGGAGCTTACTAAGGAGGAAACGAATCAGCTGGCAGCTCCAGATGCTGTGCCTTGTGTAAAGGAAGAGGAAGATCTCTTCCCCTCAGAATGAGAAGAGGTGAACTAAACTACCTGCTTCTTTTCTGGACAAACATAGCTTTTCATGCACACATAGCCACGTGCTGCCACTAACCCCCTCCCTTATTTTTAAGGGTTATTAACAACTATCTGCTGTGCTTCAGGAAGCTGTGCCTCATGCATGCCTGCTGTGAGGCCCATGGAGATGCATGAGGGCATGTTCTTCCTAGCGTAACAAAAGCCCTGGAAGACCACAGTTATGATCTGGAAAGAAATACAAAAAAAGGACAAACTTGTTGAAAACTTGGGGGCCTGGAGTGTGAGAAGCTTTAAGCAGCAGTCTTGGGAGTCTGCCACGAGCACTGGGTCACTGAAAAAAAAAAAAGGAAGGAAAAGACTTATGGAAGAGGAACCAAAAAACTGAGGCACTTCCCTATGGGGTCTCTGATGAGAGATTCGTTCTGCCCAGCCTGTTCTTCAACAGGTGCCCATAGTAGATTTCAAGGAAAAGAAGGAAAGATGATATAAACAGAGAACATATTTAAGGATATTTCCTGTATCTCACAGGTCAGAGGCTTCTTAACCCTGAGGCAGCATTTAATTGCTTCAATTGAATTTTCATGCCATGCATTTATCCAGACCTTTTCTGAATCATATAATGAGAAAAGACGTATTCTTTTCCTTGAATATAAGCTCTTTTCTTCTACAATTTACAAGGCAATCTACTACTAAAATGATGGGAAGGAATAAAATGTATTTGCTGTTACAATAAGCAAGGAAACAGTTTTGCTACATTCATCAACATTTTGCAGTCTTCTAAGATCAAAGAGTGCTGCAACTTACCTTTCAAGAGCACAGTGAAGAGTAAAACAACGGAAAATGCGTTTGTAAAGTATCTATATCCTCCCTTCTAAAAGGTTCCTCCTGATGCTGATCCCAGTACTTTAATACCTACTGCTTAGACGGTATCTGCCTCTGTCTATCAGCATGAAATTTCAAAGGATGTTTGGTTTCTGAGATGTCTAATGTTGATTTAATTTAAGATAAAGACAAGGCTGTAAAAGTGAGGATCAGTCAGCTAGAAAGGCGTAAGTCAGATGTTGTGGCAGGGAAGATTTTTTCAACTGTCCTTTTATTGAGTAAAAGGAACAAAAGGCAAATGCATTGGTCACAATAGCTATCCTTGCACTTAAGCTGCTGCTGTGACAGAGGGATTCAGAAGGATCATTTCATTTTTCACCGCCCTACAAGACAGTGGATGAAAATATAAACAGTTGATATAGTTCAGTAGTACTTTGAAAAAGCCATTGGCAAAGTTCTGTACAAGAGGAGAAGTAAATCATCATGAGCATGATAAGCAGTGACATGGCCTGCAAACACTAGGAGCAGATGCATCAATAAAGCATTGCCTCAATACAACTGAAGGTTGCTCTCCAGTGTTCTGAAATCCTAGACTGAAGCTAGCTGTACTAATTATACTTACGTGCGAGAGAATTAGAAAAACATACATTTAGATTGATCAAAACTAGAGAAAAAACCCACAATGAACTCTTGAAGTGAGTCCTAATGAAGCTATGTGACAAGGCTACCTGAAGAATATGACACAGACAAAGCTGAAGGAAATGGTTTGAAGTATTCCTTTGTATTACTCACTCGGAAATTTAATGCTGTCACAAAGGAGGAAGACCTCTGTGTGCTCAGTATGACCTTCCTCTTACAGGAACAGTCAAAAAGTTGGTATGCACAGAGAATAGAACATAATTTTCTTATTGATAATGTCCAAAGGTAAATAAAATTTTCAAATTTTGCCTTTATGAGTGCATCTGTTCCAAGATTCTTTTCTCAAAAGAATATAGTTTAAATAGAACGAGATAAGAAAGAGATAGCACAAATACTAATGGACATAGGGTAGTTAAGGTAGAAAATAATTTCTGTATTAGAGGGAAACTAAAAAGCCTCCGGCTGTTTAGAGAGTAAATGAACAGAACAGGACATACCAAAGATACTAAATGATTAATTGCGTAAAGGTCTTTCTGTTCCCTGCCCTTTAATGAGACAAAGTCAAAGGAACATTTCAAGTATTTGGAAGGCCACATTTATTGAACTCTGAAACATGGGAATGTTCTCTCTTTTTTTTAAGAAAACAGTGGTTAAATAACCCATAGATGTCATTATTTCAAGGTGTTATTGCAGCCAAAATCTAGTAGATGAATGAAGATAAAACATTTATAAAATTGATAATATTCACTGACTTTAGGTAGAATAAAATAAGTTGAGATATAAACTTTCTGTCATTCTAAGTTAGCTATTAACTTGACCACTGTTAGATTTTCAGTTTCAGGGCCCACGAGGAAGATAGACCACAAAAAGGCACATGATGGCAACATGCCTGAATTAGAAGAGCTGCGGTAGTGCAGTGCAGCATTTCCTGGACTAAATTTATCATCTGTGATGGAGATGCAGTCCAGCCACATCAATGCATGTATTCTAAACGGAAGAGGGCCAGTGCTGACCTCACATGGCCATACTGCATCAATTAGAATAGGTCCACTTGCCCAGTTCTGTTCTTCTATTTTATCACTTATTTATTCTCCTAATCAAAACTAAACAGTATTCCTCATTGATACAATCCTCATCATAATACATTCAAAATACTTTGCAATTCAATCTGAGCTCTAAAAATACGCTCACTTCAGATGATCACATTTGGAGCTTACTCTAGTGAAACACTCAGAGCTCCTACAGACTGTGGAAACAAGTTCTTCTTTGGGCAACCTCAAACACACATAAGATGGAAATTTAAGTAAAAATAAGAATTACTGTAAGAAGATGGATGGGGAGGATTGACTGCCCTGCAGTATGTGAGAAACTGTCAGTGCTCTTTCAAGTCCAAGCAATTAAGCTATCTTTTGAAGGTTGCTGTGTTTGGACCTAGCAAATCTCAGATACAGTCTCACTCTTTAACTCTTAATTCCACTGCCTCTTTGTTTGCAAATGTAAATTACTAGAATTAATGACAGGAAAATGGCTTGCAGACCTTGGAAAATAATGTATTTTTCTGTGAATGAAACTTGCCCATTGACACTTAATGGACAGAAGTTTATTTATTTATTACAGTTTCTACCTTTTCCTAATGCACATTATTTTTCTTTAATTTCTTTTCTCCCTCTCTCTCTCCCCACCCACCATTTTTGGGCTGGCAGTAAGCCAAAGGCATGCAAGAATGAATTGCAGTGTTGTGGCATTTAAATTATATCAATGCTGAAATGCAGAAAGGAATCTTTTTCTATTTTATCTCTAAATTGAATGCTTTCACAGAGAGGCACTGTTATCTGCATTACAGTTTGAGAACTGTATTAGTAAATCTTGAGTGCTCAGAATTAGAGTATTCACCTTTTTAGATGGATGGTTGAGCTCACCACAAAAATGCATTAAGATGAAGATATAGCTTCATTTAGGATGAACACAAATTTTGAAGTCTGTGATTCAGAAATAAGCCTAAATTTCTTGGGGCACTTCCATGCAGATGTATGTTACCCCCTTACTTATCAAAGTAAACCTTTTTAGATTTTTCTGTCTAAAAACTATGCCTCCAGAGTGATTCTCCCAGTACTGTTTCTCTGTCAGATAGGAAAATACATAAATTCTCAAGTTTACGCAATCATGGGAGCAGTCTGAAAATGCTGCCTGGGAGTAGAAAAGGTTCTCATTTCTTTTATAGCACATTATAAATGCAAGCACATAGATATGGTGGAACTTCTTAGAAATGCTATGAGTATGGAGAGATTAGTATCTTCCGAGTACCTTAAATGCTTTTTCCCTAGGTCTGCAATGATGCTGCAAACTCTTAGTGCCTCACCATCACCCTTGTTCCTTTTGGCCTTGATCTAGGATGGAATGTTTTAGTTTTCCAAGTTGCTGGGGTTGCTGTTGTGTGCCGTGCCATGTGTATCTCTGGTTCTCAGTGAAAAGGGAACGTGCCTGGAAGCACAGTGATTGTAGGGGCAGGAAGGGAAACATCCACCACTTTCACATAACAAGCAGAACAAGGAAGTGCATTGAAAAGCTGTCTGTGGAAAATGTAAGGATTATGATGATCAAACAGTGTGATATCCCTGTAATAACTGAGGCCTGCTATTGGGAAACATGCATTCCAAACAGTGGTCTGCATTTTCATTTTTCACTTGCAGGCAATATTTGGTGGCAAATACCCAGAGGCAGCCCTTTCCCCCAGCACAATACAGAAAGAGTATTTCACAGAATCATGGAATGAATCCTAGAATGGTTTGGGTAGAATGGTTTGGACCTTAAAGTCCACCCATTCCCAATCCCTGCCATGGGCTGGTTGCCACCCACCAGCTCAGGCTGCCCAGGGCCCCATCCAACCCAGCCCTGAGCACCTCCAGGGATGGGGCACCCACAGCTTCTCTGGGCTGTACCCAGTCAGTACTTTTAGCCCTTTCCTGTATTCTGTTATGGCATGCCCGTGGCTGATTTTCTTCTCGGTGGAACCATGCACCTTGTTGCCTGACTGTGCACATACTTCCCTGATTGGCTCCAGCAGTGCACCTCAAAAGTGGGTACATCTCACCCAGGCCTCTCCCTCCCAGAATTTGCCAGTGCACAGGGCAGTGTCAAATGCTGAAGTTCAGAACACTGGGTTTTTTTGTACCTGTTGAGAATGTGGAAATACAGAACCTTTCCCCCTTTACTTGAAAAATTTGTATCACCTGGAAGGGTTCATTTTTGCTTTCCAGTTTAATGAAGAACCTTCTTTATTGAATTCTGTCTGCTCAGGATGCCCACTATGGAGCCTGGTATATGTCTCTGGTGAAGACTTGATCTGTTTGATCCCGACTCCCTGGGGATGAGGAACAGGTTATATTACTTTGATCTGAAAGGGAAAGTATATGATCACATTCATATACTCCTATCCACCTGTGACCAGAAACCTTGTCTGCATTTTTTCTGCAACACCAGATATGGATTTAATTCTCAAAACAAATCAAGGGAACCATCCCCAAGAAGAAAGAGGTGACCCTGCCAGGGTAAGGTTGCAAGCTGTACAGTTTTTCTCAGACCTCTAGACTCACCTCTCTGTTCACCTATTTGAGACAGTGGTTATAAAACAGTATTTTCACTTGCTTCTATCAGAGTCAGGAAGGAGCCAGAATGAGAAAGTACTTGTCTGAAAGGTCACTGTGATTGTGCACTCTTTTTCTGTATGTTTTCTGAGCACAAAAAGCACAGCTTTCAGTAACAGTATAACTACATGATACCACCCCCATGCAATGTGCCTACAAGACACTCAAGTATTTCTCTCTTTGCGCATCAGCTGTGGTATTTCTCTCTTTGCGCATCAGCTGTGGCACTTCTGGCCTAAGCAGGTCCTGACGGTGTTGCCTGCAAAAGCACATAGAGGATGTGACTCATCATCATGTAGTTTCATTATTTGTCTGATTTGATTCTCTGCTATTGGGGCAGTCTGTTCTTTTGAAAGCTTGACAACAGTTACAGCAGAGCAGAGAAAGAGAACAATGAGGGTAAAAGCAATGTGTGACTGCTAAGTATGTACCATGGTCCAGAGAGATACATATTAACAGATTTTAAGCTGAGTTCTGAAAGATGGAGATGATGGGACTGCACACAACAAATTCCGATCTGTCTCCAGAAGCAGGTTTTCTTTGTATTTACTGGGATGTGTCTCACCAAAAATCACAGTACGGTTACAATTACTTTGGACAAAGCCTATTTTCTTCCTCCTCTTAACAGCCTAGTAAAAGATACTGAATTTTGTTGAATTGCTGCAGAGACTGTGTCTTCCTTTTAAATTAATCAATTACATCATAAACATTCTGCTTTCTAAGCAGTACTAATGGCATGCTTTCAACTCTGTGAAGTATGTGTAACTTCCATTTGAATGCATTCTGTCAAATACATTTTATCACGTATAGTACACAACCAGTTTTCTACAGAAATCTCTGATTTCCACATGGGTTACTTTGATTTTGAATGAAACCTCTTCTCTTTGTTTAGAGAATCATAAAGACAGAACTTTTTCCAATGTAACTGACACTTACTTTCCTGTTCAGAGCTGAGAAGCCAAGAACAGAGCAAAATGTATTCATATTGAAGTATCAGGAGGTATCCGTCTTTGATCTTATTTTGGCTAGGATCAATGGTACCCACCAGCTTAATGACACCTGTGGCATTTATGAGGCGGGAATACTAGAGAGTCTTTTGCCTCCAGCACTGCTCTCTGATGCTATAAAATTCATACGCTCTACATGCTATCTGGACCAGAAAGACTCTGCTCTTGTAGTGTTTACAAGCTTTGCAGAAGTGCCAGACAGGAGTGAGAACCTCTGGAATCTTCCAGAAGCTATTGAAATGCCAGAGATGTAGACGAACAAATCTGCAATTCTTACAGCCTTCTTTACAAGGAAATAAATTTCCATCAATCAGGATTTATCGGGGTTTCCTATGGGAACACCTAACTGAAATTAGCCCAACAATCTCACTCTAAAATTAGCCCAACAATCACACTGTAAAAGGCTCCATCCTGATGTAATGTAACTGACTGAGGTTGTTAGATGTAGCAAGCTTTGAGGTAGGATGTCTCTCTTCTTTGCTCCAACTATTAGTAGCTATGTTAGAAGGGAAATATTTACTCTTTCTTTTTTGGCCAAGATGGAAAACTCATATGTTAAGGATTATGTGAGATGAAAATCAATAGTGAGTAGCCCTGATGTTCCTCCCCAGCTTCCCCCACAATGAGAAAAATTGATGATGAATGAATATAAACTTGATGTATGTTCAGGTAGATTTGCCACAACTGGGGCTTTACAATAAAGAAGCTTCTTATAATCTTAACTGGGAAATTTTTTGCCTCTTTGCAGCTAGACTGTCGAATCACAGTCATAAAGAGAACCTTAAAAAGCAACATACAGTTCAGTTCTTATCCTGCATGCACCCTATGATTTAGTGTCAGAGACAATTCTGAAGTAATGGCAGGCATAACTCTGAAACCCATCCTAACTGTGAAACCTGCAAACTGATGGATGTTCAGGAGAGAGAAATAAATTAAAATCTAAACTGCTAATAAAGCTCTTAGTTCACTGAAAGCGAGATCTTGAAGAAAATCCAAAGCTTACATTGAATATTCTCTTAAATAGCATTTTAAAATGTCTAGATTCATTTTTTAAATTGAGTTTAATATTACATTTGTCCTCCCATGTGAAGCAGAGAAAGAAGGACCTCGACTACATTAGGGGAAGGAAGCCTTCAGATGAATAAAGTTGTACCTCTTCAATTAGGAGCTCTGGGAGTGATAGGGCAGCCAGGCTTGGACTGAGGCACTACTATGCAACAAGGCAGATTAATCTGCAGGTAAAGCTGATCAACAGTCTTTCTGAGTTCAAGAAATGGATGCAGGAGCAAGAACGTGTCTGGCAGGTGAGCTGTGGAGCTAATTACACAGAACACCAGCAGATGCAGAGGAGTGAGAGATACATTCAAAGTCCTCAGCTTGGAAAACGGTGATAGGGGATAGAAAACATTTAGAGATAAGAAAGGCTGAGGAAAGAGCTGTCTTCTGTCATTCATCTCCTGTGTGCTAAGAAAGTATCTAGAGGAACAGCTTCCCATGGCCCAAGCTGCAAATCACTTGAAAAAGCCAGGTGAGTTACCCTTCATTGCATGGCATCATCACCAGATCAGCAGCCTCTGGAGGTGTACCAAAATTAGTAGAGGTGGTTGGGATCAACTAGAGATGCGTGGTTTTGCCCTGGCAGGCTCTGTAAAACGCCCCATGGTTTTCCACATTTAAGTGAACCTAAATATCTCATTTATATTTCCACTTTCTGGTGGACTTGGGCAATATTCCTTCTTGAGACCAGCTTGTGGTTATTTTCACATCATACTAGAATGCACATCTTCCACAGGCCATACCTCCCTGGTCTGCTGCTAATTACTTCCCAATTTATGGACTAGTTTCAATTATATCAGACAAAACAGCAAAGGTCTGTCTCAAAGACTATTGAGATCTAGAGACTCCATGGAAAGCTGCAGAGTACACTGAGGAGAGCCATAGTTCAGATACCCACAAGCTTATCCCAGTCACTTTTGAGTCTCTTGGCTGAGATATGCAGTCAAATGGTTGCCTGCATGTTGCCATCAAATTACTCTGCAGGAGAAGATCGTACATATATGCAGAGATAACAGAAAATCTCACAATAACTCAGTCACAAAGCCAATCAAGCAAGAGACATAAATCTGTAGGAAACTAGGCTTTGTAAGAATAGGTGCTTGCAAAACTGCTTGTTAGCAAATTAAGTTTTCTAGCCATTCTCTATCTGCTGTTAACAGTCTCTGTGTGAATGTTTATTTTCTGCCTGAGTCTGAAGACCAAAACAGTAATTCAAAATGCTTAAGATAAAACAATAATATCAGCTATGTAAGTTCCTTGTGATGGTGTACTGTAGACTGAGTACTTTAGTCAGGGTATTCAGAACAATTTTTCTTCCCCTACTGACTCAGATGAGAGTTTCATCTATGCAAGATTTAATACTAATTGGCAGTAAAAGGAGTGGCACTGCAACACCGCAGAGAACTTTAGCCCCATGTTTAAATGATCAAAACCTATGAGCATGTTCTCAAATGTGTGCTTAAGAGTTTTGCTAAACTGGGTTATAATCCTGAATTATAACCTAAAGAGATTGCAATTTAAACAGTTAAAGGAAAAATATAGATCTACTTAGGTTATTGGGAGTTTTGCCTGAACTAAGTCTGAATTTAGGCCTTATACAACAAAAAAATATGCAGCTTGTGTTCTTTACCATTGGGCTTGGCTTTATCCTTATCCTTATCTGAAAGGATGTGCCGTTCTAGTGAAAACACTTAGTTCATTTGGGAGCAAATCTTAATATACCAAAGCAGACTCCTACTGACTTCCGAAAGCCAAATATTCTATAATGCTTTATGTCGATACTCAATGACTTTTGCTGTTGATCACTGGCTGACTACAGACACTCCATTAAAGACCAGAAATTAAAGCTTTTGTGCTCACAGATAAACAATTTGTGGAGAGATAGGAAGACTTTGAAGTAAAGGAGATGTTTATTGTCAAGTCAGGAGGAAAAATCATGAGGGTATGATTTTGAAGATCAAGTGAAAGTGAGAAAGCTAAAATGTCAGATAACCCCTTTTTCAGATTAGCTCCTTGTGTAATCTCATTCAGCTCAGTAGGAGTAATCCTGGTACAAGATAGCATTTCCCTCAGTTAAGAGTATCATTATCAGAATTGTTAGTCATAGATGAAGTTATGGAAAAAGAACTGGTAATCTCCCTTCCTTGCTAACTTTGAAAAATCCAAGGAAAGCTGTCAAAGGGTACTTTGTCTATGCATTAGCTCCGACCACAGCTCAGTTAAATCAAATGACAGGTACAGAGGGTTTTTTCATGATTACATTAAAATAAGAGTCCACTGTGATAGTGTGAAAACAAACTGTGAAAACACAGGAAAGTACATAATGTACAGTTTCATATATAGAGCAAATTTTCTAATTATGCACATGCACCATTAAAGTTTCTTAGGATATAGCTTAGGATCTTGCTAGTTCCTGATTTCATCCTAGGTTTCTTCCTCCTTACATTATCTATGATTTAAATGGGAATTTTTAACAGTCTGAAACTAAAATACTCATTAGAGTATCAGCTGCAGACAGTGGAATGAAAGGATTTGCTTCTGCATCACAAGATTTGCTTTGAATTCTAGTGCAAAGCTTTATGTTGTTCTGCAGTATTTCACTGTATTTCAGACAACGGTGTTTTGCCATCTTAGAAAGGTTACAATCACCAACAATAGGAAATCCAAACTTCAAAAACTGCAAAGGGAAAAGGCATCATTATCAGATGTCCTAAAATGCATTCATTATGCAGTTAACATCTCTAGCACAAACCTTCAGTGTTTTCTCAATAAAGATTACATTTCTGTACTTGAAAAAATAAGGTAATCATAAACAAGACGAATAAATAACACTGAATGTCCATATCTTCTAAAAATGCTCAAAACCAGTCATTAACTTCTTTCTAAAATAATAGCTTGCCATTAACTACGTGCTATGGAGAGACACCATAGCTAAAGAAAAAGGATGTAGCTGTAGAAATGACTTTTTGTTGGGCTATTGCTCCCCTAAAGATTCCAGTTGTGCCTTTTTTCCAGTAATGGACCTGAAAGCTGACAGAAACATGTTAGGCACAGCAGAAATGCATCATTACATGAAAGCCTGGGAAAGGGAGATATGACAAATTACATGGTCTAGTTCTAAACAGCCTGGAGTCCCAGTGGATCCTGTGAAAAATGAGGCATGTTAATTGGCAATACAGGCAGCAGAACATGTCTTTCCAGGAATGAAGACTCGATCCAAATTTGAACTGTTTTTCTGTAAAAAAAGGAGCATCTTACTGAGTCCAATAGTTGTGTGAAAACCAGTAAGAATGGGATCGGACCAGGGACCTGAATCTCTTACGCTGCCAGGAGAAATTCTGTGACCACAAATGCAAAAGTGAGCTTTTTTCGTCTCTGGTACTGAAAAAAACAAGGCAAGGAAAAATGGACTGGCTTACTCAAAATGAAATAAAGCATAGCATGGTGGGTTGTTGGGGAAGGGCAGCTTTCTCCCTGATCCCTCATTTTGCTGCCTGCTTTTAACCTAGAGATGCAGAGTTTTATTCTCTGTCAGTTTATGTTGTGAGATCTTCTACACTGAAATGGAGCCAGAGGAAGGAACAATGGAAAAGACATGCTCATACCCTCGAGCAGTCTAGACAGAAATGAAAACTAATAAAAGCGACAATGATGTTAATAATAATATGGTATGCGAAATAACTACAGCTGACATATGCTCTATTGATTAAAGTCTCTCATATGACAGGATGTCAGCCAACAGAAATAACAAATCAATACCTAATTTAACAGCAAAGAACATATCAACCTTCTCCAGGACAAAGAGAGACTGTGATGTTTGAACAGAAACAATGTGAATTTATTTGATCTTTTTTTTGTGTATGTGTGAAAGAGAAAGGATTAATTCTACTAAATAATGTGTTCCCTGAATTCAGCAGGGAGGTGGGTTTGTAAGGTCACTGATGAGCAATTAGTAAGGACAGCCAAACAACAGCTGTATTGATGCATTTCAGTGTATGTTTCTGGGATGTCAGGATTTTCAAACTGATGTATTTCAACAACTACAGATTCCAGCAAACATGCATTTAATACATATAGCAAAGACATGAAAGGTGGTGTTTTGAAGGCTTGGATATTGTTCACAGACCAGCTGGAAAACGCAGATTCTATCCAGAAAGCTGGATGTTTGCCCACAAGGCCCCAGTAGAGTAGTGCTCTTCCAAACCTATGGAAGTGTACCCCTCTGAGGAGCAGATGGGCACATTGGGTGTATCTCCTAGTCCCTGAATCACAACAGCTTTCTGATCCAGGCTACTCTACTGATCCAGGCTGCATGGAACTAGATGGCTGATGGTTGGACTTGGATGATCTTAGTGGTCTTTCCAGCTTTTATGATTCTATAATTCTATGAATGGAAAGAAACGGAGAAAGCTCACTGCAGGAATAATGCAGACATGATGACTTGTTCGTCCCAACCCTTTTTATTGAGGTAAGTATTTTAATTTCAGATTTTTTTCATCTAAAAAATGTCTTCATTCATGAACACAAATCTTTGGTGACAAAAAATAACCCTAGGAATAATGCATGCATTTGTAATGGGGAGAGCAGTTAGAATAGTTTAACACAGGAACACACGATCAATGGATGTGGAAGACATTTTTATAACAGGAATGCATACAAAAATATACTGTTTAGTGAGTCCAAAGTTACTGGGATTCATAGAGAAGTGAAGAGTGAATTCTCTGAATTACAGGTTGTGATCTGTGGGCAGCTTATAAGGAGTCATACTGATGTTATTTCTCTTTCTAAGGAGAGAATAAAGAGATTCAAATAAAGCTTGAACACAGCAAAACGATTTGTATAACTACATGGGAAAACTCTTCACCACAGCAGAAATATTGCATTTTCATGCATATAAAATGGCAAGTGATCTGTAGAGAAAACAGATTCTCCACAGTTTCACTGAGAAAAGAGGTTTTATGTGCAGTGTCATAAGAGAAGTTTTATCATGCGCACTCTCCATGAGCATTGCCACCATATTTGCGTTATTATTTTATTTTTGTTCTAACACTACTAACCCTCACCATAGTGTAGTTATTACCTGGCAGTTACCAGGCTGGTGGCCCTCTGGCTGCCACTCAACATAAAGGTGCTCAGGAATAGAGTGAAGTATTGTCACCACATTTCTCTTCGTCCAGGCACATCTCTGTCCTGACAGATAGAGCCCTGAACAAAGCCAGATTTCAGTTGTTCCTTTTCAATAGCTAGAATTAAAGCTTTATGCTTTTTCTCCACTCTAATATATTCCATAACTTCTTTTAGCAAGTATACCAAGTTTTTGAGAATTTTTATTCAGATTAATTTTATCTTAGATTATGGTTTACTACCAATGCAACGATCCTCTGACAACACATGTCCATAACTGACGTTTTCCTGTAGCCGTGTTGACATTGACAGCAAAGAGCCAAAGATCAAAAGAGCATGAATGCTAAATAAACTTTTAATAAAAAATACCAGAGCTAAAATTCACTGGCAATGTATTTTGGGCAAATCCCCAGTCATTGCTAAGCCCTGTCTCTTCTTTGCTTTAAAAAGGCTTCAGTCTCCAGAGCAATAAATTGTTCACAAAAATAAATTAAAAAGCAGACTATAGAGAATTAATCAATCTATAATTTCAGTATGGAGAGATGAGGATAAAAGCTTATTATTATGTAAGCATGTGTTTTTATTATGCTGATTTCCATAGCATATGCAACAATGAACTAAATTGTTATTGATTTACTCAATAAAATACATACAGTTGAGCTCACATTCTTGAATAGATTTTAAAGCTTTCCTATGGATATTACTGATTTCTATGACTACCGCTACCAAGCATCTGGTCCGAAGTATCATGCATTCTCAGTTTTTGGTACTGCTAACTAATGAAACCCTACCATGCACTCTTAGGAAATGCAAAAGTCCAGTAATGTAGTAGACTCACTAGTTAGAAGGAAAACACCAAACCTTTTGGGACCTGAAAAAACTCCAATATCTAACTTGCCTCTTTTTTAGCAACCAAATGACTATGTAGAAAAACTGATTATCGGGTTAGATATTAGGAAAATTGTTTTCTCAGAGTGGTGAGGCATTGGAACAGGCTGCACAGGGAAGTGGTGGATTCACTGTCCTGCAGGTGTTCAAGAAACGTGGAGATACTGCATTGAGGGATATATTTTAGTGGGGATGGATTGATGTTTGGACTAGATGATCTTAGTGGTCTTTTCCAACCTTGATAATTCTATGATTCTATGAATGGTCTCTGATGACCTTTATCTCAGTTCCATATCCAGCCCAGCCAAAAGCATGCCCATGTTCTGCCAGCCAAACATGGGTGCCTCAGCCTCCTCCAGTGCTGGCCTTGGGAGTGGAAAGGCTCAAGTCTGAAGGCAGCTTTGGAGTAACATCACCTGCAAAATCACAGCATGTCTTGGTGTTCTGTAGTCCAGCATCACAGAATAACAGGATGGCTGAGGTCGGCAAGGACTCCTCGGTCTCTCTGGCCCAACTCCTGCCCAAGCAGGGACATCCAGAACAGGATGCCTAGAGGCACATTCAAGTGGCTTCTGAAGATGTCCAAGGAGGACAGTCCACAGCCTCTGCACAACCTTTGCCAGTGCTCTGTCTCCTACACAGCGTGGAACACTGGAGCAGGCACTGGTCTGATACCAACAGGCACTGGAAAGCCATAAATACTGAGGACTTCCTTACCACAAAATCTTTCTGCAATGATGGAGGAAAGGCACAACCCAAGAATACTAAGATGTGTAAAGATGCACTTTGCTTAATTCCATTGTATTGTCTATTCAAGAATTTTCTACAGTAGTTTATGGCATTATTCTTTTCAGACATCTGACTATTCACGAAGGAGATAATCTTCTGAGAACTTGAGGCAGTCATTCAACTCTGCACTGTGTTTCACTTCGGGCTGTCCAATCTGCCATCCCAAAAACTGTCTGCAGCTCCTTTGTGCTCCTCGAAAAAAGAAAAAGTAAAATAGTGCAAGTGCCATAACACCCAAAAGCCCACCAGCACCATGTACTGCCTCAGAGATGTCCCTGGTGGCATCAGGACAGGGGTGGAAAATCCATCTTCCACCAGAGTGGAAGAGTGGATCCATCTCCACCAGAGTCTACCAGTCTTCCACTAGAGTCCAGACTGAAACATTCATGACGCTGGTCAACACTGGGCTTTCCTCACGGGCAGGTCTCCTGGCTGGTGGAGTGCAGCCATAACATCACTACAGAAGCCCAGTCTTCACATTGCAGAAACCAGTACTTGAAAAGCAACATGATACTGCTCAATGAACAGCAGTGTCACTCACAGGGCTCTGTGACTTATGGGGACCGTTCCTGAAACTGTAAGATATAAATATTTCAGACTGGGCCATGCATTAGTGCAGCACAGAATCTGACATCTCAGGAGGAATTTTTGAACTGGTATATATTATTAATCTCTCACATCCACAGATGATTTCTTCAGCAGGCTTGAAAAATTTGTTCACTAGAAAACAATTTTTCCCTTCAGAAGCTATTTTTCAGTTAAAATTGTGTACGACCATGTGCTTTTTAGTATTATTTTATATAAATCAAATATTTAATTAAGATTCCTTTGAGTTTGAACTTCAAACATCAAAATTAGATATAAATATTTGACCACTGATGTGGACTTAAACCTCATGTGGCACAAGAAACTGAGGAGGGTAGGAAAGCTGATGTTTTCTCTTAGATGTATGTTTTTAAGAAAGACTGATGCCAGAGGGTAAATGTGTTGTATGCCACAAGAACTTCCATTTTAATTCCTAGATGGCTTCCTTGATTCGGCAAAGAGAGAGAGAGCAGAAGGAGCTAAACCTGGGGCAGGGCAGGTCTAGGATCAAACTCTTGCTGAAAATGAGAAATGGCAAGGTACGAAGTGTATGGGGTTTGCTTTCATCATAGTTTTAGCCCTGAGCAATGCTGACATGCACTGGTAAGTGTTAAAATAACTTGCATCATGTTATACAAAGTGCACATGCTGTCACAACCATGCACAAGTAAGAAATGAAACTAAGAAATTAATAAATCCGTAACTGCACTGTGTCTGAAGGTATTGTAGAAACTCCCCTTTGGGGCCCCAACAGCACACTGAACTTTAATAACTCAGTGATTTGTTTCTGAGCACCACTTTCCGGCTGCAGCAGCTACCCTCTACCATGCTAGAAATCTCCTAGTTAACCATTAACCTCTACTGATGTTGAGGCTGACCAATTTTTCTCCTAAGAGATGTAACTGCCCTTCACCACTCCCAAGTCAAGGGGGGAATTGGCTGGGTCCTCCCCAGTGACTTTTGAACCCTGAGGCGTGCTGCTTGCTTGGACGTATGCTGATTGTCAGGACCAGCTCCTGACACCCTCTAACATGCTGTGGATGCAAGGTGACTCTCCCCTGAGAGATGGAGAGGACACAAGCAAGAAACATGCGGCAAAGGCATCTCTAACCAAGATGTCTCTTCTTGATCATAGCAGGCCTTACACAAGGGATAGGAAAAGACTTAAGCCTTTCAGGACATAATAGTTTAGGATTAGCTAAGGGGAAAGTAATGAATGGAAAAGGCATAAACTCCTACATGGTTTAGGATTAAGTTAAGAACTACTTGACTGCTCATTAACTTTGGTGTTTTCTAAAATAATCTCACGTAATGTCAGTGCTTAAAGCTGTATAGCAATCTCACAAAGCTTTGCTCATCTATTACCCACATCAGTAACAACTTTTTCTAAGGAGTAAGTAAATTAATGTTAGTTTTCTTCTCTCCCATGCTGAGAAAAAAGGGCTATTGAGCAGAATTTATGTGTGGGCTGGTGAACATCCTTGACAAAAGTAAAAGTCTGACTTTAATACATTACTATCACAAACAGTGAGAAATGAAAAGCATTATGTTGAAGGCATTTATGTAAGAACACTGAAATCTAAAACCTCCTTTAAAGCTGGTAAATTAGTCTTTGGTTCTGCAACACAGATAAAGAAATGGGGGAAGTCTACTGGTGATCTCTCTGTGTGACCTACTCCAAAGCCATCGGAGCTGTGAGGAGAGCTTCTCGGGGTGGTTTGCTCCACGAAACGCCCTGCCTGGGCAGCAGGAAATCAAAGATGAGCACTTCCAGACCTGCTTTCTTGATGGTCAGTTCTGTTGACGTGATGGGAAGTGCCGGTATTCAGGCATCTCATGCTGTGTGATAACATCTGGACCAGAATACCAAACCAATCAGCAATCTAAACTACAGCACAACCTCCTCCACTTCTTCACTGCAGCAAAACAGTGCCAGGAAGGAGATGATGGAAGGCATTGCTGGAGCTGGGAAAGGAGACATTTCTAACTTGCATGAAGCGTCTCAAGGGAAGAAGCATCACAAATCTGGATTTGATTTTCCTTTTTTGGCTAAAACTTCTTCCCTGCTTGGTTTTTAAAATGTTGTCTACAGAAAACAGCCACTTTTCACCAGAGTGTAAGTCTAGGTAACAAGGTACTCAGAAATGACATGAAAGATCTTGAGCAGAACTGCTGAGAGTCATTCAAAGCAAGTCCGTAGATTTGATAGCTGCAACCACAGAATTCTTATTTGAAAAATCTTATTTTACCTTCCCAATGAAATCACTACAGAGGAGGAAGTTAAACTACTCATGTGACCTATATCTCACACAGAACACGGAAACGTTTTAAAATATGATGAAAATGCTGTGCGGTCATTCACAGGACTTCCAAGACCACTTACATACCTTTTGCTTTTGCAAATGTCAAGATCATGAAAGGATTAACTATGGATTAACTTTAACATTTTACAATCACATCATTTTTGCTTCTCAGGAGCTCAGAAAAAAATCCTTACACTACCCGAGTTTTACTTCTTTTTTTTTTTTTGGCTGAGATTAGAAGATCAAACACAGCCAAACCAATTATCTACAATTCTCAAATGATGAAAACAAAAATATTTGCAGCAAAGCAATAAAAGTGCCGAATTCCTTTGCAACAAAATAGAAAAACAAGAATTGCAATACTTATAAGTGCTTTAATTAAAACTTACAGCTCTCAGAAGTGCAATACATCAGGTATTATTCAAGGCCAGATCCACTGAATGAAACTGAATTGTATTCAACATTCGATTTCACAGCAATATATATCGTTACATCACTACCTGGCAGAATGCAGCACAAAGCCAGAGTATGATGTGCTGTTTGTCTTCCGGTTGCTTTGCAAAGCAACACTGTGAAGATTTGTGGAAGAACTGGTAAAAGCTCTTGGGCTTTATCTTGGGAATATGGTGGGAAAAGAAAATCAGCAGCAAGAGTGGTCCACTAGGGAGGCAGGAGGACATTAAAGTAGCCTAAAGCGATGAACCTGGGTTGCAGCAATGGCACATCATCACAAGTTGACATGGCTTCATGACTGCAATAAGGGATCTGTTCATTACCTTATGTCTCTGGAAATCTCCACTGTCAATGCAATTCCCTGCCTGCTGTGAGCTGAGTACTGCTGACCTGAAGAGCGCAGTATATAGTTAAGCAGAAAGCATAATTTACACCCTCACAGTCAAATAGCATAATCACATTGCTATGTAAACAGGTTCTCTGCAAGGGACTCAACTGCCACATTTGATAATTCCTTCATACATGCAGACTAAGGATCTGAACTGCTGATGGGCAGTGATGCTTGAAATGTGAAAACAGCACAGGGGAAGTTCAATATGCAATTAACCATAAAAGCAGCATTGCCTCACTTTTTGGGAACATTTACAATATGATGCCTGAACTGATTTAATAGCATGGAAGAGATAGCGACTGACATTGTCTCTCAGAGGAACAGAATGAACACAGGAATATTTAAGTAACGTACATATGATAAAAATAGGAAGTTAGAAATAACTGTGGGCAGCCAGTTACAATTTGGCTGGGCAGCTGCTGCTGTAGGTGAAGATTTTCAAAAACAGAGAACAGTTTTGAAGGTAGTTAGGGTAATAGAGACCTGTTTTTCAAAACACACTGACTAGCCTATCTCTGAAAGTAATGTCACTGTGTGGTGTCTCATATAGAGTGCTCCAGGACTGCGGATATACTCACTTGTTAGCATTTTTTGATACCGGTCATCAGGAGGAACAGCCTCTCAGAGGCAAAGGTGTCTCCTTGTGCTGCCTTTCAGCTCTGGGTGAGACAGAGACAGAACGCTCATTGCACTGAAACCAGAGTGCGATCTCAGCTTGCCCACCCCGAACTGTGTGGCTGTGGCATTATGGGGCAAGGCTTAGTGATGAGATCATGTATGTTGGGTTGATGGTTGGTACTGGGTCTTTTCCAACACAGATGGCAAGAGCAGAGGTGGGAGAACATTTTATTATTTTTCAAGAACATTCTTTCGGGATTGTTCCATTTAAAGAACTATAAACTGCATGGGAAAAGACAGCTAAATCTCTGCCCTCACTAAGTAATTAATCATTTCTAGAACTGTGAAAAAATATATGTATAGAACAGTAAATCCAAAAGGTGAGAGAGCCTCGGAGCCTTCAGAGAGAGAAAATTGTGGAAAAGCTTTTGTCCTTGAGTTGTGATAGATTGAGAGTTCAAAACTTTGTGAGATAATCCAGATTAATCCGTGCTCACCTTCTCTCTTCCTTTTCTTACATTTGCTGCCTCTCTCAACGTGCTGTCTGCTCTCCAGCAGAGCTGCAGCCTCAAAATTGCTTCAAAATCTTATACATGCGAGTTTATTTCACTCTTCTGAATGGAAGCAAATGAATTTTATTTTCATGGCTCACTCTTCCAGTGCCTTCTGCACGGTCTGATACATTAATTCAGATTATAATTCTGTGCACTTTTTGCATTAATTCTCAACTGACTGACCCTCTTCATCTGTAATTATTACCGTGAAGGTTTTGAATATCATTAAACTCTTCTCACCGACTGCATTAACTTTAAAAGGTAATTTGATTAATTCTGCAAACCACTGGTAGATGGAGATTTAACACCTCATAGAATTTCTGCATTATCAGTATTTTGCAGCAACAAGATCTGAAAGATAAAAGAAATCCTTGGAGACCAGATGAAAAAGGTTGGTTGTTTTTGTGAAAGATTTTAAGTAATTTTGTTAAGCTTTAAAAACAGTGTTCTAAATTGTTTTTCCCAGAATTACAAACAGATCATTCCTCTGCATTCCCCTGCAGTACTGATTTAATAACTTTTCATTTCTGTGAAACGCATATATTTCCAGAGCTCAGCCAAAGGTTCTTCACTTGGGAAAACACAATGACTGTGAGGCAGCAAAAGTTATCAACGGATAAATTGAGAACAATGTAGTCTGCCAAAATAGTCAACATGTAAAGAATTCACCTAACTTCAAAACTTCGTGGAAATCAGAGAGGCACGCTAATGCTGTTTTAGCAACTGGTGTCACCTATCTGATGCTATCGTGCTTAAATAAAAGTGCTTGGGGATGATAATGGTGTAGAAGATGGCGCGTAGTGTTACTGAGCAGCAATCTATTGCATTAATAATCTGGAGTTAGGAACTGCAGATACTAACTCTCTCGCAAAACTTCTCTTCCTCCATAGGCATGTCTGACTGCTGTACTGGTAACCAGCCCTTTTCTGCATGCGTTACTTCAAGGGCAGCAGAAAGAAATATTCATTGGAATCTCATAAAAGTTAATAAAAGGTCAAATTATAAAAATTGTAGTAGGAAATAAGGGATACCTGCTTTCTTGCATGCTGTATATTGAAGAGTACGGCAAAAAGAAGTGCCGCAAGAAGCAGTCATAAAAGGAGAGGCAGCCTCTAAAGAAGCTGCCCTTGTGACCCACACCAGAACACATCAGCTCCAAAGACAAACGGTTAATCCAATAGGTCTGAGCTGCTGGAGAATGGGTGAAATCAGAGGACAGCTGCTCTACAGGGAAGTATTTACAACTTCGTCACCATTTCCATAGCATAGGCAAGAAAAACATACTCTCTACAGTGACACTGGCTAATGAGGACAAATACAAAGAGGGTGAGCCGGTACTTGGGCAGTGGCCACTGTAGGAGCAGAAGTATCTCGTCAACCCCCAGAAAAGGCTCCCTACACTGTGACTGCAAGGATTTTGGAAAGAGCTCTAAGGTTCTCCCTTGCCATGCTCCCATTTCTCATCATCCTTTCTTCCAGCTGGGTGACACACAGCAGACTGTTAAACAGATAAAGGCTGTAGATTTTTCTTGGCATGCAGTTGGTTAAGGAGGCAACGTTTGCTTGGTTTGTTTTTGCTAGAATATCCTGCATAATTCGAGTTTTATTTTTAAGGCTGTAGATCTTACAGGTTCAAATACATTCATCAATCTGTAAGCTGGCTATAATAAGCACATTGCTAGAAGGCTGGAACCCAACTCTCTAAAGAGTGTGCTGTTGTATTTATTTCATATGTAGTTTATAGCTACTAAGTGCAATAACCTCAAATGACCCTTTAAACTGAAATATCTAATTAATGTGAGTCACGAAAATAATATTTTGCTCTCTGTCAATGAAAATAATCCAAACAGTGGTGAGATGTGGACATATGCACTGGCTTGTTACTGTCCATCTTTCTACACTATTAGTCTGGTAGTTAGGTTTTGGCTGATAGGATAAATTTCTAAGTTCTGTCAAGTCAGTTGGCCACAGGGCTATAGAATGGTCCTTAGCTCATTATAGACAAGATAGACACAATGGTTGGAGAATGCAATAAAGGGAAAAAGTGATCACATTCAGAAGGACAGTAACTTCAGAAAGATCGTTCCAGTCTATGCTTAATCATTCTACATCCCAAATGAATGAAAGTTCTTTATTTGTCCATCCTTGGAGCAATTTGTCTCCTGAAGAACACTACTGCTTTCATGGAATCAGAATCATAAAATTCTTAGAATTGGAAGGGATCTGTAAAGGTCATCTAGTCCAACTCCTCTGCAACAAACAGGGACATCCACAGCTAGATCAGGTTGCCCAGAGTGTGGTCCAGCCTGGCCTTGAAAGTTTTCAGGGATGGGGCATCCACCACTCCTCTGGGCAACCTGTTCCAGTGCCTCACCACCCTCACTGTAAAAGACTTCTTCCTCATATCTAACCAAAATCTACCCTCTTTAAGCTAGAAGTCATTCCCCCTTGTCCTATCATAACAGACTCTGATAGAGTTCATCCTTCTTCTCAAAATTTGTTCCTTCAGCCTAGTAGAATTTGTGGTTTTGCAAGTAAACTGCAGAAATTGTTTATTTGAAGGCTAGTAACAAGTATATATTTGAGTCTTTCATGTCATAGATAACAGAAAAGTATCACAATACTATGAAGTGCTGTGATACTATTAAACATGTATGATGTTAAGGTTGAAGAGGGCTACAGCTGAGATTTGTCCTTCCTCTCTCCCATTCCCAAGGACTTGAGGACATTCCATTATCCCCAGGGGTTTTGTTGCTCAGTCTCAGTGTCAGCTCCAATGGGCTGTCCAGCCTCAAAGAGAGCTGCAGAAAGCCATAGCACAGGTTCCTCAGGAGTTGCATTTAACTGGAGTCTCCCATCCTTTGGGAATCTTTGTCTGAGCTACGTTGCAGGAAAGTCCATGCTCAGTATCACAGCTCCCTGACGTAGACCCAGAGTTGCTGGCTTGACTCCTATCAGATCCACCGCAGTGCTACAGAAGCTTCATGTAGTGGAGTTTACTGTGTATTTGGTGTACTGCTTTGGATTTTCTGTGTCATGAGATACAGGCATGGAAGCAAATCCTGCTGATCTGCTTCATTTCTGCTGGACTAGGTAAAGTGATGGGAATGCTCCTTTGCTGCTGAGATTGATGAGAATATGGTCCTGAAAGGCATAAAAAAGGTGCATAGGGAAGAATTTTTTGCTGTTTGTAGTAGCAAAAAGACTACAAAGATTACAGTCAGGCTGGAAGTTTATAACAAATAAAAGGAATGATTTTTTTCCCCACAGAATGAGTAATTGAATTGTGAATGCCACACTGCATGATGCTATAGAGTAAAAAATAAAGAAATGAATTAGAAAATAAGCTAGACAAGTCAATTTAAAGGATAATTTCATACTAATATTCTTACATTTTTTCTTCTATTACAGAATACAGACGGAAAGTCAGGCAAAAATCCAATTGTCGTGTTTGTGTCAGACAATTATTCAGTAATAACTTTAGCTTTTTGGGATAATGGGTATAATTTGTTCCCCGCAAACTAGCATTCTCTGCTGCTGTGGTTTGCCTAGGAAAAGGCACTGTGGGAATGAGTGCAGATTACCTGCTGGAGCATTAGGTAATGGGGCTGACTAAATGTGCGGATGCTTGCCCTGTGCGCCTGCAGTATGAAGTTCCCACACCAGCAAGTGGGACTTGCAATGAAAGCTTTGATGATGAAAGCTCAGTAATGTTCAGACCAATCCGTGCACTCAATGACCAAACACTAGAAAAAGTTCCATCCTTCGCCATCATCTGCATACGTTCAAACTGCTTTTATGGTTGCTATCTCTACAAGTCATAGAGTCAATTAAAGTCTATTAATGAGACCTAGTGTTAGATTAGTGCAGAGAGATTGATCTACAGAAATAAATCAAAATTTCTATCTGGGCCTCTTGGCTTTGTTCTCAGCTCAGGATAAGGCATCATACTCTGCCATATTCCAAACAGGAGTACCTTCTTCTAACTGTTCTTGTTACTTACTAAAATGTAAAAACATATCAATCACAATATAGCTGTGTATTCTGGATCACAGCCTATTTAGGGCATGAAGAGAAATTCATAAATGTGGATTGAATTAATCTTGGCATCCTACTCAGAAAGGTAAGAAATATATTTAAAGATCTGATCATTGAAAAAATCAGTGATTAAGTGGCTTATTGGAAACATTCAGGTATTTCATGCCCTGGCTTTAAGCCCCCTCTCACACCTGATCCCTAATGGCTGAATGACAGCTCTGTCTACAGGCTTTGACATCTTTAGAACTTAGCATGTTAGTTGTATTTATTTGTTTTATAACGTAACAAAAGCATGAAATGAACTCAAATCAATAACCCAGAATGTTTATCACCTCTGCACTAAAAATGAGAAAAAGGTCCCACAGTCAGATGCAATGAGCAAACAAAATGTCCCAGAAGCCAAACAGTCCAGAACTTTGGAATTTAGTGCAAGATGAAGCAGCAATGCCCAGAGCAGTCAATATGCAACAGCAAAAAGCAGAAATACAAACATGGGCCTAAGTCCAGTGTAAGTAATGTAAATGTTTAATTTGCACATGGACATGAACTATATTTAACTGCACTGGTTGTTTGCAGTGAGGAGGTAATGAACTCCTCCTGGAGTGGATGCCCACATTTCCTGTAAAATCAATATGGCAAGCAAGGTGGCACTGACTGTCCAGCCATTAACCCAAATGAAGCTGGAGGTCTCTGCTGAGGGGGTGAAGTGATGTGTTCTTCCATCAGTTATGTGGGTATCATCATGCTCTGATGTTCAAGACTAAGCAAGAGGGCAAGAGCACCACTATGTCGATGGAGCCCAGTAATTGAGCCACTTTCCAGAGGTCCAGCCAAGCCTTGGCAGTGTCCAACTCCAGGCTCTCTTGTCCAGCACAGAGCCCTAACGCTGGCAGTACCAGGGACAGCGCCTGGCTCAGAAACAATAGCATCAGAAGAGGAGAGAGGCATCTGCCCTTCACTCAGCACTAGACAGACCATGTTCCTGGTCTACGCGTGCATCACCTTGCTGGGGACCCAGGAACCAGAAAAGTGGCAGGAGTCAAGTGCTCGTAGGGTCAACACAATTATTGGTGGTTTTCTTCATTTTCCTCATGTGACTTTCAGCATCTGTTCATGACTGCAGAGTCTCTTTCAGAAAGTTTTCTATTGATGTAAAATGTGGCAATAAAGTAGGGTGGATTAATTTTTTTCTTTTGTTAATAGATAATTAAACTGTCCTGAGATGCCTAGCTGCAAACAGTATGAGTAGAAATATTGCCATTTAAGCCATCACCTTCTCTCCTGTACCCTTTTCCCCTGCTCCATGCAGAAAGCAGCATCTCCTGTCTGCTCTGCAGTCTGGGGCATGTCCCTCCCACGAAGGGCCCACAGGCAGCTCAGATTTCCTTCTCCAGCACAGACAAGCTCCAGGCCATGTCTTCAACACTTGGATGTGGTCTCAGCTGTCCACTCTTCAAACCTCCCCAACTTATTAACACACTTCCCAGAGGGCAGGTGTCCATCCTTCGATCAACTGCTTTATGTGACCCTTGAAGGACTTGTACAAAGTTTTTCAGAAAGATTTCTAACCCAGAGACACTTTGCTCTCAGAATCATAAGACAAACAACAAGGAGTCAAAATGAAGAATAACTGCACCAAACCCTGCCTGTTTCCTCCAAACTTTTGAGTGCTTACAGATTAAATGTGTGTTTTTATAGCTCCTGGATTCCCTCAGCACCATCTCTTCTTTCATTTCTTGTATGCCAGTGAGTGAGCAAACCATTGCAGGCACTTTGTTCAGAGTTACTGCTTTCCTCATGACACAGCAATCCTGTCCTCATGGCATCTTTATAAGGTTCATGCTCTTCTTTATGTAAACATTATTATGGATATTATATTATTATTTTACATTTTTATAGAAACATAGAATCATAGAATCATTAAGATTGGAAAGATCCAACCCTCAACCCACAACTTTAACACATTATCATGCTACTGCATGTTGTGTACAACAACTCCATACCTGCATTAAAGGAGCCATATAACAGCAAACCCACAGTATGGGTGTGGGTTTGGGAAAAGTCACACAGTGCTTATGATCCTTAATTCTTTGGCACTCCTTGTGGAATTGCAGCCCCAGGGAAAGTCATGTACTTTCTGTTTGATAAAATAAGTTTTTTTATCATGATGTTTTGGATCATTTATTTCCTGTGCCAGTGCAGTGAAACAGACCTAAGTCTTTCGTAGGCCTCCACTTCTACATTCCATAACATGTTCCTTTATCAAGCAAGTTCCGGAAACAGTGACATGTCAGGCATTTACAGACAAAAACTGTACACTGCATTTTCACAAATAGAACACCACTGTCCTTAATTTAACTTCCATGCTCTCTGAAATTCCTAATTCTTAAAAAAGGAAAAAAAATGTGAGCTATGTAGAATTCCTTCCTGATACATAGCTTATGCAGAAGTGTGATGCTCTTGAGTTGTCCTCATAAACCATTCTAGATGATATTCATAAGATCTGATTTATCAATAAATATATTCAGGAGAAGAAACAATAAGCTCTTATTTCCATCCCCAGCCTTCTTTTTTGCCAATTCAACTGCATATACATAATACATGCTCCTTTTTTTTTCTAAGTTTCAGCTGCAATGGCACTCAAATTACAGTGAAATTATAGTTTCCCTTGAACTTGGAGTGAAAGAAAATGTAAGAATTTCAAAATTAAATAGAAAAATGCTGGTTCCAATATAGACTGCATAACAGTTGATATTATGAGTGGGCTGGTTTGAGGCAGCTGGAGGACAGAGAAAAGGAGCCATTTGCAGAAGATGCTGTGGTGGCAATGATCTTGTCACTTGTGGCAGTGGGACCCACAGTGGGAGCACAGAGCCCACCCTCTGGCTCATCTCTCACACCACACACCCCTGTCTTTATAGTTCCTTAACAGTAAATCAGAATAGAGACGTTTCAATTCACCTATTATCTTCTGCATTTTTTAAGTCCTTACTGCTCAGTGGTTACCTCACTGCGCATTACATAAATTAATCACATACCAGCTTTCCTACAGCCAGTTCCTACAGCACATACGGTGCCAGTTGGAGTTAGCAGTTTACAACTCTCTCCAAAGTCTTGGCATCTACCAGCTGGCAATGAGTCCTTCCCTTAAAATCTCTTCGAATATTAGTGGTTGTTTTTTTTCTTCTTATGCTATGTTGTGCTATTGGCATTGCAATACAGTACTTGTACAACTGTAAAACATTTGAATGTGAAATTCATAATAGATGGCTTTTTGTAATGGAAGATAAGTGAGCAAGACCTAATTTTAATGTTACGTGTCAAATACATAGAATCATAGAATTGTTTGAGTTGGAAGGGACCTCTAAAGGCCATCTAGTCCAATTCCCCTGTTGGGAATTGGGACACCAACAGGGACACCACAGCTGATCAGGTTGCCCAGGGCCTTATCCAGCCTCATCTTGAAAGTCTCAAGGGACGGAGCATCAACCACAACGCTAGTTAACCTGTTCCAGTGCCTCACCGCCGTCACTGTAAAAGATTTTTTCCTTATATCTAACCTAAATCTACCCTCCCTGAACTTGAAGCCATTTCCCCCTGTTCTATCACCACAGACCCTGCTAAAAAGTCTGTCCCCTTCTTTCCTGTATCCCTTTAAGATACTGAAAGGCCGCTATCAGGTCACTTCACAGCCTTCTCTTCTCCAGGCTGAACAGCCCCAGCTCTCTCAGCCTGTCCTCATAGGAGAGGTGTTCCATTCCATGGATCATTTTTGTGGCCCCCTCTGGACGCGCTCCAACAGGTTTGTGTCTCTCCTGTACTGAGGACTCCACATCTGGATGCAGTAGACCAGATGTGGTGTCCTTTCAGATGTGTTTGTCTTGTACTTGTTTCTTACCGTTCTCCTGTCATTTCACCTCAAAAATTCACTGTGCTCTCAGAAGAACTACTAACTGTGTGAGTATTTCAAGCTACACGAAGTTTTCTATAGCCAGTATTATATGAAGGGGCATTAAAGGTTGTTGAAGCAGGCTGGTCCATCCTTTGGCTGGCTGCAGCCTTGTAGCTACTTAGAGCTTCTTTGGAGCAGAAAGAATTCAGGGATATTAGCGTGAATAAGATTGCCTAATTTTGGACAACAGTATCTATTCACTTTTTTTCTTCAGACTTAAGTGTAAGAGGTAGCCTGAGATAAACTGCTTTTCTATAAATGCATGGATTCTTTAATTCACTGTACTATGAAGTTTGTTATCAGTCTAATAGCATATAGGGAAAGAGATGTGACTTGTACCTTGACTGGTTTGGTTTGCTGCATTCAGTGCAGTGTATCTATTGATTTAAGACACGATGTTAAGTTGAAACTTAATACAAAATCAGAAAGAGATTGTCTCAGTTAATGATGGTAGTTGATCAACAAGGATAGAACTAGGGTTAGTTCAGTAAGAAATGAAAAGGTATCTTATAAGGCTGTTACAGAGTCAAATAAAATACAGTACAATACAGGTAATGTTTGGATTGGTTTCACTTGTGTTAGAATCATAGAATTGCTCAGATTGGAAAAGACCTTCAAGATTGTCACCACAACCTGACCAAACTACCCTAACTGACAACCCACCACTAAATCATGTCCCTGAGCACCACATCCAGACAGTTCTTAAATGCATTCAGGGACGGTGACTCAGCCACCTCCTTTGGGAGCCTATTCCAGTGCTTAACAACCTTTTCTGTAAAGAAGTTTTTCCTTATATCTAACCTGAACCTCCCTTGGTGCAACTTGAGGCCATTTCCCCTTGTCCTGTATACTGTTGATCCACCATATAGGTACTTCTTGCATTCAACCTTTCTTTCTCTTTTGTTTGTCAAATATTTGAAGCCAGGTGTCACAGTGATTTTTAAGATAAAAATTTCATTTTAAAATATGAAATAATTGAACACTAGATGGCAGTGTTATCAAAGAATTGTTACAGTACTTTATTCTTCTGAATACATGCAGATTAAATTGTAAAGATATGATAGAAGGGTTCTGTTGTATTGTAACTAGGTTAGGGCAAACAAGTTGAAATTAAATTTATTGATACCAAAATAAAGTGTTATAATTTTTTTTTTATCTCTAGAAACAGTTTTTGCATTAAATTTTAGTTTAAAATTGATTTCTGATGTAGTATAACATAGAGCAGAATTCTAAAAGATTTTTAGGTAGTGGAATTTTACTTCACTTGAAGAGCTTCAAACAGTTCACATTCCACTGATTTTTACTATTCTGAAATAGTTTCCAAGTAATTTTCCAAATTATTATTTAGGAACTCTGTGAGGTAATTACAGCATCTGTATTTTTTACTGTTAGATTGCCACTAGTTTTTTTTTTTCCTTGCTTCTGTATAAACTGGGGAAATAGTTATTGTACGGAAGTTTTAAAAAGCTGTAAATCAAACATCAGTCTTTTTAACTGATTCAGCTTTAATTTTGTGCTCTTTCATTTGTAGACTAAAAGGCTGTACATGAACCAAATACTTACTAATTCTCCCCATGTACTATCAGAAAATAGCATGCCTCGGCTTTAAAGTTGATCAACAATCTCAGTCAGAATTCAAGGACTGGCAGCTGCTTTAAGATCTGTCATGCTGCTTATTTCTTGATGTCTCTTATTGCTTCTTGTTTCTGTGCATCATTTCTATTCATACCAAAATTGTGGTTATTAGCTTCTCAAAATGAGGCTTTCCTTGAGCAGAAAAAATTTCAATGTTCTGCTTAATGCTTGGGTTTATAAAAAAATGTTTCATTTTTACAAAACAGAATTTTAGCTTAAAATTTAAATCTTAATGTAACTGTTGCCTTTTAATGTTAGTAATGTTAATAATATTAATTAGTCATTTCACAATCTCATACTTTTTCAAACAGAAAGTTAATGTGTGTCTTTTAACTGTGTGATCTTTGGAGTTGATTCCTATTGTAATTGGGTTATATGAATTGGGTTATAAAATTTGATTTGCTCCCCCTGCCCTCACTAATTAGCAGAGGAAACAGCACCAGGGCAAACTGAAAGATGCAAATGTATGCTTCTGCAAATGAAAATTGTTTTCATTGCCGCTTTAAAAGTTGAAAATTCTTCTGCTTTTTTTTGTGTGCTATTTTTAAATAACATTTTCACACATCTAGCGAGGAATTGTTTGAGAGGAAGCAAAGGTGAGGTTTTTAGACTACTGATATTGGAACGTATGTGAGTATAGGTGGTCTCCTCCAGAATATCGTTTTGTTGTTGTTGTTTTTGCAGTTCTAATTTATGATGATATTGTTTTTTAACACATCTTGTGTTGCTGTTACATGTCACCAACTTTGTTTGCGTTTGCTTGTTTTCTAATCAAGAGATAAGGGAAGTTAAATCAATGATTTCTGTAACCATTTTGGAGGACAAGATCTTCAAATGTTTTTCTTCAGATGCACTTTTGTGTAATAATGTAAAAGATGAAAGATGAAAGATCAACATCACTTCTGCATCAGTCAGAGCTTGCACAGTTGATGTTCTAATTGGATGTATGGCTAGGTCGAGTGTGTGGCTGAAATATTTTAGTGGGAAAAAAATGAAAAATGTTCAGTCAGTGCAGTGATGTGGTATGCAGTCTGCATCCTACAACAACAGCAGCAAAGTCATGTATCTGGGTACACTGGTTGATGTTTCCTAGCAGCTTGCCTTTGCAGCCCTAGGGAACCACCAGGACTATGATTTGTATCTACATGCGCCCACTGTGAGCAGTAAATGCACATTGTGTCCATGTGCAATTGCTGCAGGATGAATGGATTCCAGGAAACTTTATGATATCTACCACAAGTGCATATTGCACGGATCTGTTCAGTCTGGTTTGTAGAAGGATAGTGTTTCATTTTAGATTTCTCCTATTTAGACAGAAATACAGTATTTTCTTTGTAAAAATGTGCTTTAGTATTGGGCAAAAGTGAATATATGCATGGAATGTTATGCAGGAATTATCAACATTTAAGTTAAATGAGCTCAATTTACGTTGAAGTGAACAAGTGTCATTCATCTAATATCACAACAACCAGTAAACAAGTAGCTGTTTTTGTTGTTATGGTTTTGGATGCTAGCCAAAATCCACCAATTCTTTTGCCGGTTTCCAAATGATTTTTCAGTTGCTTCTTCATATTGAAATTAATTCTCTCAACTGTTTTTCACGTGTCCTGTTTTCTATAGCTTTTATTTTGCTTTTACTTTCTTAGAAGCATAGAATCATTAAGCTTGGAAAAGACCTCTAAGATCCTCTAGTCCAACTGTCCAGCTTCTTGTGAAGTATGCTTTTCATAAAAAAAAAGATTGCCTAGATCTAGTTGTATTTGAGCTATGGTGTTGCTTTTATTCTCTAAAATGGAATCATCTCCTTTGTCTTGCTTACTTCTGTATACTTCATACCTAGTAACAGAACCCAGAACATCTGGAGAGAGACCTATGCAGAGAGAGAAGATAACTTATCTCAGAATATAGTAATAGCTGAAACTTGCTGATAGGTAACTTAATTTCTGTCTGCATTTCACTGTAATGCACTGAAGTTAGGACTGTTAGGTTATTTTAAAATAGATTTGTTTTATGTTTATGCTTTTATATAAATAGTTATAATTTAGATATATGTATGAGTAGTATACCTATATATAAAAACATTGGGCATTATATATAGCCAATATTAATATATATAGTTAGAATTAATTTCTAATCACAGCGCGTTTGGAAAATGAAATTTTCATGAAGTCTGTTTATCTCTGTAGATATATAATGGCATATCTGTTATCTTATACCTCACAGCCTGCGTTTCATTTAAAGACATTTGTGATCTGTTTAATGCTGGATCAAAGAAAAGCATCTGAATTTCCTTAAGAGATCTGTAAATTCCTAAAACTAATATTAAGTTTGTAAGAATTTGGAAGGAAGGTTAAAAATTAACATTTTCCAATCTGGCAAACCCATAAATGCAATTTCAAGTGACTCTGGTTACAGAGCAAGTGATTTTATCTGAAGGTGGAATAAATCTACAGCTCTAAGATTTAGAGTAGTGTGTTAAGTACCAATCTGATACAGATCTATTAGAAATATGTAAAACCCCTGATGTATATAGAATGCTCCCAGCTGGAAGGAGCCAGAGGAATGTAATTTCCCTTGATTAAAATACCCTTTTTTGGAGCATAGAAAACTGTCAGGTTTGTTTTTTTTTCCTTCCTTTCTTGACTGCCTCATATAGAGTAGATTAAGGAATAACTAATATTGACGTATGTTAACTGGAACAGTTTATGGTAATTTACCTACAAGATTTATTTACCCATGTTTTGTTAGCAACATACTTTATATCTTGCTGTTTCATATGATAATTTGATATTTAAACTACTGCTTGTTGTTGTTGTTGTTGCCAACTATGGTAAAATTCAGATTGCAAGATGAGTAAGAATTCTGGTTTAGTTACCTACTTATTTGGTATGGAGTTTGCTTTTACTTTGGCATGGCCTTTCTGAGACACCGGCTACTCCTATCCTGATCATAGAGCTAACTCTGTTTATGCATCATGTTAGATACTCTTGATAAGGCAACTTTGAGAAAGAGTGCTGTCATCTTAGTGTTTCCCACTTGAAGGAAGTGTAATTGCTTCTGCAAAGCTCAGATTGTGTTAATGTTTGAAAATGCTCTGCTTTCCATTCTGCACTTGAGAACTCTTGGCAGAACAAGAATTACTCTCTTTCTTTGCTCAATCAGCTGCTCCTGTACAGTGTTCCAGCCTTCCTTGCTGTTGCAGGGACTGATCATAGGAACATTTTGCATCCAACCCGACTCAAGTGTTTACTACTAAGATGTGTGAGTTTCGAGAGGAAAAGGTGTAGTTAAAAATTACATATTGTGTATGGTATAGCTTCCTGTCAAATCAGTCTAAAGACTTTTGCTTCCCAATGTTACAAAGGTAGGATGATTGAACATAAACCGTATACTGTGGGATAGTTTTTGTTACTGGTAATATTAATTACTGGTACAAATAAACTTCCCTTCTTCTTTCGGTGCCTGTGAAGGTACACAGACTCATTTTGTCAGCACAGAACATTTTTCTTATATAACATCATGAATAGTTTTATGTACATTCAGTCTCAAGCAAGTTGTGCGATCCCTGCAGGTATCTTGTCCGTATGGGCCTGTAATGTAGCCTTTTGATCCAGTGATGTCATGGCTACCAATACCTAATAGATCTTAAAGATTGTTAGGACAGCTTGCTTAGCTGTTGGCAAAACTGCAGCTTTATTTTGTATGTCTTTGTAATGTTACTGTTGCACTTGATCCTACCACATACGTTATTCTGTGGGTATATTGTGCATCACATGCCTTATTTTGTTAGATCTATTGGTTAGAAAGTTTAGTAATCTATTGGTCAGTACTCTGTTAATTTTTAGTAGGTTTGAAAAGTTGGTGATAAGAGGTAATAAATAACTCTGTTTTTCTTTTTTCTATTACGGGCCACCAAACCAATCTGATGGAAATTCACAACCTTAAATGGGAACTTATGTTCCCATGCTATGCATCACAGGTTAGCACTTCAGCACTGGCTGTGGCAGCTTGAGAAAGCCTGTTTTTTTTTTTTTCAGAAGAGAAAGAGAAAACATTACTTTTAACCAAATAGCTGACTATTTTTTAAGTATCAGCATGGCTGTGAATAAAAAGTATTCCTAGTGCTTCATTCCTTCTAGTTGTAGTTGATACAGAAAAGATCTTGTAGGGAAACTTAAGTTTGAGCTATGCTATGTTGTTTGACCTACCTTGATCTTGTTTCATTTGGGGAGGGTATATTGTTAATGAAACTTTACAGTTTCTTGGGACGTTTTCTTAAAGTATTTTCTTAACCAAATTCTGTTCTATTTGAATTCTTTCTTCTCAGTAATTTAGGTAGAAAACTTCTTATTTCTCCAAGGACCTTCTGGTAACAGTACCCAGATTTGCACTTCAGTTGTTTTTAAGGCACAGATTAATGTATATTAAAAGGCAAATTGTTGTGAATTATTGAAAACCAGTTTAACGGAATAAATTCTAGTTATGACAGAAGAGAGCCCTCTGGGAAGGATGGAGGGAGGGAGGGAAGGAGGACTTCAGATATGATTGAGTCTGAGAAAGATGAATGGAATCTCTAAATCTGTTCTGCCAATGCTTTCAGTAAGAAAAAAATGAAAATCTTGCTGTATTTGTTCTTTATTAGCATCTCTGTAAGAATTTGCTGACTCATAAACCAGTAAGTAGCTATGTATAATGCTCTTTAAAATTCATTTATGATAAATTTATACTTTTCAAATATAATCAAATAAAAACAGTGATTTTTGAGATAGATATACAAAGTTGCTAGAACAGTGGTGAAGAGTTCTAAATACTCTGAATCTGTTAACAATTCTTGCAGCCCTGCTATCCTTATATATTCCTTTGTGCCCTCACATCATACATTGTATGATGTAAAACAGAATTTGTTGCATCAATCAGTGATTTCTTTAACTTCTGTTTTATCAGTGCATTATTTGTAAACAGTATTTGAAGCTTGAAATTTTTAACATATCTATGAAAATGTGTTAGTGTATAAAATAAGTAAATATGAATACATTAAAGTCAGAGCAGACTTTGCCTCCTCCTAAATTCTGTCCTTTCCATCCCTTTCTTCCCATGCTTATTTAGAAATTGGTTTCGTGTACTTAATGTAACATCGTTTAATACTCCAGGAACAAATTCACACTGTGTTTACATCAAGCAGTTGCAGCTGAAGCTTGTTAGTGATTGCCTCC
>JANHGO010000069.1:19274417-19310493 GCA_024606505.1 Aquila spilogaster | reverse complement strand
GAGACCCCACCTGGAGTACTGCATCCAGCTCTGGGGTCCTCAACACAGGAAAGACATGGACCTGTCGGAGCGGGTCCAGAGGAGGGCCATAAAAATGATCAGAGGGATGGAACACCTCTGTTATGAGGTAAGGCTGAGAGACCTAGGGTTGGTCTGCCTGGAGAAGAGAAGGCTCCAGGGACACCTTACAGCAGCCTTCCAGTACTTAAAGGGAGCTTATAAGAAAGATAGGGACAGACTTTTTAGTAGGGCCTGTAGTGATAGGACAAGGGTTAAGGGCTTTGAGGGTAGATTCAGACTAGATATAAGGAAGACATTTTTTATGATGAGGGTGGTGAAACACTGGAACAGGTTGCCCGGAGAGGTGGTAGATGCCCCATCCCTGGAAACATTCAAGGTCAGGTTGGACGGGGCTCTGAGCAACTTGATCTAGTTGAAGATGTCCCTGTTCATTGCAGGGGGGGTGGACTAGATGACCTTTAAAGGTCCTTTCCAACCCAAATGATTCTGTGATTCTATGATTGATGCCATGTGCAATGAAAACTGACTTTCTGGGTTCAGCAAAGAGAAATGCAGCAGAAGCAGCTGCTCATGGACTGCAGATGGCACCGGGGAAGCACAGGGCTGGGATCAAACACCTGCTGAAAATGAGAAATGGGAAGGTACAAAGCTTATGCGTTTTGCTTTCATTATGGGCCAAGCCCTGGGCAAGGCTGACATTCACTGGTAAGTGTTAGAAGAACTTGCATCATGTTATACAAAGCGTACATGCTGTCATGGCCATGCACAAGTCAGAAATGAAACTGAAAATCTAATAAATCTGAGTGTACCTGCTCCCTGTCTGCACAGACAAACTCCCCTTCAGGGCCCTACCAGCACACCTGAACTTTAATAATCCTGCAATCTTCTTCGGAGCACAGGCTTCCAGCTGTGGCAGTGACTTTCTACCATTCTAGAAAACCCCTAGCTAGCCATTAAACTCCGTTAAGGCTGGAGTTGGACAGGTTTTCTCAGGACAGGTGTTAACTGTCCTTTTCCAGTCCCAGCTCAAGGGGGGAATTAGCTGAGCACCCCAGGGACTTGTAAGCCCTGGGGCATACTGCCTGCACAGACCTGCCTGGACTGCCAGGTTGGGTATTTGCCACCCTGTAACACATCTAGATGCACAGCGATA
Source organism: Aquila spilogaster (assembly GCA_024606505.1). NCBI lineage: Eukaryota > Metazoa > Chordata > Aves > Accipitriformes > Accipitridae > Aquila > Aquila spilogaster. The sequence goes on along the minus strand of JANHGO010000069.1, from coordinate 19,309,319 downwards.
CTCCCCTGAGAGATGGAGAGGGCATGAGTGAGAAACAAGTGGCCAATGGCATCATTACGTTTGGCATTTTCTAAAAAGCTCATGCAGTGTCAGCTGTTAAAGCCATAAAGTGATCTCAGAAAGCTTTGCTCATTTATTACCCAAATCAGTAACAACTTTTTTCTGAGGCAGAAGTAAATTACTGTTAGTTTTCTTCTTTCCCATGATCAGAACAAAGGGCTGTTGAGGAGATTTTAGGGGGGGGGGCTCATGAACCTCCTCAACAAAAGTGTAAAGCTGACTTTAATGTATTGCTACCACAAGCGATGAAGAATGAAAGGTGTTATGTTGAGGACGTTTATTAAAGAGGACTGAACTCCGAAACCTGCTTTAAATCTGGTAAATCTGATATTTGTTTCTATGATATGGATATGAAATGGGGGAAGCCTATTGGCTGCATGGCAGCTGCTGTGACTTTGCTGTGCAAGTTACTCCACCACCACCACCAAAGTGCTTTGCTCCAGGAAAAGCACCAACTGGGCAGCAGTAAATAAAAGACGGGCACTATCTACCCAGACCTAATTTCTCGTACGTCAATTCTTTGCTGCCAATGACACGACAGGAGATGCTCCTATTTGGTCACCTCACACCCTGTGATAACATCTGCACCAGAACACCAAACTGGCCTGTGCCTACACTGCAGAAGTCTCCTCCATGGCTTAACTGCTGTAAAACAGTGCTGAGAAGAAGGTGTTGGGAGTTGTGAAAAGGGAAGGAGGCATTTCTAACTGGTTTGAAGCATATCTAGGGATGAATCATCACAAATCTGGATTTGATTTTCATTTTTGGCTAAAACTATTTTCATGCTCAGTTTTTTAAAGAAAACTTGTTTTCACCAGAGTCTCAATCTAGGTAAAAAGCTACCAAAAAATGGTTTGAAGGAAGATCTTGACCAGTCTTACAGACAGTCCTTCAAAGCAAGTCCTTAGATTTCATAGCTGCAACAACAAAATTCTTAGTTGGAAAATCTTACTGTATCTTTCAGATGAAATCAGTACAGAAGAGGGAGCTAACCTCTACCCATATAACCTGTGTCACACAAAACACCGGTACTTATTTTTAAAACAACTCTCTACCTATGCTGAATATCCTCTCTAATCACAGGAATTCCAAGAGTATTTGCACACTTTTTTCTTTTGCAAATGTCATGATCACTAAGGGATTAACTGTAACATTTTATAATTACATCATTTTTGCTTCTCAGCAGTTCATAAAAAAACCCTTACACCACAGGAACTTTACGTTTTTGGGGGTTTTTTCGGGCCAGATTGTGAGATCAAACTCAGCCAAACTAATTATCTACAATTCTCAAATGACAAAACATGTAAACAAAAATATTTGCAGCAAAGCAAGGGAAGTGACAAATTTCTTCGTAATGCAACAGAAAAACATGGGTTGCTGTATTTTTAAGTGCTTTGATTAAAAGTTTTAACTCTCAGTGGGACAATATGTCAGGTGTTATTGCAAGGTCAGCTCCACTGCATGAAGCTGAACCATATTCAACCTCTGATTTTGCAGCAAGGTATGTCCTTATGTCACTACTTGGGACTACTCCAGCACAAAGTCAGAGCATGGTGTGCTCAATTTGTCTTTGGCTGCTTCAAGAAGCAGCAAGAACAGCCCCAGGAAGGCACAGCCACACCATGAGATTCATGGAAGAGTTGGGAGAAGCTCCTGAGCTTTCTCTTGGGAATAAGCTTGGAGGACAAAAGCAGCACGAGAAAAGTGGTCCCCTAGGGAGGCACATGGACAACAAAGCAGCCTCCAGCGATGAACCTGAGCTGCAACAATGGCACATCATCACAAGTTGATATGGCTTCACGATTCGCTACAGGCTTGAGGAAGAGGGGCTGGAGAGCTGCCTGGCAGAAAAGGACCTGGGGGTCTTGGTCAACAGCCAGCTGAATATCAGCCAGCAGTGTGCCCAGGTGGCCAAGAAGGCCAACAGCATCCTGGGTTGTATCAGAAATAGTGTGGCCCCCCAGGACCAGGGAAGTGACCGTCCCCCTGTACTTGGCACTGGTGAGGACGCACCTCAAGTAATGTGTTCAGTTTTAGGCCCCTCACTACAAGAAAGACATTGAGGTGCTGGAGCGTGTCCAAAGAAGGGCAACGAAGCTGGTAAAGGGTCTAGAGAACAAGTCCTAGGAGGACTGGCTGCGGGAACTGGGGTTGTTTAGTCTGAAGGAGGCTGAGGGGAGACCTTATTGCTCTCTCCAACTACCTGAAAGGAGTTTGTAGTGAGGTGGGTGTTGGTGTCTTTCCCAAGTAACAGTTGATAGGATGAGAGTGGCCTCAAGTTGTGCCAGAGGAGGTTTAGATTGGGTATTAGGAAAAATTTCTTCACCAAAAGGGCTGTCAAGCACTGGAACAGGCTGCCCAGGGAATTGGTTGAGTCACCATCCCTGGAGGTATTTAAAAGACGTGTAGACGTGTAGATGGGGTACTTAGGGACATGGTTTAGTAGTGGACTTGGCAGTGCCAAGTTAACAGTTGGACTCAATGATCTTAAAGGTCTTTTCCAACCTAATTCTATGATGGTATTCTATGATTCTATGATTGTGATGAAGGATCCATCCATGATCAGCTTGGGCCTCTGGAAATCTCCAATGTCAATGCAACTCTCTGTCTGCTGCAAGATGAGTACTGCTGATCTGAAGAGTGCAGTATATAGTTATGCAGAAACATCATTTGTACCCTTATAGTCCAATTGCATAATCGCATTGCTATGTAAAAAGGCTCTCCGCAGGGGGCTCAGCGGCACACTTGATAGTCCCTTCATACATGCAAAATAAGGGTCTGAACAGCTGATATGCAGTGAAGCTTGAAATGTGAAAACAGCACATGGAAAGTTCAATATGCAATTAACCATAAAAGCAACACTGCCTCAGTTTTTAGGAGCATTTATAATATGATGCCTGAGCTGATTTAATAGTATGGAAAAGACAGCAACTGACAATGTCTCTCAGAGGAACAGAACAAACAGAGGTGTATTTAAGTCACATATATGTGACAGAAACAGTAAGCAGGAAATAAATGTTCAAGATTTTAAAAAATTGACTATAATTTTGAAGATTTTTGGGGTAGTCAAGGGGTAGTCAAGTTGTAATAGAGGCCTGATTTTCAGAATGCGCTGAGTAGCCCTCCTCTGACAGCAATGTCACTGCGTGGTATCTCAAATGGGGCACCCAGCTACTGTGACATCCTCGGTGACAGTGGTTTTTGATGCCAGTCACCAGAAGGAAGAGGTGCTCAGAGGCAATGGTCTCAGGTCACGTGAATACTCAGCTCCAGGTTTGCTGGCACACAGGCTGCTCTTCTGCCCATTTTTGTGAGACCTCAGTGCAGCCTGAGCTTACCCAGATTCAACTTAAGTGGGGGCACATTGTATTAATTTTTAAGAAAGTCCTTTCAGGATTGTTCCATTTCTTCATTAGCAAAAGAACTATGAACTGCATGGGAAAGGACAGTTCAAAACCTGCCCTCATCGAGTATTCTATCATTTCTAAAACGGTAGAAAAAAATACGCATGCAGAATAGAGAAAAGCAAAGGTGAAGAGCTTCAGGATGAGAGAAATTTGTGGAAAAGCTTCTGTCTTTGAGTTACCATAGAAAGACTGACAGCTTCAAACATCAAACTTCATGAGATAATCCAGATTAATCCCTGTTCATCTTCTCCCTTCCTTTTCTTCCTTTCCTTCACCTCTCTCAACCCGCCACCTCCTCTCTAGCATAGCTCAAGCCTCAAATTCATCCTTTACTTCAAATTCTCACACATGCGAGTTTATTTCACTCTTCTGAATGGAAGCAAAGGAATTTTATTTTCATGTCTCACTCTCCCAATGCCTTCTGCATGGTCTGATACATTAATTCAGATTATCATTCTGTGCACTTTTTGCATTAATTCTCAACTGACTGACCCTCTTCATCTGTAATTATTACCATGAAGGTTTTGAATATCATTAAACTCTTCTCACCGACTGCATTAACTTTAAAAGGTAATTTGATTAATTCTGCAAGCCACTGGTAGATGGAGATTTAACGCCTCATGGAATTTCTGCATTATCAGTATTTTGCAGCAACTAGATCTGAAAGATAAACAAAATCCTTGGAGACCAGATGAAAAAGGTTGGTTGTTTTTGTGAAAGATTTTAAGTAATTTCGTTAAGCTTTAAAAACAGTGTTCTAAATTGTTTTTCCCAGAATTACAAACAGATCATTCCCCTGCATTCCCCTGCAGTACTGATTTAATAACTTTTCATTTCTGTGAAACGCATGTATTTCCAGAGCTCAGCCAAAGGTTCTTCACTTGGGAAAACACAATGACTGTGAGGCAGCAAAAGTTATCAACTGATAAATTGTAGAACAATATAGCCTGCCAAAATAGTCAACATGTAAAGACTTCACCTAACTTCAAAACTTCTTGGAGACCAAAGAGGCATGCTAATGCAGTTTCAGTGACTGGTGTTACATATAACTGATACTAGCGTGTTTAAATAAAAGTGCTGGAGGATGGTAATGGTGTGAAAGATGGTGCATAGCATCACTGAGCAGCAATGTGTTGCATTAATGACCCAGTGTAAGGAACTGCAGATAATAATTCTCTAGCAGAGATTTCCGACTTCTCCGTAGGCATGTCTGACGACTGTACTGGCAAACAGCTCTTTTCTGTGTGCATTACTTCAAGGGTAGCAGAAAGCAGTATTCATTAAAATTTCATAAACGTTAATAAAGGCTCAAATTACAGATTAGAGTAGGGAATTAGGGCTACATGCTTCCTTGCATGGCGTACATTGAAGGGCAGTGAAAACAGAAATGCCCCAAGGAACAGGTGTTAATGGAAAGGCAGCATCTGTAGAAATGGTCCTTCTGACCCATGCCAGAGCACATCAGCTCCAAAGACAATCTGCTAACCCAGTGAGGCAGAGCTGCTGGAGAAAGGATGAATTGAAGGGATGGCTGCTCCACAGGGAAGTGCAAATTTATCCCAATTTCCATTGTAAAGGAGAGAAAAACCCATTCTCTACTGTGACAGATGCTAATGAGGAGATTTACCAACAGGGTGAGCTGGTGCCGGGCAGTGGCAGTGGCCACCGCAGGAGCAGAAGTGTCTGGTCAGCCCCCAGAAAACTCTCCCTAACTGTGCATGCATAGAAGGATTTCTGCAACGGCTGGAAGGTGCTCCCTTGCCAGGCTCCCATCCCTCTGCCATCACCCTTTCTTCCACCAGGGTGGCACAAAGAAGGCTGTTGAATGGCTGTAGATCTATCTCAGCATGCAGCTGGTTACAGAGGCAATGTTTTTTTTTTACTCTAGAGAATCCTTCAGAACTTGAGTTTGTTTTTTAGGGCTGTAGATCTTGCAGGTGCAAATATACTCTTCAGTATGTCAGCCAGCTGTAACAAGCACATGGCCAGCAGGCTGGAAGACAACTCTCTGAGAAGCATGCTATTGTTGTATTTATTTCATATGAAGTCTGCGGCTACTAACTGCAATGACCTCCAATGACCTTTTAAACTGAAACATCTAATTAATGTGAGTCAAGGAAACAATACTTTAAGCTACGTCAATACAAGTAAACCAAACTGCTGGGGCACGGGCACACACGCTGGCCTGTTATTGTCCATCATTTTTCACTGTTAGTTCAGTTCCTGGCATGGTTTTGGCATGACCATCTGTTTTTCTCCCGTACAATGCTTAGGAATAGCTCAGGGCTTAGCATGCCAATGCCAGTTCAGGTATGCTGTTGGATGTGGTCTGGTAGATTAGCTGTATGTATGTAAGTCATGTCCAGCCAGCTGGCCACATGGCCACAGAATAGTCCTTGGCTCATTTTAGTTACCAAGACAGATCCAATGATTGGAGGATGCAATAAAGGGAAAAGGTGATCACATTTGAAGGGACGATGACTTCAGAAATTTCTTCCCAGTCTATGCTTCATGATTTTGCAGTCTGGTATCCCAAATGAATGAATTTTTTTTATTGGGCTGTCTCTGGAAGAACACAACTGCTTTCCTTCTCCCCAAAACTTGTTCCTTTGGCCTAACAGAATTTGCAGTTTTGCCAGTAAATTGCAGTATGCTTCACAGAATAAGTCCTAGGAAAGAACTACTGGGCAGCCCTAAATACCACATCTGTAGCTGCATTTGAACTACATGCTAAAGACCCCAACTAGGACTGCAGGGAAAACATGAGAAAAACAAAAGAGTTGGAGAACTGAAATGGTTTGTTTGAGGTCTACTAATAAGTCCATATTTGAATCTTACATAGCACAGGTAGTAGAAAAGGATCATGATACTATCAAGCGCTGGGATACTATTAAACACACAAGACATTGAGTTTTCAGAGGGCTGTAGCTGGGGGGTTGGTCTTCCTGTATCAGGGATCTGAAGGCATCCCCTTCTCCCCTCAGGTTTGGTTGCTTGGGCTCAGAGCAAGATTAGACAGGCTGTAGGTGTCCAGCTTCAGAGAGCTGCAGGAAGCCTTAGCACAGGTCCCTCCACTTTGCTCAGGAGCTGCATTTAAGCTGAGGCTCCCACCCTTGGTCTCTATCTATCTGAGCTATGCTGCAGGAGAGCCTCCGCCTCATCTCACAGCTAGGCTGAGTATATTAGTGGGAATGCTCCTGTGCTGCTGAGACTGATGACAATGTGGTCCTGAAGGGCATGAAAAAGGTGCATAGAGAATGATTTTCCTGTTTCTAGTAACACAACAGCTATGAAGAATACAGTGAAATCGTCAAGCAGGAGGTTTATAGCAAATAAAAGGAATTATTTTCTTTCCCCCTACAAAATGAGTAATTGAACTGTGAATGCAACACTACAGAATGCTGTAAAAGTAAATATATGAATTAGAAAATGGGCTAGACAAACCAATTTACAGAGGATAAATTCATACCCATATTCCAGGCAGTGGGATTAGATGATCGTTGTAGGTCCCTTCCAACTGAACTATTCTAATTCAATTCAATTCAATTCAATTCAATTCAATTCTATTCTATTCTACTCTATTCTATTCTATGGTTTTTTTATGATTTTTTTTTGCTACAGAACTGGGGCATTGAAGTCAGGCCAAAATCTGGCTGTCGTATTTATGTTGAACAATTATTCAGTAATAACAGGGATTCATGGACACAATTTATCACGCTAGCTTTTTGGGATAATAAGTATAATTTCTTCCTCCAAAACTAGCACATTTGCACATATACTGTGGTTTGTCTAGGAAAAAGTCCTGCGGGAGCACGTGCCAATCACCTGGCTGAGCACAAGGTAACAAGGCTGATTAAATGCTGGTATGCTTGCCCTGTGAGTCTGCAATGTGAAGGTCCCGCTCCAGCAAACGGGACCCACACTAAAAGCTTTGATGGTGCAAGTTCAACAAGACCCAGAGCTTCCTGTGCACTCGCTAGCTGGCCACAGAAACAGCTTCAACTCCAACCTTAGTTACTGTCTGCGTATGTTCAAACTCCTCTTGCAGTTGCTATCTCTACAAGTCATAGAGCCAATTAAACATCTGCTAATGAGCTCTATTGTTAGACCAATGCAGAGAATTTGATCTACAGAAATAAGTCAGGATTTCTCACCGGTCAGCCTGGCTTTGGTCTCAGCTCAGGAGAAGACAGCGTGCATTTGTTCTGCCCTATTCCAAAAAGAGTCTGCCTGCTTCAAACTGTGCTCAATATTCACTCAAATGTATAGACACGTCAGCTGCCATAAAGCAGTGTATTAAAATGCATAATCATACTTCATTTGTTTGGTGTACCTCACTATCTAAGCTACATGGTGTTATTTCTGCTTCCTGACTGGACCAGTTTAAATAGTGAATTAATAGATAACAGACAAAAAACTTTAGAGACAAATTTTTGGATAAATAATACTGCTTTGTTTGACAAAATAAATTTTAAATTAATATGGTTTAGGCCATTAATTTTTTGTGTCAGTGCAGTGAAACGGACCTAAGTCTTTTCCAGCCCTGCATTTCTATTATTCTGTAACATATTCCTGTATCAATCAAGTCTTGGAAATAGCAACGCGTCAGACATTTACAGACAAAAATATCTACAGCAAATTTGCACAAATAGAACATCATTATCTTAATTAAACTTCAATGTTGTTTGAAAGTGCTAATTTTTTAAAATGTACACACTGTGAGCTATGTAGCATTCCTACTGGATATACAGCTTACACAGGAACATGATGGTCTTGAGTTCTCCTGAAAAACTCTGGAGGATATTCGTAAGATCTGATTTATTAATAAATATGTTCACGAGCGGAAACAATAAGTTCTTATTTCCAGTGCCAATCAGTCTCCTTTTTTGCCAATTCAACTGCATATACGCATATATACTTCTTTTTGCAAGCTTCAGCTGCAGTGGCACTCAAATTACACTGCAACAACGATTTCCCTTGAACACAGAGGGGAAGAAAATGTAAGAAGTTCAAAATGAAACAGCAGATGCTGGTTCCAATATACATTTCATAAGGGTTTGTATTACGAGTGGGCTGGAGCGTGACGGCGGGAGGACAGAGAAGAAAGGCAGCCTGCAGAAGACACCGCAGTGGTGGCCGTCCTGCCGTCACAGGGTTGGTGCGACCCACGGTGACATCGCAGAACCCACCCTGTGGCTACTCCTCTCTCACATATGCCCCCTCTCTTACATTCACCTCTTCATCTCTTTCCTTTCCAGTAAATCAGAACAGAGACTTTTCAATTCACCTGTTATTACTTTCTGCATTTCTGAAGCCCTTACTACTGACTGTGTTACCTTAACGCACATCACATAAATTAACCATGCATCAGTTTCCCCCCAGTTACCATATGGCACGGGTTAGAAAAGGCAGTTTATAATTCTCTCCACAGCCTCGGCATCAGCTGGCTGGCAATGAATCCTTCCCTTAAAATCTCTTTGAGTATTGCTTTTTTTTTTTAATGTTGTACCATGAGTTATGGGCATTGCAATACTGTATTTATACAACTTCAAAACATTTGAATGTGGAATTCACAACAGATGGCTTTTTGTAATGGAAGATGAATGACCGAGACCTGATTTTAATATTATGTGTCGAATATACGTAGGGGAAGGACTGGGCAATGGTAATATCACACAACCCATAATATTTTTTAATGTATTTTGTGATCACTTTGCAGACAACACCAAAATCCAAGCTAACATATACTTAAGGGATGCACAACTGACACTAAAAGTCCCTTTCAAAAATTGTGTCCAGATGGGAGAGGAAAATAAACCAGGTTCCTGAGGTTCAATACTCTCCCTAATCTCCCTTAAAGTGGAAGCAATCTCATCTAAAGTAAGAGTTTTTAAGCGGGTTTGGATACAAAGGAGGCACATGTAACTGCTGAGAGAGCCAGCAGCAGGAAAATGAGCAAAATGTTGGTAATGAAGCATTTATGCAGCAACTGCACTGTGCCGCGAAACAAGCACAGGTCTTAATTAGCAAACCATCTTCATCCATGACCAACACTTTAAAATTTGTGACATTATTTAGAAATAATTGAAATATTCAGAATACGCTGTTTGTCAAGATCTATTTTTCATCCTTTTGGTTTTGAAAGCTCTTGTACTGTAAGAGGCAAGGAGATATTTGTTTCACTTCACTACCAGAGTCCATGAAAGTAAGGTATGGATACAAATACCTTGAGCATTAGGCATTCAGAAAACAAGAGCTTCAAGTCAGATTCATAAGAGAGACCTTATCAAGGGAGTCACTGGGACTGACTAGACCCCAAAATATTTTTATCCCTGACCTAATTCATACACAAACCCTGTGGAAATATATGCAGCAAGCTCCCTCAGGTAAGGATTTGGGTGCATTAAGGGATCCCTGAATTTAGACATCATCTAATGGAAAACATAAGTGGCTCCATTTACCTCTGCCAGGATGGCTGATTCTCTCCGTTCCACTTGAATGCTCGTAAGCTTTTTCATCTTAAATAAAGAGGTAGATTTTGATGGGCCACAAACTGCTCCAACAACCCCTGAAAGCTCTTAATCTATACCATAGTAAAGAATGCTATTAAGCTTAACCTGTTTTTTCTGAACATTAGATATACACACAAACTGGCAAAAATACAAGGAAAATGAAGAAAATAGGATGACCATGGAGAAAGTTTGTTCCAAACATAACCCAGCTAGTAGAAAAAGAGGAGTGAAGGTGATGGAGAAGACATGATGGTAGACATGTGGGTGTCGCACCCTGTCATACCTCTCTCTTCGTATTTTTGTTGCTTTGAATGATATCGTGCTTCACAAAATAGGGCACCTTCTTACTTCAGAGCAATAATTTTTTTTCCAGAAACTTAAGAAAAGGATTGCCTTTGGTTTTGTTCTGCATCTTGTCATCTTCTGTTGTGGTTACAAGTAAGGTATTGATATTTCTTAATCCAGTGGCTAATTTAATAACTGTTGTCCCTTCACACTTACTTAGAAGCAGGATAGCAAAGGTACAGTTCCCTGATTCCAGATCTTTGGGCCTCAGAGGATAATGACATTATCTAAAAATCTGTAGCTTTTCAAATATAAATGCATTCCACTTTGTCAGCATTTTGCTAGCTTTTTTAATGCACTGACACCAAACTTATTTTCCTTAACGAAGTCTTTGGAAATCAGTATTCAGCACTAAGAAAAGCACAACAGCTTGCTGAGTCTCTTGACAATAAAGGAAAGCACAAAAGTCGTATTTTTATTAGTTGTATCTTTATGACAGCATTTAAATACACAGGTGAATTCCCAGTATATATATAAGTATTTATTACTAACACAATAAAATATTTATAGCATTGAAAAGTCATTCAAGAACCCACAAAATATCTTAAGCTTGAATATCAGGGAGCTTGTAAATGAATGCATAAATAAAAAAAAATTATGCCTTAGTTTAAATGCATTCCTAATTTATATGTTCTGCAGCTTTTAAATCATTTTAAGAAGTTAATTGAAAGCACAGAATATTTTAACAATTTTAAAAGGCTTCCTGATTAATTTATAGGATTTATCTCCTTTCATTTTTGCTGTAAACCTTGCACAGGTGAGCTGCTCCATGAATGAGCTTATAGGCCAGGAAACAACACAGAGAACAGCTGTTTCCTCCAGTCAGTAGATTATTTCAGATCACTCACAAATTTTCTTGGCTAGCAAAGTCTGACAAAGCTAAAGATTGAATGGATACCTTGGATCAGATACGGAACATGAGTAGCTTGTGTTAAAAGTCAAGTAATCTTCATTATCCTGGTGTTTTTGCAAGAGGAGCAGAATTTTAAATATACCTATATTGAAGATCACTCAATGGGAAAATGGCTGGGTTTTGCATTCTAGCTAAAAGTTCCTACACAGTTCTAGTCAGTGGTGGTTGCCACTGAATATTCTTGCTGCAGGATCAAACTTGAGTAAAAATAAAGAGGCTGACACAGGCAGCAGTTTCAGGTATCTCAGATATTTAAGCACAACATTAGCTAAAGGAATTTATCGCATCATCTTCTGAAAATGGGGCCAAAATGGGAAGATCTTGGAGAGGTCTCCCACCGAGGGTGTTCTCAGTTGCCATTAAGACAGCTGCAGAAACGAGGTAGGTGCTGGTGAAATTCAGCACAACCTGTCTGGGGAAGGACCGAGAGAGAAAAGGATGGGAGGTGTTGGGATATGTTCTTCCGCCTGGGCTGGTGGCATGGCACTGGGATGGCGGCAGGGAAGGTTGAAGCAGAGCTGCTCTTTACCAAAGCCTGCCATAGCAGAAGACATTCAGTACAGGCACTGGGAGGTAAGAACAAGCACTCTTCATGCAGAGGAGGCTGTGGGAGCAGGCAGCACCAGTTGAGTTTTAAAAGGGCTTGGGCAGCGCCATTAGTGGATGGGGAAGGCGAATAGGCAGGGGATGCTGGAGGAGTGCAAAGCAGAGGCTGGAGAAAGTGGCCAGGCTCGTGTGCTCTCCCCAAGTCCTTTTGCCACCACAGAGTTCAGAGGACAGGGTCACATGAACCCTTTTTCTGCCTGGTATGGCATTTCTTACATTTATCTTTTCACACTTGAGATGCCAAAGTGAAATGCTACTGAGCAGAAAAAAAAGAATATCACAGCCTCACAGGAACTAATCAGTTAGAAACCATGGAAAACACGGCCTGGATATTCAGCAATTTTCTGTGAGAGAGCCACCCACTGAATGTGGCGAGTTGCGAGTGCAGATAAATGGCGTAGCTGGCCTTGGTGTGAAACTGCTCCTGCAGCAATCTCGTTCCACGTGCCGCGGGGTTACTGATACAGACATCTTGTTCACTCACAGGGGACCATCACATCTCAGTTACAGGAGATAACACAGAAAAAACTGTGTTTCCTGCAAGAGAAGCCACACTGCTAAATAGCTTTCTGTGGCCCTGAAAATCTACCCTGGGCTACTGCCAGGGCAAAGGGCACCTCTGTCCCATCCCTGTCCCTTCTGCTGTCCGTCCACACTCAGGGCCCGTGCAGAGGCACTAAACACATCTTCAGGGATGCTCGAGGCAGCTGGAGGGGGAGTGCAGCCTGCCTGATCTACGTGGTTCCCTCTCTGAACCAGGGAGAGGGAAAGGCACAAAAACTGTGCTGAAACCATCCTGCCCCAGCCTCTCAGCCCACGGCAGCTCGACAGTGCAGGCCAGGGATGCCGCTTTGACCCTTGGACATGCCGTCCCCTGAACCCTGGCCAGGCTGTGCCTGGAGAGCTTCCTTGCCAGCGGCTGGAAAGCAGGCAGGGAATTGCAGGGTGCAGGCAGTACCCAGCTCACCTTCACCAGGCATGGGCTAGCAGCAGTGCCCAGCTGGCTCACTAGTGTTGTTTCCCCCTTGATTATTAAATCTTCTCCCCGTGCTCTGTGCAAGCCGTCCTCAGAAAACAGTGGAAAACCTCCTGGAAGAGGGCACCAGTGCCACCTTTGAAGGGCAATGCGTTCCTACTCTTGACCTCCATGGCTTCGGCTGCCTCCTCAGCATAGCGGAGAACGGCTCTGTCCGCAGTGCAATAAGGGTAGCTTTATCTTTTAATGTAAAAATAGTATTAGCAGTATATATCCACTGAGGAGAGAACGCTGTCAACACTATGTATCATACATGGGATCTTCACTGGGAAAGGCATTTTGATGGAGTTTAAATAATTCTTTATACTCTGAATATTACCTGTTCAGAAAAACTGACCATAATCTGAATTTTCTCCTGGCTGATCTCCTAAACAGCTTCCACTAATATGCTAAAGCAGCCCAGGTGGCACTCAAGCATTTTGAAGGTTTTTAAAAGCAACTTGCCCTGTTCCCAGGGAAAAGCACCACCAGAGAGTGGTGCAGGGCTGAGGAAAGCCTCATACTGGCTCAGAAGAGGTCAAGAAATTGTTTTACCCACTGTTTCCTCATGGCAAAGAAACAGGTTTCTGTATTCAGCTGCAAATAGCAAAAGCTGGATAGATCCCTCCAGCAAGCTCAAAGCTCCCCCACTTTAGCAAGCACTGGGACGAGAGGTTGGGCAGCTGCAGCGAGCAAAAATTTTCAGTTTAAGGGAGAATTTAACAGAAGCCCACATGGATCCGGTGACATTTGGTTTCTTACTGCGTTAGATGTAAGACAGCTGGAGATGGGTGGTGGATCTCATTGTGCCATGAGGTTGTTGCACCCAGGATCACATTATCTCTTTGCACAGGGAGGGGAGGGGAGCTCTGGTCTGCTCCCCAGTGCCAGGAGCAGCCGGCCAGCAAATGCCGCCAGGCAGTCTGTGGGGACATGCAATTACATTCCCCAACACAAAGCTGAAGAAGTGATAACGGAAGACGGCTTTTCAACCGCCTTTGAGGGATAAAAGCCAACAATCATAATTTTTTCTGCATAGAGTGCCTGTGTTCAGAACAATAATGCAGCAATCTTTCTTTGCTTTCAGCTCTGAGCTAATTATCCCCTCTCAACTCCTCTTTGCAATGGTGCCTTTGCCATGTATTTCATTAAAGAATGAGCTGGAGTAGTTTCTGCTGTGTCAGTTAGGAGTTTATCGCCATATCTCTGGGAATCCCACAGAAAGGGAAACTTCAGGGGAACTGAAATTGTCCTGACATTTCTGCACCTGAGACCGATACCAAAATGCCTCACAGATGGGAAGGGTGACAGATCAAACCACTGTGACCAGAAGACACAACTAAGGTTAGTGAACATGGTTAGGAAGTTGATCTGGAGCACTTGTCATCAACCAGTTATCCAGAGCACAGAAGTGCAAGGCATGAGGTCTTTCAGGGAGGAGACTTGCTTCAGCTAGAAGGAGTGAAGGCAGGATGGCTGCAAAATCTTCTCTGGGCAGCTCCAAGAGGGTATCACAGACTGACAGGACTGAACAGAACTGCAGAGCATAACAGTCGACACATTTTGGGGGTGTTGATGCCAGCTGTGCCCAGGGCTATGTTGATGCTCTGCATTTTTCCCACAGGTATGAGATCAGCTTTTAACTTCAGCTGAGAATTAAACCCGGTGAACCCTGTCTCTGATCCCAAGACAGAGTCCTTGGCAAGAACTCATCCTGGCCAAGACACATCCTGAGCAGCTCAAGACACCAGCCAGAGAGAGACAGTTACTATTCCTTGGCCCATTTCTCTCCATGGATTACAGGGAGCAGGTGATTTAGACAACTACATCCAGTTCAGCCCAAGCTAGGCAAGGCAAATCTTTCCTTTTATCGGCATGTCTTAAAAAAATCTAACTTGACAGCAGAAAGTTATTTGATGAACTATATTATCTCACTGCTTTTTGTACCCCTTTGAATACATTCATCCGCTGTCTTGTCTTGTGTTTATACCTGGTTGCATTTATGCTCCGTGTTTGTGTAGTATCCAGTCCTGCCATGGGATTAGGGCTTTGAACAACAGCAAAGCCAATAAAGAATAACAGGCTGTCGCAGAAACACAGCGTTTTACCAGGGTAGAAATTACTGATCACTGGGAGCATCTTTTTAGGTATGTTATAGAGCTGAGCTCTCTGCAGGCTGTGGGTGAACCTATATTAAGTATAAACCTCCCTGTTGCTGACTTTTGCTCTCCCCAGACGTACAGTGTGATTAATTCTCTGCGGACAGCTCAGAGCCCTTAAAACCACCTTTCACAAGCTCCAAGGGACAGGACAGCAAGAGGCACATTCACCCTTGCTATTACCTTGCTAGGTACAAAGGGGACAGATTTTGCTGTTGAAGCACATCCGTGGGGCTCTTTTTGCCGCTCCCACCACCAGGAGCCCTCCTGCCTGGACTGGATGGCAGTGCAAGAGCAAAGCAGACCTCTGGAGAGCACAGGAGGATTTTGATGCTTCTCTTTACAGCTTTAATTTCTCTCTGAGCACTTAGGAGTCCCAGGCCAGCCTAGAGCTTTTCTTGTGATTTAAGACACTGTAATATACTTGTCATCCTTCGGGCTTAAATGCATCTCTGAAGTTATGCAACTGATCTTTACACTTCTAAAGTCAACTGGGAGCTAAAATCTTACAAAGTATGCCATATCCATTTGTATTAAAGAGAAATTATGTATGCTTTCAAGTCCACTTTTTGTTAGTGCAGAATTTATCAATTGGCCATATCTGTATTACTCATTTTTCTAGAGAGATAAACATTTTTTTACTTCTCAGAATATACCACTTTTTTTTCTGTACTAACTCAGTACCAGTTAGTAAACTGGGTGTTATCAGAAAGCTGAACATTATTTGAGCCTCAGAACAGTCCCGTAAAGTGCTTTATTCTTGGAAAAATGCTTCGATATTGAAGTCTGTGGTCAGAGGTGAAGTCTGACCACAGTAAAACATACAGTAAAGTATAGAGTAAAATGAAACCCAAGGAAAAGTGAAAAACAGGGTTCTGGGAAGGGAAAATATCTTAAACTGAGCGTAAGTCACAGGAATGAGTAAATAGATGGCAAAAAAAGCCTACCAAAAACCTTGAAAAGGACAATGTTTTCCTTCCATTTCCACCCTGCAAAATCAATTTATTGCAGCTGGGTTGTTCAAGTGTTAGATTTGCCCTGGAACATTTCTGACCCCGCTGGGCTGCCAATTTCACCGTCTTTTTGTCACACTCCTGCAGCAAACACATATACAGAGATTCAAAAGGATTTTTTTGTATTGCAGAAATACCAGACAAACCTTAAGAAACAAGATTCAAGAATAATTGTAAGGCACGGTCTTCCTTCACCTAGCCCTTAACATCAACTGCATACTCCAACATAAATACCATTACTATTTCAGGAGCACCACCTTGCCTGTTTTTCTTTCCTGTGCTCCCTGCCAGCTCACTCTTCCCTAGCTCTTGCCTCTAGTGTTAAACCTCAATTTTTTGCCTCCCCATGGCAGCAAGTGCCCAGTAGGTTTGTGCAGTGAGGTATGACCCAGCCGGGTGGCTTAAATACTGCTGTAGTGCAGTGCCATAGTCATTGTTGAAGATAAAAAGCTGCATGTCTCTCAATTTTTGCTTCAGCTGTTGGGATGCTCTGCCTACATAGGAAAGTTACCTGCAAAGTTACAGCGTTTTCATATTTCTCCTGGAAAGGCAGCCCAGGCTGTTTCCAGACAGTAATGCTACAGCCGATGGAGTGGCTATAGGAAACAGCCAGAAACTCTCTGCAACGATCAAATGGTCCCTGAAGCCTGAATACCATTTCATTACAGGCACTCAGCAAGATGGAAATCAAGAGGAAAGTTTCATCTAAGTCTCATCATAATTCAGTGATGTGGAACTTAAGTGTGCCTACAAAATTGACTTTGTACTTTTGCCTTTGCAAGGTCCTTCTTCAGTTTACCCAGTTCTCCTTATTTTCTTAATATTTTCCATTTGCTGCTATGTCCTTTTTTCACCCTTTCATTTTCTTCCCGACTCCTGTGCACCTCTCCTCACAGTCCCATGGGAACTTAGGTTTCTATTCACTTTGAAGAAATATACATTTCAGAATGGTTTTGATGGGATAAATTCTGGCTTGATTAAGACCTGTGGAAAACTGTATAAAAGCAAAAAGGTTTCTGAAAAAAACAGAGGGAGTAGGTAATAGCTATGATCCTCTGCCCTGTAAGCAGACTATATCTGCCAGGAGAATTCCCTCATCCTCTTGCACAGAGTTGCCTTTGCTCGTTAAATTGGATCTGAATTCAGGGCGATTCTTTGTATAGAGACTTAATATAACAAAGTCCCTGCAAAGAAGTTGGCAAAGGACAAGGAAATTACATGGAAATTTGACGGCACTATCTGATACAATGGATGAAAAATTGGTTTCTCCATAAACGTGGTGCCGAACTAGAGGGAAAGTAACGTTGTCTTTCCTGATTTCAACCTCTTACAGAGAAATTGTTCTCTGTTGCACATTACGGTCCTCTCACATCTTCTCTTTAGAGCAAAGATGGTTTCCACTGACAGAAGTGGCTCCTTGGGACAGATGAAATATCTTTTGAGTGTGTACAGCGTTACGCATGTATGTCTTCATGTCTCCTGTCTTTTGCAAGGCATTGCAGAGGAACTGAAGATACATGACTCTGGGTTTTCAACCCAGTTGTGAGGATTAGGCACCCTAAATGGTAGGCACTGCAGCACTTAACTGGTAGATGCCTCCTTTTCTGGATCTGGTCCAAATCCTTCATTACAGTTGCTTCTTTCAGTATTGGAAAAGTTTCTTCTAAGATTAAAATTTATCACTTGCAAAAGTTCAGCCTTTAAAGAGTGGTGATGTGCATTACTCTAACACGTGTGCTTTTTTTGTGTTGCAAGAGTAATTAATGAGTGTAGGCCTCTGAGTTTTGGCAACCAATCTAGACAATTTCAAAGATGAATCATGCTCATGTGCAAAAGGTGAGAGACTGAATTTTCTGTTATTGGTCCCGTAAAGAATATGCCTTCACTGTGCCAAAAATACCCAATTAAAAGCTTAAAATAAAAATAGATTTTAAAATAAGCATTAGGCCTGCCCACAGGTCAGTGCTCATGCTATTTCATAGGCCTAGAAGACTTGCCCTTCACACTCTTTGTGCTGAGGAGCAGGGAGGTGGATGCTTTAAACATGCCTTCAAAAGGGATAACCATGAGCAGCTCTTGGCCAGCGGTATAACCTGGCTGGTAAAGCACATTAGAAATCTGCCTTTTGTCCAGGGACTGCTTCATGGCAGCTGCCTGTGAAGAGCACTGCAGGCATCCCCTCCTTTGGGCTGCGGTGGAGCTCCCTTGGGTCAAATCAATTCTCCTTTCACTGCTGCAAAGCAACATGGCCTCAATGGTGATGGGGGTTGGTGGTTCACTCCTGTCCTCCTGAAGATAAGAAATCTGGGACTCAGTCATCTACACTGGAAGGTCTGGCAAATTCTTGAGCGTTTGGGTGTTTGGATTCAAGGATGGCAGCATTATCTCCTATCGCAGGAGAAAACCAGCCAAGACAGATGGGACCTGTGGAAAACCATAGAAGCAGATTTATGCATGAAGCTGTGGTACTACCCTGCAGTCACTTCAGTCACATAGACTTTGTGTATTTTCCGTTTTGTACGTGAGATGGGCACCAAAGTGCTCAATGCTGCCAAGGTTGGAGCCATTCTGGAGATATTCCTGGCTCCAGGGAACCTGTGTATCAAAAACTCAGGGGTTAACAGACAGACCCATACAAAAAGATGAGACAGGACAAGGAGATTCACACTCTTGGATCTAGGTACTAAGATTCTGCCTAAACTTCCCAGGCTGCCTCTGGGTTTTATGTGACTGTGGTTCTACATGTAGCAAAGCTTATTACTTTAAGACATGCACAAAGTGAGAGAAAAGAAGCTTCTGCCAGACAGAGAAAGGGCAGGGGACCCAGAGGACAAGGGGAGAGGATAAGGAACCTGCTCAAGGAGATGATGTGTGTATGAGAGGGACTCCAGTGACCTGAAAAAGCTATAAGCTGTACAAGGGGGACCTGAATATCGTAGAGGACTTCAGCCTAAACTAAAAGGATGCATTAAGGAAATGGTGGGAGCAGATATTTATAAACTGTATTAAGTCCAGACCTCTTATGTTAGCTCAGGTAAAGGGTAAAGGAAAAGGTAAAGAGTAGGTCAGGTAAAATTGGTTTTACTCACAAAGCAAGCTTTGCCCGAACATACACCAACTAGAAAATAGTATGTACATGGTTATTCGGAATATAAACTAAAAACTGCTCTGCTGACTGGGAAGGACTGAGGCCTTTCCAGAAACCAGCACTCCAAATATTCCATACTGCCACATTTGCCAAAGATGCAAAAATTGTAATGCAAAGATCAAAACTGTTTTCCCAATAAATGCTTTCTCTGCTTCTCCCATAGTTCTGAATTTGTCTGCAAACCACCGTTTCCATTACAGTTTCCTTCTGCTATTTGTGAACGCAGTTTGGCTTGTAAAGTTGGTATGGCTATACTGCTGCAAAACATTTTTAAAGAATAAAGCTAGACTGATTAAAATAAAAGTGGTTTATCTCTACTGAGGGTTTGTTGGGGTTTTTTTTGCCTATTAATTTGGCCAGCCAAACTGAGTCATATGGGGAATTTGAAACTGAAAATGAAATTACGTGCATAAGACCAAATACTTTTTGGATGTCCTTCCCCTCATGCAAATTGCCAGATTACATCACACTATTGCCCACTTCATCTACATCTTTTTGCCAGTAATGCTAAATACAAGATGTTTAGGGATGAACTACAAGAAGGCCTGATGTTAAATAGTTATGAGGTGATCTTTCTCCTGGGAAACTTTCCTCCTGGCACTGAAAACAAGTCCTGAAACTTGAGGATTTGCAATTTCCCAACAGCCTGTCGTTAGCCTTAACTTGTAAGCCCGATTATTCCAAGTTTCATCCATATAAACATACAATCTGGTTTTGGATCCTACTAAACTCTTGGCTTTAACAATTTTTAACAGCACGAGAATGTCAATTCTCACTACTTACAATGCAATAATGTATTTCCTAGTTTCTCTTTTGAATCCCCTTCTTTCAGGTTCATTGATTCATTGACTATGCCCTCCTACTTGCCATTTCAGCTCCTTGATATTATTCCTACTTTACGCCTTTTTATTGTGATGCCTACTCTTAAATAAATAACCCTTATAACCTTTAGTGCCTTCATGTGAGGGTTTCCTCCAATTGTCTTTGACAAGCACATCTCACAAAGGTTGTCAAGGACAATTTCCACTGGAGTAACTTACTCCTGGGCCATGCAGTGACCACCCAATGGTCTGGCAAAGTGTACCACCGCATCTTTCAGAGGGTTTGTCCCCCAGAACCACAGATCATTTACTGCACCTGCATCACACTTGTGTTCACTAGGAATGGGGGTAGATCATGGTTTCGGGCTGAATTAATCAGAGCACTAGTATGCCACTTTACAAGCCCTCAGGAAAAATAGTATGACTCTTCGTACACAAGCAAACCCCACTGCTAGGTAGCTGGCTGCTTTTCTGTATGTTATACACCACCAGTGATGACTGGTGTTGAGTTATCAAACACTATCAATAGGCAGTAAAAAAAAAAAAGGTAAGAAAAGATCTTTCCTCAAATAAAAGCCAGTGGAAGCTATCAGTAGCTTTTAAGTGTTATCTCTTGTTTTTCCGTTTGTTTGTTGGGCTTTTTTAAATTTTAAATGAGAGAAAGACATTTCTGGAAATACTTTTACCAATTTTCATCATTTTTATTCCCAACAGCAATAATGACGCGCTACACTGATTCTTTGAATAATAGGAAAAAGAGGAATGAGGATAGTGTGTCCAGATGCTAGATATAATTTCAGCTTCACAAGCAATAACCCTGTTTAAATTTTTGCAAGACTGGTAATTACACTCTAAACAATCTATTGTTGAATCTAGCATCAAATCTTTTCACTTGGCAATAACCACTACAAAACGTGTCATGAATGGTTGAATACCATAACCAGAACTTGGGGATAAAGGGCTTCAAATGCATGTTTTCCTTTGGCAAATTTCTACATAAAGGCAAACTCACTTTCTCAGAATGATTTTGCTGCTACCTGTTTCTTCATCCAGTCTTTATACAACATGCATTTTGTAGAGAATAAACTGTAGTTTCTTCTTTAATAGCTATCATATATAACACCTGGAATTTTAGTGCTGGGGTGAAGGAAGATTAGTTGCTCTAATAAAAAGTTTAGGATTTCTGAATTCTTTCAGAACAAATCATTTGAAATGTCTCCCTCAAATGGTATTTCTTCAAGACTTGCACTGTTCTTTGCATTTTCTGCTGCCTCGCATGGTCCAGTTGCTCTTGAACTTTACAAATTCATCTATATCTTTCCTTTTGAGGACTCTTAGTTTTCCTGCAACATCTGAATTACTCTGCTGGTCTAAACTAGGATTACTGAGAAGCCTGGGAAAGAGCAGGCTTTAGCTGAATCTGAGTGCTTACTAATTGTCAAAATACTCTGTAATCCTTGGTAGGATTACTCTCTGTAGTGTTTCCTTGCTGCTTAAATGACAAACAAATAAAATTTGCTATTTCAATACTGCATGAAATGTTCTCTCACTTTTAATAGATCTGAAGGAATATTTGACAAATATACCAGAAGGTTAAACCCACTGAGGAAGTTGCTTTTTGAAGAACAAAGGCAAGGGTATGCCAGGTTTGTGGCAAGCTTAATTCTGGACCCTTAAGAGTTTCTAGCGGGAGGACCACAGCAGGTCTAACTGTGACAGGTCTGTTTCATGGAGATTTTTTTCAGATCTGGAAGCAGAAATGTGTCTTTAAGGTGGTCAGAAAAAGGTCTCCAACTTCTGCATGCCAGGAATCATAGTCCACACTAATTTAATGCCAGAAGAAATGTCAGAGAAGGCAGTGAACATTCATAATAGCTAAAGAGATCTTAAAAAAGGCAGCCCAGGATGGATGTTTTGGGTGAAATTTTCAGTGTGGCAGACAGTCACTCAATTTAAGAAGACTGGAAGGTGAAATCATGGATTCATAGCTATCAGTGGGGATTTTGCCATTTGACTGCAGTGTAGCCAGGCTTTCAGCAAAGAGCTGGGTTTTTTTCCAGGAAAAGCTGAGTCCCAACATACAGAGAGGTATCAGTGTGATGGTGCCTTACCGAGCTGTGGGGTTATTTCCCCTGCATCAACACCTGCACGACACACGTCACCAGGTATACTTACTTTCTGGCAATGAAACTCTGGACCAAGAGGGGCGCACCAAGATTTATGCCTCAAAATGCTTCACAAGATTCAGAAGGGGTTATAAAAGCACCACTATAATTTTATTTCAATCAAGTGCTGTCATGAAGCCCCAATGACTTCCCTGTTTCTCTGATAACTTGTAATAGTGATGAATATAATACAGAAATCCAAATACCCACGCTTTTGCAATCACATTCAGCATAACTTCCTGGCTACTTTTATCTTTCAGAATGTTATAAATGCATTTCCAAAGGTATTTTTTATCTGTTTTGCTTTAGGGACATTTTACTATTAGTAATTTTGTATGATTTGGGGCTGAGTTTTTATATATTCCTGGATCATTTCACTGTTGGTTAATCTGAGGAACACTGTCAGAAGGCATGCTGTACCTGGTTCGGGTATTCTTCTGGTGGGATCTCAGTGCTCACACATACCCTTTCCCAGAGTACTTTGTTAGTACCTGCAACTGTATGTGCAGCTTGTCTTTCCCTGTGTTAACACCTTCACCATGTTTTCCTTTGTAAATTCTTCATACAAAAGAATTACAGAATTTCTTCCCATGTTTTCTTCCAGGAATGCTCTTCTCAGTCCTCAAGTGCTTGATGCCCTGCTTGTGCTTCATGGCAGTCAATTCAGACCCTTTGTTAATTTTCCAGGATTTGCTCCATACCACTGTGCTATTCAATTTGTTTCATGACAGCACATGCCAGACGACATCGGCACAGTAAATTTTGGGTTAACACCTAGTTCTTACAATTTTTCCTGCCTCTATCTATTCACCCATGTATAAACAAAACCACTGTAGTTTCTGGCTCCGATTAAGAGCTCAGATAAAGGAGCATGGACTACATAGCATACTGAATACAGACTCCAAGTGCATACTTGGGACTACTTAGTTCATATGCTTTACATGGTTGCACTAAGGCAAGCCACAGTTTTTTCCTTGCTAAGTTTGAATTATTTCCATTTCCCTGTTACTAAGCTTGAGCCAAACTCTCCTCCTATAGAGGGGGGAAAGAAAATGTGTGAACTGCAGCCTCAGTATATTATTTTGCATTAAAAAACCAACCAACCAACCAACCAAATATTGCTCCTTCCCAACAGCCTTTAAATCATAAAATCCCATAGCACCAGTGAAGGACAAACTTCTGAAATTCTTTAGATAATTCACATCAGGCCTCTTAAATTTGGATCCAAAGCATCTAAATCTTTAGAGCACCCACCAGTGCCTGTGAACTTCTCTGACTACTCCTGGTCTGGGTCAGCCTTGCTCCTAACACCTCTAATAGCCACAGTTAGCTGAAAGAAAGTAATTCATTCCAGCAACCCATCCATACTCAGAAGCATCTTTGGTTACCAAACCAAGGGATCAATGGAGGGAAACTATTTATTCTACAAATTCTGGTGATATACTGACAGTGAACAGACATAAGGCTGAGGCAGTCAGTCCCTTCTTTGCCTCAGCCTTCACCAATAAGGTCTCCCAGGTCTCTGTGTAGTGAAAGGGTTTAAGGAGGAGAGCTGCTACCAGCACTGCGTGAGGGTTGAGACCAAGATTACTTCAGAAAATGTGACCCATACAAGTGAATCAGGACCATATGGGCTGCACCCAAGGAAGCTGACAGCTGGCCAATGACCTTGCAATGATGCTATCTATAATCTTTGGAAGGCTGCAGAGGTCAGCAGAGGTTCCCAACAACTGGGGAAAAGCAGATTGCACGCATTTTCAAAAAAGGCAAAGGTCATTGTGGGGAACTACAGGCCAGTTAGCCCCACTTTGGAAAATCATGAAGCAAGTCCTCTGGGAACATATTTCTGTGCACATGAAGAAGTAGGTGGTGACTGGGTAGAGCTAGCACAGATTTACCCAGGGTAAATCATATCTGACCAACCTGATGGCCACCTATATGAAAATAACTGGGCTTGTGGACAAGGGGAGAGCAATGGATGCCATTTACCTTGACTTCAGCAAAGCTTTCAACACCATCTCTCACAACATTCTCGTATCCAAGTAGATACAAGATGGATGGAGAACTATATAAGAAACTGACTGGTTGGGTGCTGGGGCTCAGAGGGTAGTAGTTAATGAGTTGCACTCTACATGGACACCTGTGACAAGTGGGGTAACACAGGGGTCTATCCTGGAACACAACCTGTTTAACATCTTTGCCAGTGATCTGAAGGAGGCAACAAGAGTGCCCTTTGGTCACACTTGAAGAAGACACCAAACTGGGGACCAGTTGATATGGTTGAAAGCTAGACTGCCATTCAGAGGGACCCAAACAGGCTCAAGGAATGGGCTAAGATGAATCTTATCAAATTTAACCTGGACAAATGCGAAGTCCTGCACCTGGGACAGAACAAAACCTTGCAGTAATACAAGCTGAGCACTGACTGGCTGGGAAGCAGCTCTGTGGGAAAGGCTGTGGGGTCCTTGCAGACAGCCAGCTGCACATGTGCCAGCGGCAGCAGAGAAGGCCAAAGCATCCTGGGCTGAATTAACAAGAGCACAGCCAGTAAAACAATGGATTATCTCCCTCTGCTCAGCACTTATCAGACCACATCTGGATTACAATGCCCAGTTTGAGGCTTCCCAAAATGAGAACGGCATAGACAAACTGGAGTTCAGCAGGGGCCACCAAGATGGTCGGGGCTGGAGCAAGTGCTCTGTGAGGAGAAGCTGAGGACCTGGGGCTTGTTCAGCCTGAAGAAGAGACAGCATCAGGGGGCCTGGCAGCAGCCCCCCAGTACCTCTATGAGGAGGTCATTGAGGAGACAGAGCCAGGCTCTGCACAGTGGGGCATGGAAGGAGGACAAGAGACAATGGGCATAAGCGGAAACATTAGAGGTTCAGACGTGATATAAAGAGAAACTTTTTCGCCATGAGGACGCCAAGCAGTGGGGCAGGCTGCCCAGGGGGGTCACACAGTCTGTGGGAGGTTTTCAAGACCTAACTGGGTAAGGCCCTGAGCAACCTCATCTGACCCCACAGCTGATCCTGCTTGGAGCAGGAGGTTGGACAAGAGACCTCCTGAGGTCCCTTCTAGCCTGAACAATCTTATGATCCAACCTCTTGGATGAATTGCTACTGAATGTCGTATCTCTGCACCTGAAGATATGAATCCTTATTACATGACTGGAAAGATTCAAACACAGGTGGTTTGGATGGAGCAGGAAGGTGGCAACAAGGGGAAGCGTGCTAGGGCCCACTTTGTCAGGACTGCTGAGTGCTTCCTACGCATGGAAACACAGCACGCTTTGCATGGGAGCTACAGCCAGAAAAGTGAGTGAAAATTTTATACCAGCTACAGTTTGTTTGTCCCCAGCCTTCCCTTCTCATTGTGGGAATAAGCCCTGACAAGGTTACCCAGGGTTCACTGAATCAGTGAATTGGCTTAGATGGTTGCCAGTGTGGATCTAAGAATATCTGCCCTAAATTTTTTTTAGCACTCCAAATACTACAAACATTCAGCCCAATTGCTTTCCAAAGGGATTATTTTTCTCCACTGAAAAGCAGCCAGCTCCCCAAAGCTGCTTGAACTCAGTTATGGCCTGAGCCAAGTTGATTTTTAACATTAAATAATGTTTCTAAATTGCTTTGGGGTCCACGGATGACAGTTTTTAGGAATTTGCGAAGAAGGGTTTAACTCTGCAAAGACCCAAGTCACACAGGCAGTTCTTACTCAGCGATATCACCTCTAATTTTCAGTGGGACCATGGACTTTTTGTGTGAATATGAAGTATCAGATTACCAGCCTGCCAACTCCAAACATTTCAAAAACATGAGTAAATCCCATGAAAAATAACAACGTCAACTTGAAAACTATGAGATCTGAAAAATGCTTTTAACGTGCTAATTTTCTATTGATAATTGCACTTTTTAGGTTCACTTTTTAAGCACCACCTTGAAAATAAAAACGACAAAATCTTCATTTTTTAAAAACTAAAAGTTGGCTTTGTGATGGACTGTTCCTCCAAGAAAAGGAGCCCCAGGACAAATATGACAGCAACTTAAGTGCTGGTAACACAGCCAGTGTTTTGCTCAGGATAAAGGCCTGTTTTCTGGTGGAGAGGAAGGAAAGGTCTTTGAAAGACAAGCTGATCACTGCCAGGTCCAATTAGGTACAATGATACTTAAAACCACTCCCGACACACAGATATCTTTTACTTGTTATCAGTATTGTCCAGTGATGGAGACATACAATCTTCCTCAGCAAACTCTCCGAACTTCAGTATTTTAAAATAAAACCTAATTCTCCATGTCTTTCCATTTAAGCAAACTGCTTCTTATCCAGCTTCCAGGAGATACACAGAGGCTTGTTCCTGGGAGAGGCAGCAGAAAATGGGACAGGGTGTGAAGCGACACACGGCTTCCATCGGCCATCTCTTCTCTGGACTAAACAACCAGTTTTCTGTCAAGCTTTCCTATTACACCACATTTTCTAAATCTCTGATTAGTCTTGTTATTTGCCTTTGTTGCCTTCCAGCATAATCCACTTGTTTCTGGAAGTGCGGTGCCCAAATCTGGACTGATTACTCCAGCTAAGTTTTCACTAGTTCTCAGTGGCACATTTCTTTTGTTATGTATTTAATGTCTTAGATATATCATGGCTTTGCATACCGCAATGGTGGTTGCTTCTTTTTGGAGAATGATGACACTGCTCACTCATGTTCTGCTTGAGATCCACTGCATCTCTTACATCATTTTCTGCCACCCAGAGGGCTCTGCTGCCGCATTTTGGAGTATTTGTGTAACAGTCACAGTTAAGCAGGATCCTACCTGTGCTCAGTGCTTTGCAAGAGCTGCTGCTGCTGCGTACAGCAACGCTATGGAGCTTGAAAAACATGCAGGCTCATTACTGTAGTTGTGCAACTGGATCATGTACTGACAAGCTGGATGTGTGTAGCTTATGAAAAGACTGACAGAGGTTTACACAGACATATATCACTGTATGGAAGGACATGCACCTGGGGAATGTTCAAACAAAGACAAACTGGACGAGCCAAACAGTGTGGCTACTGGTAGGAGATTGTATGCATTGCATATGGATAACAAAGTTACCCGGTTTAAAAGCGCATGAGACAAATGCACGATATGACATACATGGAACTCATTAGATGTACAGGAAGGGAAGCTGTGGCTGGGATAGGTTTTGTTTCAGACTGCTGAACATTTGGGCTCAGCGTGTTCTGGTCAGTCTCCTGCAGAGAGTCAAGCTCACCACTTGCCACGTTGTCTGGATAAAGAATCCAAGTGACGGGTCCAGTGCCAAGTCAGGGTTTTTGGTGAGTAGACAGGCCCCCTACCTGGAAAAACTGAATTAGAAAGAGGACCTGGAAGAGGCACCTGTGCCTGGAGGGTGAGCAACGTGCTATGCAGCCAGTAGCCGATGGGAGAGAGAGGCTAGGAAAAAAGTTACAAAAACTTGCCGAGTTGCCTGCTACATATTTCAGAATTTTTTCCCAATCTGGAAGATCATTTTGGATTCTAAACCTGTCCTCCAGCTCCTTTGTCACATGTAGATTTTATAAGCACCCTCCTTAGTCCCCCATTCATATCATCAATATAAGTACTAAGCAGTTTTAGGCTCAGGACAGCCTTGTGGAGATCCTTGTTGGAAACTAAACTATTGTCTTTGTTCTCTGAGCATGGTTATTGAAGCCAGTGCTCACTTGCCTTACCACAGTTTCCCCTAGATGAGATTTCCCTCTCCAGCTTGTATTGAGATCCCCATGCAAGACAGCACTGAAAGCCTTATGTGGCATCCCTTGCTTTCCCTCTGTCCACAAAATCTCCTGCCTTTGTTCTAGGAGGGAATTATTTTGTTTTGATATGATTTGTTCTAAACAAATTGATGTTGTCTTTTTCCTGACACTGTATTACCCCTCCATAATCCATTCCAAACACATGAAAGAACTTTATAAATACATAAATGAATTAACCAAATATTTCCTACCTAATCTTTAATGCAGTCTACTCACAGTTCATAAAAATATTTACGCAGAGACACATTATTGTGTTTTTCTGATCCTCTCCACGTAAATGCTTAACATAGCTGCTCCCTGAACAAATTAAATAAGATAATTCCTTGCAAATGAAGTAAAAAGCTGAGACTTAATTTGTGAGGCCAGTCACTCACAGAAAATCCTGGAGCAGTCTTTTCCGAAGGTTGAGGAGACTTTGGCTCCACAAATTACAACTCTGCTTTTGCCCCCGAACTCCTTTGAACATTTATTCAAGTGTTGAAAAAAATTTTAAAGAATAACATCAAGTACTGCATTATGCAGCAAGGTCCGTAAATCTTTCTTGTGAACTTCAAGAGTTTCATGAATCTATTTGGAAAGTACATAGGAAATATTTAATTAATCTATTAATTTATTTATAAAGCATTAAAAAGGGTCATAGGTAGTTTATGGGCATGTAATAGAGATAAATAAGTGTTAAAGTGTATTTATCAAATCAATCTAATCTCCAAAGAGAGGTTTTAATTAGCATTTCTACAAAGTCTCCTGCCCTCTCTGCCATCACATTGTAAATGTTACGCTTCTCAGCAAGGCTAAGATAAGATGCGGTACTCTTTCTTGAGCATTTGTACTACAGCAATAATTCATAGTTTGGATGCCAGGATGCTGGGACTTTGATTAATATAACAACATATTTTATGGTATCCCTGGCAGAAGCTAGGAGAGATCATGATTTATACTGAAAAGTGAAGTCAGAATTCTTATTCAGAGCAGAAGGTTTCAAGATAAATGATACACTACCCTATGGGCTTCTTGCAATCGTTATTGATTGTATTTTAGTAGGGAGTGGTGCAACTTGACCTTAAGAAATACTGCATGCATTCAAGATGCAATTTATTAGGTGGTTTACGTATAAAAGAAAAAAATCTCATGCTAGCACTCAGACATTAAAATAGCACTCAGAAACCACATCCAGACATACACTTTCCCCTGGATGCTACTTGTGTGGGACTGGAGGAAGAACTGCCCCAAGAGCTGGGATTTAATCTGATCTCCCCAGAGATGCTGCAGGAGCAGGAGGATCTGTCCTCCAGCCCTCCACATAGCCACCGCGAGCCCATAGGAAGGGGAAAGTCTCCTAACAGACTTCTGCCACGGACAGGGACTTTCAAACCAAAATAAATCCCAGGCCTCTCTCCAACCTTCAAACCATTATTTTCTTAAACACAAGAAGTATTTTTGTCTCACATAACAACACAAATGGTAATGATGTAGTCTTTTTTGCAAAAGCAACTAAACAGCATTATGTCACTGCCAAAGAGCTGGGTAGTCAATGAAAACCAACACTGAGTATCATGAATTATTGTTTATTGCTAGACAAATAAATGACTGTCTTTAAAAAGGGGCCTACTTGTATGGTTAAAGTTTAAAATAGTGTTTATGGTAGCAATTTAAGCTCTTAAAATATACACTTTAAAAATAAAAAGACCCACTGTAATGTCCCTCAGCTGCATTTCTGCAGAATAGTCTTAAATCACTCCAATTACTTAATGTAGCCTGTAATTTATCAGCCCAAATAAATCAGCCTTGTCAACCACAGACCCAGATATATGTAATTGTTAAATTACGTAAACTTCATGTATATCATGAAGTCTTCATACATCAAATGGCTGCCTTTAAAATGAATAAGTGGTTTCCTATATGCAAAGAGTGTACTGATTACATGTATCTGAATCTTTTTCTTGCAAGTCCAATGTATTTTTGCACAGTCTGGGAATATGAGTGATCAAAACAGGGCTTGGGGTAAATGTTGTAAATTAGGAGGGAAGAAAGAAAAAAAATGGATGAACCTGTTGCAATACATCAAGCCACACATGAAAAGCTCACCCGTGTATACAGTGACCATCCAGAACTCCCAGTGAAGTCAGAAGTGGTGATATATCCGAGTCACCCCTTTGGCCAGTGTAGGTAGTGTCTGCCCACACGGACACACTGCAACATTATACTCCTCCTAGGATTCTGGTAACATAAATATTACTATTTCGAACTTGAATAGTATTTTCATTTTTGCACTTCTTTACAGGCACTACTTAATTAATCCACCCACCAGACCAGATGAGCATTATTAGCTCTGTTAAGCTGAATGTAATTATCAGCAATAGTCCATTAACATTATACAAGAGGTGAGAGGCAGAATTGGAAGTTCCCGTTGGGATCCAGGTGATCCAGAGTGCTCTCAAGAACATGTGAGGATGTCAGACTGCCAAAGGGCAACTTTGGAGACTCATATCTCAGGGGTGATTGTGACTCTGCTGTCAACGACAGATAGTCGTGATCATGCCAAAACCCTTGGCATCACTAATTTGATGCTTGCATTCAGGCTGGGCATGAGGGTGGGAGCCAGGTGTGTGTCTCCTGTAAGAAATGTGATAATCTCTAAGTGGATCAGCCCTTTGCCAACAGGGCAGTGTCACTGTACATTGCCTAAAGGATTTCTAAGTGTGCCATAACAAGTGGCTAGAACTAGTTTGCCCTTTTTAATGTTGATCAGTGGCTTAAAAAGACATTATTTGCTAGTATCTTGGGAACAGAGAGGGTATATTTTTGGTGGAACAACTTAAGGAGCGTAGTGGTCAATAACACTGTTACTCACTTATTTACAGATATATACTTACATGCTACCAACAGGGACCTCTGCCTTTGTTCCACAACCCTACACATTAAAAGGAAAATTCATTCCTTTTCTTTGCGGATACACAAAATAATTTTGGGGGACAGAAAAAATAACAATCCCCTCTGTGAAGGAAGACAGAAGAAGTTGGTCCATGCCTCTGTTTAGCAGACTTCTCCATCCAGCCTCGCAGGAGAGTTGAACGGTAACAGGAATATAGAGTCACAGAATAATTTAGGTTGGGATGGACATCTGGAGGTCATCTGAACCAATCATCTACTCAAACCAGGACCACTTTGAAGCTTAATTGAACTGTTCAAGGCCTTGAACAGCCAAATCTTATACATCTCCAAGGATGGAGACTTCACAGCCTTTCTGGGCTCCTTGCTCCAATGTCTGACCACTCTGACTGTCAAGAATTGTTTCCTTGTATCTTCTTGAATTTCCCCTTGCTGCACATTATGTCCACTGCTGTTCATCATTTTTCTGCATGCCTCAGAATGGCCCTGCCTTCTCTACAACCCTTCTGAAGGTAGCTGAATGCAGGAATTACAACCCCCTTAGCCTTTTCTTCTCCAGCCTAACAAACCCAGCTCCCTTAGTCTCTCCTCACATGTCATGTGCTCCAGCCCCCTAAGCACCTTGCCAGCCCTCCACCGGACTTACTCCAGTATGTCAACTCCATCATTCTCTCTCTTGCACTGGGGAGCTCCACCTTGGACACAGCATAACAAATGAGGCCTCATGAATGCTGAACAGAGGGTGATAATTAGGTCCCTTTGCTCTTACTAATGCAGCCCAGGACCCAGGTAGCCTTCATCACCACAAGGGCACCTTGATTCACAAGCAAGAGATGGAAGACCACTAGTAGGGCTGGGCTACAGCTGAACCTGTGGTCCATTGACAAGTTCTCGTGTGGTTATTGCCAGTGCGGCAGCATGGAACTGACTCTCCCAGATGTGACTAACAGTACGGTTCACCAAACTAGCTGTCATTGCCTGATACGACCTCTACAATTTGGGAACCTGGAGGCTACCACATGGACTCAAGCCTTTGCAGAGCAGCTGTGTAGGGTGGCTGTGCCATAATCTGGCTTCATCACTCTCCACACGCCTGCCCAGCTCAGGTGCTTGGGTGGAGCAGTAGCAAGGGCTTTGCATGCAGGAGAGTGCTGCTGGTTCAGCTCTCTTGTCCTTATTCATGTGGGCCAGAGTCCACTCTTTCGGGCCAAGAACCTGCTTGCCTTGCACAAAGCAACCACTGCAGTTGTTCAGAGTGTTGGAAAATTCACGTCAAAGACAACTTTATAAGATCGATAAAGACACATGCTCATAAATTTCTCCCTATGACACAGGAGTGACTAAACAAGATATGAATCTCCATTTCACCTTTTTCTCCATATTGCACATCCTCTTTTCCTACTGCAAATTATTATGCATACAGGCTTTTTTCCAGGTTTCATGCTATAATGTTTCAATACCAGATTTCATTGAAGAAGAGAACAAATTTCCATTTGGTATTAAGAAATACAATAGAATAAATAATTTCTGTTGTAATAACGAGTTCTAACCAAAGTTTCCTTTGTGCATATAATGTATTACAGAATTTTAGGAAACACTTAATTTGATTAACAGTCTTCTACATTAATCCTTTGCTCAGTCACTCTTGAGAGCTGCACTAATTTAACAGAAGCTTTGCCAGGCTGCCTGCATGGACATGGATCAATATCCCAAAAGGCAACCGTGCATAAGCTTTGATTTGTGACTTTATGATCAAGTAAGAAAGTCCATCCAATATGAATACTAATTGAAATACCCAAACCATTATGCCTACTTTCCAGATTACAACATTTAAAACTGAGCGATCAACAGAGGCTGCAATCTCATATTAAGCTTTTGATATTGCTTCTGACTACTAATCCTCCTGGAAACTATGCTAAGGCACATGGAAAATAAGGAGGTGACTGGTGACAGCCAACGTGGCTTCACTAAGGGCAAATCGTGCCTGACAAATTTGGTGGCCTTTTATGACGGGGTTACAGTGTTGGTGGATAAGGGAAGAGCAATGGACATCATCTACCTGGACTTGTGCAAGTGTTCGACACTGTCCCGCATGACATCCTTGTCTCTAAATTGGAGACACATGGATTTGATGGATAGACCACTCCATGGATAAGGAATTGGCTGGATGGTCACACTCAAAGAGTTGCAGTCAATGGCTCAATGTCCAGCTGGAGAGCAGTGATGAGTGGCATTCCTCAGGGGTTTGTATTGGGACTGGTGCTGTTTAACATCTTTGTTGGCAATGTGGACAGTGGGATTGAGTGCACCCTCAGCAAGTTTGCCAACAACACCAAGCTGTGTGGTGCGGTCGACACGCTGGGGGGAAGGGATGCCATCCAGAGGGACCCTGACAGGCTTGAGCAGTGGGCCCATGCGAACCTTATGAAGTTCAACAAGGCCAAGTGCAAGGTCCTGCACATGGGTCAGGCCAATCCCAAGCACAAATACACGCTGGGCAATGAGTGGATTGAGAGCAGCCCTGCGAATAAGGACTTGGTGGTGTTGGTTGACAAGAAGCTCAACGTGAGCCGGCAACGTGTGTTTGCAGCCCAGAAAGCCAACCGTATCCCGGGCTGCATCAAGAGAAGCATAACCAGCAGGTCCAGGGAGGTGATTTTGCCCCTCTGCTCTTGTAAGACCCCACCTGGAGTACTGTGTTCAGCTCTGGAGCCCCCAGCATGAGAAAGACATGGACCTGCTCGAGCGGGTCCAGAGGAGGGCCATGAAGACATGAAGATGATCGGGGGGCTGGAGCACCTCTCCTATGAGGACAGGCTGAGACAGTTGGGGTTGTTCAGCCTGGAGAAGAGAAGGCTGTGGGGAGACCTTATAACAGCCTTCCAGTACCTAAGGGGGCCTACAGGAAAGATGGGGAGGGACTTTTTACAAGGGCATGTAGTGACAGGAGAAGGGGTAACAGTTTTAAACTGAAAGAGGGTAGATTTAGATTAGATATAAGGAGGAAGTCCTTCACTGTGAGGGTGGTGAGGTGCTGGCACAGGCTGCCCAGAGAGGTTGTGGATGCCCCATCCCTGGAAGTGTTCAAGGCCAGGTTGGATGGGGCTTTGAGTAACCTGGTCTAGTGGAAGGTGTCCCTGCCCATGGCAGGGGGATTGGAACTAGATGATCTTTAAGGTCCCTTTGAAACCAAACCACTCTATGAATTTATGATTCTACTAATATGTTCAAAAGTATTTTAAGATTTGGATATTGTCCCAAGTTTTAGGAAACACAGATCCACTCAGACCTGGAGGACATTCTGGATCTTCTAGCATACACAGCAATATTACACAGCCATACTCCTTTGCAAAAAATACAACTCCATAAAGCCACCACTACTCTTCACATGGATAGCAAAGGAAGTGGGGCTATGATCCTGCCTCTTCCAAGATCCCTGCTGAATGTTTCCCCAAGAAGTAGGGGCAGAGTTGCAACCACATAAGGACAAATCAAATGACCTTCTGTGTTTCTTAGTAAATCAATGAGCTGCTGGGTGGTCAAACAATGATTTTCCTTCCTCAAAAACTAACCTTTTCAGCATAAACAAACATAAATGTACATTCACTTAGCCAAACCAACATTACTGGGGCTGCAGGGTCTGTAATTGCTAAATTTAACCCTGCAAGCCCATCATAAAGAGTTCAAACCAACACTGCTAGGTTAAGCACATAGTTAGGAAAGAAAAATAGATGGTGGCTATAAAAACAGAAGGGAAAATGAAGGAAGAAATTAAAGAAGACCTGATGTTTGCAGAAGAGCATTTAGCTCCTTTACGGAAAAAGGCCCTGGGGAATATTTGCAAAACAAAGATTAGCATTACTGCTACTGTGCTTGGGATTTCATTATTCAAGGTGACCTCTCTATAACTAACACCTATTTAGTATTAAACCGTATTTCTTTGATGTAGTTAATGGCTGATATAGGGTGTCCTAGTTCAGCTGGGATAGAGTTAACTGTCTTCCTAGTAGCTGGTACAGTGCTATGTTTTGAGTTCAGTATGTGAAGAATGT
>JANHGO010000069.1:19249113-19274317 GCA_024606505.1 Aquila spilogaster | reverse complement strand
AGGGGCTGACCTGCTGGAAAGAAGCTCTGCAGAAAAGGACCTGGGTGTCCTGGTGGACAGCAGGTTGGCCATGAGCCTGCAGTGTGCCCTTGTGGCCACGAAGGCCAATGGTATCCTGGTGTGCATTAAAAAGAGCGTGACCAGCAGGTCGAGGGAGGTGATCCCCTGGAGTACTGTGTCCAGTCCTGGGCTCGCAGTTCAAGAAAGACGGGGAACTGCTGGAGAGAGTCCAGTGGAGGGCCACAAAGATGGCTGGGGGCCTGGAGCATTTCCTGTATGAGGAAAGGCTGAGAGACCTGGGGCTGTTCAGCCTGGAGAAGAGAAGACTGAAGGTGATCTTATCAATGCTTATAAATATCTAATGGATGTGAGTCAAGTGGACGGGGTTAGGCTTGTTTCAGTGGCGCTCAGTAGCAGGAAAAGGGGCAACAGATTCAAACTGGAATACAGGACATATGAACATGAGGAAAATTTTCTTCACTTTGACAGTGAGAGCCTTGGAACAAGCTGGCCACAGAGGCTGTGGAGTTCTCTTCTCTGGAAATATTCAAAACATGCCAGGATGCCTTCCTGTGTAGGGAACCTACTGTAGGGAACATGCTTTAGCACAGGGTTGGACTAGATGATTTCCAGTGGTGCCTTCCAAACCCAACAATACTGTGATTCTATGTGATTCTGTGAAATGTGATAATTTCTACATAGATCACCCCTTCGCCAAATAGACCACATCCCTGTAAATTGCTTGTATAACAGAAAGGATTTCTAAGTGTGCCATAAGGAGTGACACTGAAATTCAACCTACATGAGAACTACTTTGCCCTTTGTAATGTTGATCAGTGGCTTAAAAAAATAGTATTTGCTAATATGCTGGCAACAGAAAGGACATATTTTTGGTGGGGAAATTTAAAGACTGTAAATAACGTAGTGGTAAATAAAATTATTATTCACTTATTTACAGATATATACTTACATATATCTGCAACAAAAGGAACCAGTTGAAGCCTTTGCAGGCTGTACCATCATCTGGCTTCATCTCTCTTTACATCATTCTAGTCAAGGTGCTTGGGTGGAGCAGTAGAAAGGGAACTGCATGTAGGAGAACATTGCTGGTTCATTTCTCTTGTCCTCACACATATGGGCCAGAGTCCACTCTTGTAGACCAAGAACCTGCTTGCCTTGCACAAAGCAATCACAGAAGTTCTTCAAGCTGATGGGAAATTCAGGTCAAAAGCAGTTTTATAAGCTTTAAAAAGACAGGTGGCTGTATATTTTTTTCCCCACAGGATTTATGAGCAACTACCATAAGCAAGATCTGAAACTTCATTTCATCTTTTTCTCCAAATTGCACACTCTCTTCTCTTGGAGGCTGAAGATTATTATGCATACAGGCTTTTTTCCAGGTTTTATGCTATAATGTTTGAATACTAGATTTCACTGAAGAAGAGAACAAATTTCCATTTGGTATTATGAAATACAATAGAACAAATAATTTCTGTTGTAATAACGAGTTCTTACCAAAGTTTCCTTTGTGCATAAAATGTATTACAGAATTTTAAGAAACACTTAATTTGATTAACAGTTTTCTACATTAATCCTTTGCTCAGTCATTCTCAAGAGCGACATTAATTTAACAGAGCCTTTGCCAGGCTGCCTGCATGGACATGGATCAATATCCCAAAAGGCAACCACGCATAAGCTTTGATTTGTGACTTTATGATCAAGTAAGGAAGTCCATCCAATATGAATACTAATTGCAATACCCCAAACCATTATGCTTACTTTTCTAGATTACAGTATTTAAAACAGAGCTACCAACAGAGCCTAAAACCTCTTATTGCACTTCTGATATTACTTCTGATTATGAATATTTTTGAAAGTATTTTAAGACTTGGACGTTGTCCCAGGTTTTAGGCAGTACAGATCCACTCAATCCTGGGTGTCATTCTGGGTTTTCTAGCACACACAACAATACTGCACAACCATATCCTTTGCAAAAAAAGCATCTCCATAAAGCCAGCACTACTCTTTATTGATGGAGAAGGTAGTGGGGATATGATTCTTCCTCTTTCAAGATCCCTGCTGAGCACTTCCACAAGAAGGAGGGGTGGAGGTGCAACCCCATCAGGTCAAGTCAAATGACCTTTTCTGTTTCTCAGTGTATTGATGAGCAACTGGGCAGCCAAACAGTGATTTTTCTTCCACAAAACTAATCTTTTCAGCATAAACAAACAGAAATGTATATCCACACAGACAAACTGACATTACTAGGGCTGGAGGGTTTGTAATTGTTAAATTTAAACCTGTCAGACCATGATAAAGAGAGTTCAAACCAACTCTGCTAGGTTAAGCACATAGTGAGGAAAGAAAAAAATAGATGGTTGTTATAAGAACAGTAGGGAAAATGAAGGAAGAAATTAAAGAAGACCTGATGTTTGCAGAAGAGCATTTAGCTTCTTTACTGAAAAAGGCCTTGGGGAATATTTGCAAAACACAGATTAGCACTACTGCCACAGTGTGTGGGATTTTATTATTCAAGGTAACCTCTCTCTAACCAACATCTATTTAGTATTAAACTGTATTTCTTTGATGTGTTTAATGGCTGACAAAAGAAAGTTATTTCAATTGACATTTTTTGTTAGGGGCTGGAAAACCTGGGAGGTAAGGGAATAGGGAGTGAGAGCATGGACACATTGTGTCTGAATTTAATTCTTGGAGTCTTCCTCTGAAAAGTTTTCCTTTTTATGTTTTTCTAACACAGACAGAAATTTAAGCTGAAGCATAGTAGAGATTTTAAAATATTACTGCAAAATGAAAACATTAAATTTAAGATGTTTGCTGGAAGATTGCTCTCCCACTATGGACAGCACAAATGGATTCAGTACCATGTCCAGAACCACCTGTTCATCTGTTGCTGGATTTAAATTATATTTAAATCAGTTTACCCAAACTGATGCAAATCCTCATGTAAGCTTGTATTACCCTGGATTCCATCAGTTGCTTTTTAATATGTGAAGCCGTTTAGGACGTTAATTAGGTGCAAATGGGCTACTACTTTCTTCTGTTCAACCAGAATTTTTCTTCTCTGTTTCTCTCCTGTTTTTAACTCTTTGACTGCCTTGCAGCAGCTCTTATTTTATTCTCCTTCCCAATGTCAGCTTTGGATTCAGTTCTTCAATTTTTCATCATTCTTTCAGTTGCCCTTGCCAGTTTTTGTTTTCCTATGTGATTTCTCTTCCCTGAACCAACTTCTTTCTCTCTTACTGGCCAGCCTCAAGCTTCTTCAGTTTTCTTTCATTGCTTCCTCAAGGAGAATTTTGCCTTCAAGTTAAATGTCTTTGTCCCATCTCTACACATTCTCCATCTTGACTTACAGAGTGATAGACAATTGATAGTTAATCAGTGCAATTTGTCTCAGCTGTCTCATTTGCTTCAAATTGACCTCCAAATCAGCAGATGAACTCCTGTGCTCGGACAGACAGCTCTGGATAGATAGCTAGCGAGAAAAGTATTCAATAAGCTGAGCTCCATGGGCCAAGATCCTACTTGCAACAGAAAAAAAAGATACTTGTAATACAGAAGAGGAGAGGTAGAAGGGAGGGCATGACAGGATTTGCAGGACATGGGACCCGCATGATGAGCTTTCTCTTAATGCGTTCCAGAAAAATGAAACTTTAAATCTGTAAAGCCCTTTAATTATTTGACTCTGTATTTCAGTCAACTGCCTTTTTAAACTGCTCTATTTCTGGCTCACTGAGCACATACAACTTTTTAAAAATAGAATAGATAATTCAATCCATTAAGTTTTATTAGTAGACTTGGCTGAATGCCACTAAGCTTAGTAATGAAACTAGCATGAAGATCAGATGTACCATGTAGTTCTGGTAGAGAGCAGGGAAATTTCATAGATTGCTCCCTAAATCTTATAAAAAATACTACAGCTCTCTGGTACCGGTTTCTAAAGTACTTGACCCTTCCATGGAGAAAAGTTAGATTCTTCTCTGCGCTTTCTGTCAGGCAAAAAGCCCTGGGATCTACTGGAAAACAGCACCATCCTGTAATACTGTTTCTCATCCTGGAGGGTGATTGCTCTAAACAGCATCCTCAGCAACCTGCTGTGAAAACCACACAAGCAGCTAGTGGAGGTGAATGCTAGCTCTCATGTTCGCAACTTTGGCCTACAGAAAGGAAGTATAAGCAACTGTGGCTTCATAAATCCCTTCACTGAAATCCAGTC
Organism: Aquila spilogaster; assembly: GCA_024606505.1. Lineage (NCBI taxonomy): Eukaryota > Metazoa > Chordata > Aves > Accipitriformes > Accipitridae > Aquila > Aquila spilogaster. The sequence goes on along the minus strand of JANHGO010000069.1, from coordinate 19,270,083 downwards.
TGTACTGAGACTATGGAAGTGCTCCTCATTGGATAGAGATGCTCTTCAGACTGACCTAGCTCCTACTGCTGGGGAACATTCTTCTTGAGAGTACCAAATGCTTGGTCATGCTGAGACAGGTTGGAAAGCGTTGAAGGAAGTCTCCTACTTCTACATGCCTGGAACTTTATAAATGGAAGACAGTCTGACAAAGATCCAAAAGCAACCTTAAAATAAAGTGACCCTGTTCAATTACACGCAGTGTTCTGCTGGCATGGGGAAGAGTAGCTGTAGTAGTAAAAACTCTGCAGTGTGTAAAGAAAGACTGCTAGTGTTAGCGGCCATTCAGGCTTTGCTCCTCAATTCGTCTAGCTCTGTCATCACTGCTTTGTTTTTTTTTATGCTGTATAAGAAACCCTCAAGTGAACTAGAGATTCCTAGAGGAATTAAAGCCAACATGGAGAAAGTTCATCCAGACACAGACAGACTAACACTTGGAGTAAGTTAGCTCTTCTGGAGAGCCCTTATTAACCAAGTGGGCAATGCTTTGCACAGAGGCAAAGAAATAGATCCGTTAGAACTGACCCACGCCTTCTAATATTCACCATGCGGAACATCACAGCAGGAATCATGTCTTCAGAGCAGGAATAAAACTTGAGCCTGTTGACATGTTGTGCTGGATATTTAAACTTAGAAGAAACTCCATTCCCTCTTTTATCATCTAACATCCATTTGGATGAGAGAAAGGATACCTGGGATCTTTCTCCTGGTATAGATGGGTTGAAACATAACAAAGTATTGTAAGCTTTTAAAACATAAATGAAGTGTAACATGGAAATATTGTTTGAGCTTTCCATCCACTGAGATGGGAACTGTGGGTGTGGACAAATACCCAAATGAATGAGCAACGCTCAAGGAGCAGTGCAGCATCCCACCCACTCAGCAAGGCCCTTCGTAGGTCTCTGGGCCGTTCAGGCACTACCTACAGGATAAAGACATTTAAAAAGGAAATTTTCCATGCAGTAGACTGGATTGACAGTAATGAGTATTTGCAGAGAACAGATTATTGAAGCAGCTTACACATGTTCAGGTTTAGAAATCAACGATGGAGCCTGCATATTGTGAAATACAATGGGTGTTTGTAACAACTGTTATTGTCTGTTTATCTGCATGCCACTGAGCATCTTCAGACTCTCATACAGCCAGCAGTGTCAGGCTGAAAAGACAGTAATGTAATGTCAGAACCAAGTCAAACCAGCATAAATCATACACAGCAAACCAAAATACATAGGTCGCTCTAAAAAATACCTCCTATTTATTTCCATTGAAATGACAACAGATAGAAAGAGCACAATAACACTATTTGATAGAGCAAAGTCTCAGCTACAAAGCACTATTTTTCTACATAGTCACCAGCATTAGCTATGCATTTTTGCCAGTGATGAACAAGAGTCTGCATGCTGCGCTCCTAAAAGTCGGCACCAGTGGAGGTGACTCACGGTTGCTGTCGCCACTGTTGAAATGCACCGCCCACCACCTCATTGTGCTCGCATCCACTGGTTGGTCTCCATAAACATTTAGCAAGTGTCAGTGAATGTCAGTGGGTGCCATTTTTTCCGCATGGAGGAATTCAACTACATACCTTTGTTCCATCTGCACTTTTAAGTCAGACACCATTCTGTCAGACTGCCCCTCTGCTGCCATCTGTCACACAGCAACAAAATTTAATGGAATATTGGTGGGAAGGTTCAACCTCTACTGCCATACCACCAACATCCACCCCTGCTGTCATGGGCCAAAATAATAAAATAGGATGTATTACTTCTGGAGCAGTCCTGGTAAATTGGTCATCAAGTAGGAGGGAGGGTGAACTTGGAGAACTCGCAAAATCAAGCAGCTTTTGTGATATTTCTCATTATTGTGAGAAATTACACTTTAAGAACACAGTTGTTCATGCATGCTGCCACTCATTCTCAGAAGGTGTGCATGAAGACAATCAATGTAATTGATGCAAACACAGAACAGCTGCCAGCTCCTGCACTGGTCACCTTGGGTTAATGCAATCTAAGAAGAGATGAATACCACCGAAGCTAATGGCTCCATCAGTTGGATCAGCACGTTATTGAGTGGCTTCATCAGACATTTTAAAGCTAGTGTTGGTCCTGCTTGTTCACTGCTCAGCCCTGAGAAAGAGGAGCAAATAACCCAGCCACTCAACCTGCTACACTGCTGTTCATCCACTCACGAGCTGCGCCGATGGTGTTACTCCTTACACATGAACTGCTTTAGCTGATGGAGCTCCCTCTCCAATGCTACCAGAGTTGGAATCATCAGTGTTTTCTTCCTAGCTGTGTTGCAAATAGAGTAGGGCTTCTTCCCTTTAAAATAAATACACCTGTCACTGTCTCTGTCTTGCAGGGAGAATAAATGTTTTCAGCAGGAAGTTTCTTGTGTTTGGTTTCAGACCTCATGGCAATATTTTTTCTAAGGATCTGAACTTTAGATGTTTTTGTTATTTTTTTGCTGGAAGAAAGGAACGTGGAAAGACATTCTTTTAATGTTGGAAAAAATATTTTCACAACGTTTTGAAAGGGAACAGCTGTAATGCTTGCGGTGGGAAATCAAATTCTACCAGAGAACAATGTACAGCCTTCAACTCAGTTAAAATAACAATTAATCCTCTTTCCTTTTTTTCTTTTGTACAGGAGACAGCCTCTTTAAATGTTTTGTAAGTGCAATCAGTAAGCTGACATCATATTTTTCACACAGACATGGTTTGCTAATTGTGATGGTGAACGATTCAGTTAGCTGCATTCATCAGTCTTCACAAAGTATTTTTCTCATCGTCCATTTATTCCTCATCTATCACTTTGTTACGCACTTTTGTTGCATTGTCCCCCCATTACCGTACATTGAAAGTTCTCAAAAAAAAAAGCATTTTTTTTTAAAGAAGTTCATTCGAGCACTTTCATGTTAATCTTTTTGTGGAGTGAATAAACACTCGTGTTGGTAGTGGTGTTATTACCATTATTACTGTTACAGAATTTGCATCAGCTGTTGCAGTATCCTCCCATTTCTCTGTTGGATGATTGAGAATTGTCCCATTGTTTTCAGGCCTATGAGCAAAACCTGTGTAAATGCCATCACTTTCACAGGGACTGTGTACCAGAAATCAAAACAGGGAAGAAACTCAACATGCAAAGCCCTGAAATATTCATGCTCATCTATGCAATAGTGCTACAGTGCAGCCATGCACATTTCTGCCCAGTTATTGAGTGTCTGATGCTTTCCTTGTTTTTCTTCCTTGTTGTAAAAATGATTCTGTTTGTCCTCAAGTTACATTTTCAGAATAATGAGAGAAACAGTTTTCCACGTTATAAAAATAGTAACACTAAAGTGAAGTATGCAGAGTGTCATAACAGGACGAGGTTCCTAAACAGACAAATAAGTATAATAAACTCAATCGCTGGACCAGCTACAGAGTACTAAACTGCCTCATTTTCCTCTTCCAAGGCACTAGTTCTCACCATTATTATTTTTCAGTAATATCTGACTCATGGAGTCTCAGTACTCAGCTTCTCCCATTCTAAAGTTTGCTTCCCTTTGAGGGGAAGGAAAAGCAAATATCAGTTCAAAAGCAAAGAGTGATCTATTCATTTTTTTTTACAAATTTCTTATTATAAAACCTGATCTTGTTGCTTTAAAAAGTGTAATGATCTTTAAGTTCATTCATACATCAGCAGGGTTGGGCTTTGCAGTCTTCAGAAAAAAATGGTATTTCTTGGAAAAGAAACTGTTTATTGGTGTATGATTCATCATGGCATTAATTTTCTGAATGAGCATAAAAATAAATCCCTAGAACTACTCAGTACTGAAGTGTTTTTGTAATGCGTGATTTTATTCAACAATAAATGTAGTTATCCATCTAAGTGCTATCAAAGGAAAGATGGATGATAACTCATGTTACTGTCAGAATGTTGGTTTGGTCCCTAAAATGCGCACAGGTGCATTGTGTAACTGGAAATAGAAAACACTGCAGTAATAGGTCCCTGCCATTTCTTCTGGGACATGAGTGCACAGGGAAAATGGGACTGTCTATACGGTGGAAGAGAGTGTGAGGGAAAGGCACTGTTGGGTTTTTCTGTTTGCTTGTTTTCTCCAAAAAACATTTTTTTTTCACATCCTCCTATTGTTTAGGGAACCAGATGCTCCACTTCCTGCAAACTCGAGTCCAGTAATATGCATTTTAAGGGTGAAATTACATCTTCAGTGTTCTGCAGTTACTATGGTTACCATCTTACAGCATCCCTGCATGAACCACTAAAAGAAACACTGCAAAAATAAACGTGCACATTTTAAAACAAAAGGAAAATCCTGACCTACCAAAAATAACCAAAGAGATTTATATTCTACATGATAAAGGAGGAGGAACTTACCTGTGGTCTTGTTAATAAACTCACTTGCATGGGCTTTAATTGTTGGAGTAGGTTTTTGCCCCATCTAGAATTGGTAAGATGGATGAAACATGGTTCACCCCCACACTCCAGAATTACCCACCACAACAGCGTGCCTGGAAATGGGAGGACACCTGTTGCCATTTTACCAGTAGGAAAGTAACTCATCACAGCAGTATTCAGGCTCCTAATGCCAACCTGGGCAGGCTGCCCTCCTCACAAGGACAGGTGGGATGTGAGTGGTTACGGTGAGAGCTAGAAGCTTTGGCCTGATTATGGATCAGGTCCACATCAACAAAAGGTGGCTACAATTAATTCTGGGAGAAGTTACGTGCCTCAGTCCATGGATACAATTCTCAACATCAGGCCAAATCCTTTCAGGAACCTGAAATTGTCCCCTGTACTGAGTGCTCTCCAGGAACAGCTTGCTACCTCTTTCAGATCAGGACCCTCAGTCACACCCTCCCATGCCAGCCTCAGGAGCTTCTTCTCTGACTGCCCCAGACCCATACTACCAAGAGAGACTGTTTTTTAACATGGAGATGTTCAGAAACCTCACCCACAAATGTGGCTGATCGTGATGGGAACAGGGACATTCCTGACCTCTTCTGCATCCTGAAACAGAGATGGCAGCACTACTCCTGGCCACAGTGGATTTGGAACATCCACCTGCATGGGTGGTGGTAAGCAAGTCCTTGGCTGTTCCTTCCTGAGCAGGCAGAGCAGCTCTGCCCTGTGGGAGCTCTGACACTTAGCAGGACAGAACCAGAGACTAATTGGACCAGAGAAGGGGAGCAAAATGAAACCTGTCTCTCTGATTAAAGTGCTTGGCCAGGAGGAGGAGACCAGAATTCTCACCTCTCCAAGAGGGCTAAGGTTTTATGTGACTTTAATCACAGGGGTGGAGGTGGGAAGCTTTCCTGGGAAGTGAGAAATGAGAGTCTGACTGCTCCGCAGGTTGGCTGGGTCTGTAGGCAGACTGGATACTCACAATAATCACACACTCATCAACCATTCCAAGCTTAGATGAATGTGTATGTAACATTTCTAGGGAATGACATCACTAACTGAAAGTCCTGGTCACCGGGATTTGAAAGAACCTAGAATTGAATACTGTTGTTTCAACAACTCGGCAACTAAACAAAAGAGAAAAGAAGCAAATAACAACCCTACAAGTAGAGTTAAGGTTTTAAAAAACAATTAGTATTAAAAATGTTGAACTTGAATAAACCTGAACAAGATATCCTAGGGAATATACTGAGATAACGGTTGGTGGTCCATTCCCCAAGTACATAATTATCCACTCCCATAAACAAACAGCTGAAGAACCAACTCCATTACCACACCAGTGGCATCACTGGGCAAAGGAATAAACTGTTATGGTACAAATGCATACAGTCATTTGACATGGAAGAACTGAGAATAAGTATAAGTCAGCAAAATGAAATAAAACCAACAATCATTGGAGGGAAGACTGGGGTCCTCCTGGGTCTCCGAAGGGGGCTGGAAGTCAAATCTGCACTGTCTCAAGTCAAAGCCCAGCCTCTACGACCAGGGCTGGGTCTCACTGCACATGGTCATGACTGAGGCTTCCACTTCTGATACAGGGTAATAATGCAATCACAGTGACTGTTGATGTTGTGGAATAATCCAATTCATGTGAAAAAACAGAACCTGATGGTGTCATTGTCCTGCACCTTCTTACTCTTGCTTTTTCTGTCAGCATCATTGTACTGCAATTGTCAGTGTTTTCACTGAAAAAAAATAAATGCAAACTGAATATTGTACCTTTACGTTACATTCTGAAAGACATTTCTAATTATTTTCTTCTATGTTTGTTGATTTGAGATTGCATAGCCAAGAAGGTCACTGCATTTCAGGGTCACCTTTTTGTATCTGATGTACAAAGGTTGATTGAAAGCACAGCAGCATCTGAATGGTGAGTTCTTCCCTCAGTGTATATAGCAGAGGTAAGGTGCAGTTTCAAGAACTGACAACAGGGAAAGTTCTGGATGTTTCAGCTTCTTTGTCCCTGTTTGTCATTATCAAACGATTGGCACAGGGTGTTGTAAAAAGTGAGGGAATAGAACAAAAGTGTGAAAATGCATCCTACATTTCCCTGCACTTTCTCTGCTGTGTCCTTAGGACATTTTAAGACTTACCTTGGAAAAAGAACTTTGCATAATAATAACTGCTATGATTAGATTTTTTTTTAACCTTATATAATGCATACAAGTCACCTGATATGCACTGCAAGAAGAATTACTTGCAATTAAATTTTCAAAATGTTTCAGATTACAGGACTTCTCCCTCCCAGCTAACAAAGCAGCCTCATTAATTTTCTCAGAAGACCCACACTACAACTCACTTAACTATAAGAACATTCTTTTAAATTCCTTCCAAATACTTACAAATTCACAGCAGCAATGATACCAGCAGCCCCAGGGCTACAAACAACTCACCAGCGGTCAAGTGCTTGTCACCAAAGAAGGACAGCCCTGGGAGTGAGGTAAAACCAGCTTTAGGAGGAATGTGAAAACCAAAGACCAAGTATCGAACATACGTAAGAGATGCGGTAAATTTCAGTGTGACGTGGACTTGCAAGCCAGTGAAGAAAGGGCAAATTGAAGTACAAGTACAGAAAAATGACCCCAGGAGGATTCATGAATTCAGGCTCCCAGGCTGCAGATGGACATGGACAAACATAGTAGCAGGGTACCAAGAAAACAAATGCCTGAAATAATAACAGCTAAGACTATGGGGCTTCTTTTTCTATAAAGGAGGCAGGAAAAAGCAATGAGATATAATTTAGGATCCCCTTTTGCTCATTGATATTTGGCTGAACTGTATTTACAATTATTTATGTTCTGTTTGTACTTCGCCATGAAAAATAAGAATGTCCTGTGAGTACTAAATCAACTTCAATAGTATGGCAGGCTTAATCATAAAATATAGCTTCGCAAAACCTCCACCCCCAATGCAACTCGAATGATCTTTTTCCTCTTTAGCAGAATTTATTCTACTAATTTAAAAGCTATTAAGCAAGATGAAGTATTCATGGGCAGTAAACTGTAATTCTTAAGTCATTAGTGGATAGTTAGTGTTTAATACAAATGTTAATGCAGTTTAAACTTGGTATAACCTTTCTAGACTTACAGTCACTGGCAAATAAAATGTTAATAAAAACTTACTGACTGTATCTAGATTATGTTTTGGCATTAGTAAGTATTGCTGAGAAGAAAAAAACAGGCAGCTGGATAGTAATATTAAATACTGTATATATGTTGAGAAATCCACAGTTATGAAATCAAAGCAAATTTGGCCATAAGTAATGTATCAGTCTGTTGGTGACACTTTCTCTTCAGATTTGTAACTACTTGTACCAATTGTTAGCAGCCTCTAACCTCATTCTGGCCATTATACTGCATGCACCAGTTTCCTGTTAGATGTTGAGTGTTCTTGCTCTGTTTTGTTTTTTAAAGTCTTGACAAAAAATACTTCTATGGAGAACAAAAACCACAGTAGCAAACATCACACACAGTTTGGCAAGCAAATTTCCTTGGAGATGAGTGGAAAGACTCTCAGTAACTTTACCAGAGGCTGCAGTGGAGCAGTGCCAATAGCCCGAGGTGAGGGAAACCCATCTATTTCTATGTCTGCTCAGGTTATTAGAAAAGCAGACTACATTTCAGTTATGCTAAAATGTGCAATGTATTATGATATAAAATGCTTGTGAATGTACAAACCAACCAAACCATAAGCACTTCCCGACGCATTTTACTGTCAACTGTGCTGCACTGTGGTGGTCCCAACCTGCAGCCCACAGATCTGGGCAGCTCTCCCTCGAACAGGGATGGGTTTGCTGGGACCAGCCAGGGTGCTCTTAACTGAAAATCACTATAGCTTTTAATGCATTCTCTTAATGTAAAAACCTAAACTATAGAAGCTGGGGCACCAAAGCATAAGTACTTATCTCTGATCTATATTCACACAGTCTGCCTCTTCCTTGTCATATTATGAGCACAGTCCCAGCATTCAGAACATTCTGTTTGCATTATTGAATAGAAAAAGACTTCCATTACTGATATTTTTATGGTAAACTCTGGAGGTGTCATTCTTCCTGCAGGACCAGAAGAGCCCTCTCAGATACTTTGGATGAGGATTACTGCATCCTCAAAAAAACCCACAGAACTCCTCATCCAGCCATGTCACAGGGTCAGGATAAAAGTCTCAAGGAACAGACATGAGGCAGTAATGCAGAGGGGGTCATAAGAGACCTTCTTCAGGAATCTCATAGAGACATGGGCTCTGCAATACTTGACTGAAGGACAAACATAGGGGAAACGGCCTTATGGGATCAATAGAATCATCTTCCACCTCCCAGACAGTGAATCACATGCAGTGCTACACAAAACCACCAAGATCAATTTCTCAAGTTTTGTATTGGCTATTGAAATCTGGGAGACACACTGAGTTTTCGCTCATCAAATCGGGTAATGTAATTAATAGAACAATGGAAAAAAATAAGAATGAAACCTGAAAAAAAATTTCAAACTGCGTCCTACCTACACAGAATTTGAAATGGACGCATTACTGCTAAATTGCCATGCAGTTATTCTTGCAGCAGCACTCCTAGGGCTCCAGCCAGCCAAGGACTGTGCCGGTAGCGGTGGGTGGAGTGTGACGGAAGAGATGAAAGGTTGTCTCCCTTCTCAATTAACTGAGTACGAATTTAGAATAACCATGGTAAATCTTTCGAGCAAAACCACTCTGCCAGTCAATAGTCTACTTGCTAAGCATGAACTATCATTTATGAATGTAATTTCTTATATATTTTCTTAGTTCTAAAGATGATTATATTTTTTATTGTTATGAAGGGAAACTTCATGCATCAAACAGCAGCACTGACAGTAAGGAAGAAGTAAGGATTCCCCCATGAGGAAGTGTTTTCCCTTAAAACACTCAATTTAATTGTGCCCACAACTGTAAAAAATAGATTAGCATGCTTTCATTTTGCAGCATTTGTTAGTATAATTTTGAGCCATTTGTCTGAAAACAGTACTCCATTTCACTGCTTCTTGTTCAACAAATATATTTGATTAGCAAGAACTATGTTGCTCTTGTGAAACTTAGAGCTGTATTTGAAATTAGGACCTTTTTTATTAGTATGCATTAAAATCTGTTATTGATCTCCTAGAGGTGCAAATATAAGTGTCTCCTGTAATGCAAAAACAAATTAGATTCTGATCAGGTTCAAAGTGTTCAATCAAGGACTACCTAGCAGCATTTTTAAATGAAATGCAGTTTGTGTTTGGCATTTCAGATCAGCTATTTGATTGAAAGTCAGGAAGAATTCCCAGCGATGTAGCATCTTTTTTCCTTTGCTGTGCATCTAAAATGTATCTAGCATTCAGCAGCTGCATAACGTTGACATATTGTTTTGTTTGGTCCAGAGCACTTCGATATTTAATGTATGCTATGCTGGCTAACTTCAAAGGGACCACTGCAGTACATTAGCTTAAAAACAGTTGTTAAACATTTTAAACCCAACTTCTTTATGGCTAAAGACTGCCACGTTCATTAACAGAATACAAATGTGTAATCTATCACTTGTGGTATTGATCCTATTATGGTAATATTAGCTGTCATAGGAGTGTAGTGGTAGAACATGGTGCAATTGTTTTAAACTAAAAAAGGGGAGATTTAGAGATTTGGAAGAAATTCTTTACTCAGAGGGTGGTGAGGAACTGGCACAGCTGCCCAGAGAAGCTGTGGGTGTCCCATCCCTGGAGGTGTTCAAGGTCAGGCTGGATGGGGCCCTGGGCAACTTGGTCTACTGGAAGGTGTCCCTGTCCACAGCAGGGGGTTGGAACTGGATGTTCTTTAGGGTCCCTTCCAAAAGAAACCATTCTATTCTATGAGATGAAGCTATAACACAGTGGTCTTTTGAGACCTCAAAAAAAGCTGAGGAAATCACCCTGCAAGGTGCTGTATATGGGGTCCTATGAGATAGACTCTATCCTGAAAAGCTTGTAATTTATACTTGAAAAGTGAGATGTAAGGAATATTATGGCCTTTCTATCATACTCAAAGTGATACAGGGACGTTTTCTTCTTCTCACCAAGCTCCATATCTGAGTAAATCACACTAGGCCTACAACAGCCAATGGTGAGAAAGGCAATTTGAGGATGCAGTTTATCTGATCTCTGCTTTAGCAGAAAGCCATTCTCTTAACAGGAAATACAAAAACCATCTACTTTTGCCAACCCTAACAGTACGTCCTGTCTTTCCAGATGCTGCGAAGGGCACTCCAGCCTCCATCTACACCAGCTCTTCTCAGGCGTGGGCACCAGTCTTGTCTGTTTTAGAGGAAATCAACAAGTCTACTCTGTGATGAAAGCCCAGAGACTGGGACTGTTGAACAGTGGACTATAATGAAACAGCATGGAGACAGCTGAGACCAAAACTCAGCCCTTTGGGATGCTCTTCATTTAAACTGATGCAATTTTGAACAATTTGGCTTTGCTAGAGATATGCTCACAGAATAACACAAAGCCTCCAGGCTCAACACCACAACTATGACGTGCAGCTTGGCACGCAGATATTACTGCAGCGAAATGATGTTTTCAGAGGTTTAGTCTGTTTATTCAAATTTAGACTAACTCAACCAAAAAAATGCCTATGTGCTATTACAGCTAAAATATAAAATTAGACAGAACTGGCACAACACACTGCATCAAAATACCAGCAATTAACCTCCTGGTCAAGGAAGAACTCCAGCTGCAGTGCACACCAGGTCCTCTCCTAGAAAGCCAGCTGATGCCTACAGGGACATCTCCTGAACAGCACGGTGCAGCCTTTGAGTCAACAAAGAAGCTGAGGCTACTCTTTCTGACTCATGTGGATACCTTACCAGCCTTTGCTCAGAATTTACCATCCTTTTACAGTAAGTGGCAATTAAAGGTGTGAGTTTTTGGCCCACGGACCAAAGTGACACTGAGCTCAGTGTACCTCTGTTCAAACCCCTCCTTCCACCCTGGATACTGCCTCTTTCCTAAGGTGTTTCAGAGTATTTCTGCTACCTTCTTCTATTACTAACTTCCTAACTACCCAGCAAAACTACTAAGAAGAGGACATTAGCTCTCTTGCTGATTTGCTAGCATATCCCCAAAGTGGTGACTGCTGGGAAATAGTACACCTTATGTCCATGAACTTGGTCTCCTGCAGCTCACTGAGTTTAATGGTTGTCTACTGCCTGCTTTCTTCCAGTTCTCACAAAGGCCGTGCACAGGACTGACAGGCAGTGTTCTGGTGAAAAAATCTTTTGTGCAGTCAGAGGACACTTCTGCCCTCCAGCTTAGTGCAGCTGTGAGAGCTCCCAGCCTGGGTAGACCAAGCCTGTGTGAAGACAGAGCAGCACGGAGGATTACGACTCAGAAGCTGAACAAGAAGGAACGCGTGTCTCATGTGCTGGCTGCTAAAGTGGCCACGTCAGTACACCCCTGAGTGGTGAAGTAGGAAGGAGAGATATGTAAGAAAATATAGCTTCATAACTGGTGAGCAACATTTCTTCTCTGCTGCCTACTAATGTAACATGTGCTGAAGTCAGAAAGCGATGACCACACTGCCTCATCAAAAGCAGCAACCTATACGTACCCCCTTTCAGCCCTACCTTTCTGAATGCTCTGGGATGATGGGAAAACTAAAGGACAATGATTACCGGAAGTCCTTCTGAAAGGTCAAAGTATTAAAAGATTTTCCCTACTGGTGATATCCACTGCCTGTACCACACCAATAACAGGATCTGGTGGGACAGCACATTGTATTCAGTGCAGTTAGGAAGAATCAAATCCCATCTCCAACATCACATCACTCTGCCCAAACAGCATGAGATAGATGCATCCCACAGCCTTGGCAGGGCTTGGCATCACTTCTGTTTAACACTAGATGCTGGTTGCCACCACGCAGCTCTGATGTTCTCCCTCTCTTCCCCATCCATGCTCCCAGCTGTGCCTACAGCTCCTCATCGCCAACGTCACCAGCTGCATCTGCACCCCCTGGTGTCCCTGTCACACACACACAGACACCAGCCCAGAGCCTAACATTAGCATCAACTTGTCTTCTGCCAAAACTGAAATGCAATTTTAGCAGCAACTGCTGTGGGAACAAGATCCCACAGATTCAGATGTCTGCTTCGTGCACTTGCTCCTGGCTGCCAGGGATGAGGTGGTGGTGGGAGCCAGAGAGCACCGGGCTGGTGCTCCCTGTGGTGTCCTGAGCTCCAGCATGGCAGAAACCTGAGACAGGAAAGCCCTGCATTTCCTGGCAAAGAATTTAAGGGGGCTTGTTCCAAGCCTATTCAAATCACTATTTTAAAATAATGAAATTGTTTAACACACACCAATTTAATTCATATTTTTTTATTAACCAAAAGCCAATTATTTGCCGCCTGGTAACAACATGCATTAGTGCACAAAAGCACATGGCTTATCGTGTTGTGCTGAAAGTACTTTCTGTATATAAACAGAAGGCTGCAATCCACCCTTAAGGTAACTTCATTAAAACCAGTTACTCCAGGATTGATCTTCACCCCAGTGACAGACTCAGGTCTGTAAGGACGTAAAGCTATTAGAGAGCATCCAAAGGAGGGCAACAAAGACAGGGAAGGGCCTAGAGTGCAAGATGTATGAGGAGCAGCTGAGGTCCTGCGTGGAGCCAGGAGTTGGACTCAGTGATGCTCACGAGTCCTTCCCAATAAGGGATATTCTATGTCCTACCTTCTGAGTATGGTATCAATCCTGTTGTCTATATAGTGCCTCAAATTTGTGTGAGCATCATAATTTAGGTAATAAATGATGCACACATAAAAACTATTGGAAAAACTGTATTTTTTGATTTACTGCAGAAGCACTCTAGCCTGTCTCTGAATGGAAAGTGCAGACTGCTAAAGCTGTGACATCTGAACATTTTCAATTAGTTGATACACTAGTAATTTGCATGGTATCATCCTAAATAATAATACATATTGTGACTGAATTAATTTGGCAAGCAGCCAATAACTAATTAAAAAAAAAGTTAATTATGTACTTGTCATGAAATGTATGAAATGTACTCTATTTCTGGCAAAATGTGTTGACTTTAAGTCAATCTTGATATTTACAGTGAATTTAAAGTTACCACAGAGTATAAGTATTTATGCTAAGGATGAGTTGTCTGGAGGGGAAAACAAAAGGAAGGAGGTGCTAGCAGTCTCTGGCTGGGGAAGTGTGTGCTAGGGTGCAGAATCCCATTGGCTTCTTCCAAGTGACCAACACAGTGGACAAGGAGCCGAGGAGGGGCAGCTGGTCTTCATCAGGCACTAACACAAAGAGACAGACAATGTCTGAAAAGGCTCTGATAAGTTCTAGCTGACACTGTTTGTGCCTTTGCAACAAGACCAGAGAGAAAACCTAAGCGCTGCAAACAAGGTGCCTAGCTCTTGTGCTTTCTACACTGACTTTTTAGATCAATCACAGCTTCAAACACAGACCAGAGCTGTGTTTAGAAATGGATAAAACACCTGCTAGCAGCCTGGGATGTACTGCACACAGAAACTGCATAGTAAGACCCTGAGACCACGCAAAGGCTCCCCAAATGCTTGGCTACTCCTTTCCAGAAAGCCCTACAGGTCATCCCAAAGCAAACAACTGTGGATAACCAGTGCATACAGCAGTGTGTGGGCACTAAACAGACAGTTTAGACATAAACAGATATATCTGCAACCAAGGCAGCAATCCCTGAAGTCCCTGTGGTGTGGAAGGGCATTCTTCAGCTGTGGAGGACAGGGCAGGAGAACCTCAGCCCGGCCCAGGCAGTCCGAAGTCAGCCAGCACTCTGAAGGGCATTTCTGCTCCTCAGTGACTCGCTTATGTGGTAGTGTGCTCCTAACACAAAAGTGAAAAGAGCTTTTATAAAACAAGCCATGCTGTTCTTAGTTAAGATTCCTTAAGTAAGACAAAAATGGAGCACAGTGCTGAAAAGAGAGTTACTACATTGGAGAAGGGTTATTAGAGGATTTCCTCAAAGATTAATTTTTGGGATCAATCTCATTAAAGACTGTAACCAAAAGCAGAAGTGCACTAATAATTTGCTGGTGATACCTAGTTAGGAGGAACTGTCAATTCAGAAGAGAACTGGGATTACACACAGTAATAACCAGATGACCTTGAGGTCTGAACTAATAGAAATGGGTGGAAATCAATTGTGCAAAGTGCAAGGCCATACATCTGGGGACTAATAATGAGCACTTCTGGCATAAGCAAAGAGTTCATCATTTGGAAATGGCAGAGGACAGACACTTCTAGACATCCAGAAACGTTGGCCAGTAACAGAATCATTGCAAACAAACATTGTAAGGTAGAAATGATAAATATGATCCTAAAGCATATCAGGTATATTTCCACAGAGATGGGGAAACATTAACAAAGAAATGGTGAGATCTCCCCACAATGCTATGTATGAAAGTATGGCATACTTACATGTATAAGAAAGTTGATTTCAAAGTGGAAACAGAAGAGAGATGGGACATTTATGAAGATACAAAATATTCAAATACATGAAGAGACTAAAGGAACATGGTTGGGTTAAAAAAAAAAGAGAAAACGGAAAGCAGATATGATAATTCAATTTAAATACATCAGTTTGGTGAGAACTTGAATATTAATTATCAGGAAGGAAAATAAGCTGGTTAAGCTAGAAGAGAATAAGAAAACAGATGAAAATTGGTGGATTGCTAACCTATTTACAGCAAAAACAGGAAGAGGACTTCTAATCAGCATAAGTGAGTAGTGAGGCCACTAAGCTAAGTACTTACCTTAAGACAGAACGTTATACAGGTATGGAAAAAGTTGCATGTGACAACTGCCTGCAACTGTGGGGTCTGGAAGTCCCTTCAGAGCATCTCTTAGTGCCTGAGGTGTCCTTCCAAAGCCCTGATACCTGGTGTGACTTTTCCCTTGTCACTCTCTTGCAGATGCAACTCGCATCTAAAAAAATTCCCATGTTTATGATTCCACACAAAAAAGTTGTGTTGTGCTTTTTTTTTTTCCTGAAGGAGCAAAGCCCCTGGCGTTCTGATGAAAGAACTTTACCACGTGTAGTCATTTTAGTCATTTGGGGCATTTCTCCCCTGTGCCAAATGCAGCAAGCCAGCCGGTTCCACCTCACACCCAGGTGACGTAAGCGGATCAAATGATCACTGGTTTATCTGTCAGAGGGGTTATTTAGCATTCCTTTCTGGAGCCCCAGAATAGAGGATATTCAAATGTGGAGATTGCAAAACTGTAGTGCAGATCTTCAACTTTTATCTTGATATTTGTAACCCTGTAAATTCTCTGTTGTCCATAACTGGGCACTATCCCACAGCGACCAGAAAAGGTAGCGTTATTTGAAAATTTCCAAACTTATGGCAGAGAAGTCTAATGTATAGACTGCTATTATTACTAACATAAAGCATGGCTCTTTTTCACGTGGTTATATGAAACAAACTTTTCAACCTTAACTTCAGTATATGTCAGGTGTTCGTCTTCCTGTCCGTATTGCCTCCAGAATGAGAGCTAAAATAACATAATAGGCATTAAATCACCAAACCAAAAAAATGTATCGGCATCTTGTGTTGTTATGAGAGGTACTATACAGTACAATTTACAAGGTAATGGGCCTATTCATCATAGGCACATCATTCACTCTGCTTTCTCTGCTCAGATGATGCAGGGCAGGAATTTTGATAGACTATTTGTCCTTGCTTTGATTAAAGGATGAAACATGGCTTGAAAACAAGTAACTTTGCCTGCTATTCTGAACCTCTGAAATACCATACTTGTGTTACCAGCATGGACCAGAAGTACTAAATATGCTGATCACAACATTATGAAATCAAATGTTGGACCCAAACCTCTTCTTTTCTAAATTCACTGTATCAAACTGAGATAAGAATCACACAGACGTCCATTTTTCTTCACATTTCAAAACTTCCCTACTTGGGCAGCAAGATAACTCCAGAGTTAATCCTGGACTCAGTGCACTTGGATTCAACTCCCTGCTGCGGCTCTATCCCATAGGACCTTAGAGAGGTCTCTTAGGTTACAGAAAATGATGTGCTTCCCTCATGGTGAAAATGATGATCTCCCTCATGGTCTTTCTTACAGCATCTACACCAAACCTCTTTCACTGTTTTTCATAATGAATAAATTGTGACGCACGTGGATGTTATGGAAATGAGGCTATAAAAAAACCTTTTACCAATAATTTTTAGTGCAGTGGCAAATGCATACCCTGCTCTGTGACCTTATGGGTTGGCCTTTGCATGGCTTTCACCGGGAGGAAATGTTCTTGCTTTAGATATGCTCTAATACAGATTTTGCTCCCACCTCTTTCTGATTTTTCCAAAGGGCTTTTTTAATTGCAGTGCACAAGATAACTGAGGCTGAAGGAATCCACAAGAAGAGAATAACATTCAGAAGTCTTTTTATTAAGATCTTATTTAGCTAATCTTGTTCCAACTGTAGATGAACTAACAACTGCTGGGGTGGACAGCAGTAAGATGCTCTCTTCACCTTGGCTAGTTAGCTGTATGCACAGTAGGTCTGAAGGCTGAAACCCTGCTGGACCCCACAGTGCTCACCTCTCCACGTGAGCCAACACACCAGACAGCCCCATACCAACCTGCTGACTCCAGATGCTGCTTCTGTGCCCACCATTGCTGCACTTCCACTAGCTTTCTCTGTGCTTCCTACATAATCATAAGCTAAATGCTTTGCAGTGTTCCCCTTCTTGCATGATGATACACTCAGAGGTTTCTTTGCCTTGGTCCCTGAACCACTGGCTGTGGGACCTAGGAGGCCTGCAGCACAATCCCTAGGCTGCACAGTCTCCAAAGTGCAATTCTGTCCTGAAATACCATTTTGAGTTTTTCATTTCATGGTCTGCAGCATTTCACGTTTTTCTTTCCATATTAAATACGCTTGTTTCACAAAGTACAAAAGCAAACTTCCTTTAATAATCCCGTACCTTGCAAACTCAGGTCCTCACTGAAACCTGAGGATTGATCTGAACTCTCTGTGACAAACTGTCATCTAAAACATTTTAAAGGACAACGTGAGCTTTTTTTTCCCCTATATCTCCCTTGGAGTGTCCTGGTGCCAGGTCACTGTGTGCTTCCAGTCCCAGCTGGCCTAAGAGTACTAAACAAGCTCTAGAGGGCACGTCTGCAATGTCACACCCTCTGACAATACACTGGATCCGACATCCCTCTTCCTCCCAGTAAGCAGAACTGTCCCAGTCCTGTCTCTTAAAACAATAAAAGGTTTGTCTTTTATAAAGGCAATGTCACTGCCATGCTCCAAGGTGGAAAAGCCATTTCACTGTATTCGGGGGCATCTGCACCTTGCTGCTGCTTTGAAGGACTTTCTGAGCCTCTCTTGTGCACATCTCCTCCCAAATCCTTTCCAGCTCAATCACAAACATTCACTGCGGGCTTAAAACTGGCATACGCATCTGCCAATGACAATCCAATTTTTAAATACTATTTTTCAGAATAATTTGTACTCTTTCAGTACAATGACTACAAGACAATAGGAGCTTAATGTATTACTGCTCCTATTATGGAATGATCTTCTTAGAGCTGCAAGGAAGAGCCATGCAGTAAATCATCATTACTTCAGGAACTTGCCACAGTACAGACAGCACGTAAGACTTGATGGGATGTAGTTCAGATGCCAGTGCCGCTGCACTGAACCAGATGCAGTTGTTTGCACAAACACTAGCAAATAAATGCCTGGAGGAGGAAAAGGCACAAATGCTTATCATAGAATGGCTTAGGTTAGAAGGGACCTTAAAGATCACCCAGTTCCAGCCCCAACCACCATGGGCAAGGCTGTTAGCCACCAGATCAGGCTGCCCAGAGCCCCATTCAACCTGGCCTCAAATGCCTGTAAGGATGGGGCATCCACAGCTTCTCTGAGCAGCCTGTTCCAGTTCTAGTTCCTCACCACCCTCTGAGTAAAAAATTTCCTCCTAACATCTAATCTAAATTTCCCCTCTTTTAGTTCAAAGCCATTCACTCTTGTCCTATCACTACCAGACCGTGTAAACATTCACTCTCCCTCTTTTTAATACGCTCCCCTCAGGTACTGGAAGGCCACGATGAGGTCTCCCCAGAGCCTTCTCTTCTCCAAGCTAAACAAGACCAACTTCCTCAACCTTTCCTCATAGGAGAGGTACTGCAGCCCTCTGAGCATCTTCACGGCCTTCCTCTGGACCCGTGCCAACAGCCCTGCATCCCTCCTGTGCTGGGGGTCCCTGGATGCAGTACTGCAAATGGGACCTCACCAGGGCAGGCACTACAGGAACTGGTTCAAAGCCATATGCTGGCTGGACAATAGCAAATTTGCTCTGTGCTGCGGTCCAACAAGAAATGTCAGTCCATTAGATAAATAATGCACATTTTTCAAAGGATGTGCACAAATAAATGTTAATTTGATGATTGCTTCTGAAGAGTATTTTGTACTAACAGCTAAATAGCATGACATGTTTGCAAAACAGGGTAATTATGGAGCCATCATATTTATTATTTTATGAGCCTGCCACTAAACAAGACAGACCTGCTACAAGATTAAAAATCAGAATTTGTCCACAAAGTAGTGGTAATCTCTGACTCCACCTATGTGTTCAGAACCATTTCAGGGAAACAGAAAAGAGAACTGCAAGAGGATGGACTGATAATTATTTCTCCTTAATTACAATTTGATCTTTTGTACATCAGGGGGATGAAATCACGCACAGATACACACACTCCTGTTCATTTGGTAATTCTAAATGACACGGAATTAAAAGCAAAGCGGTGAATCCCTCACTCAATATGCACACACAGTTCCCATTAAAGACAGTGGTTATTTTGCTGTGACCAGCATGTGTTTTGAATGTGTAATGTCCATCACAAGTTTCTATTCAATTAGATCTATTTGCAACAAGACTTGAACACTAAGGAGGAAGGTGAAACAGAGGTTAAAACAACACGCTAATTGCTTATGCAGTGTTTCTAGCGCTGCAACATCTATGCCTGGTCACAAGCCCCTATCTCTCCATCCTTTTCTCTTCCAATATGCAGTGCCCTGGAGGGCAGTTGAGGAAACTGTGTACAGCTTCATACTTGTAATGGCAACCACAGAAATGAGGAGAGCTTCTTAACAAATGAAACTGAACTGAATGACTATTATTTGCTCTCAGGGCTTGGATATCAGAATGACCAGCCTGCTCCACCACCCAGACAAAGAAGTATGCACAGAGGAGTGCCCCTTTGCTGCAGAGTCCCGCACCACTGAGCTGTGCTGTACCACATCCCCAACGTCGTGGCAGAACGAGCCCCCTGGCTGGGATCCCTTTGGCCACGCGTTTATGTGCATGGGCAGCATTTGGGGTTGTCACTCAAGGGGCAGTCTGCACTCTACCTGAAAAGCGTCATTCTGTGCTGGGGGAAGGGACAAGAGGAGGAGATGAATTTTAATGCAATTTCTGATATTTATGAAGTCCATTGGAAGTGCAGTATTTGCTCCATCAGCTATTCTGTATCACGTCCTGTCTGTACGCCGGTAAATACACCAAGGAAGTGCACCTGACACATGCCTTCAACGGCAGTTCTGGTCCCTGGTGGTGTTGGGGGTAGCCCCAAGCAGGTTAGCATCAGCAGGGCTTCAGGAGGATCTGCCCACTCTACAGTGATGCTGGGGAGAAGCCATTCTGCTCTGCAGAGTCACTTTTCCCCAAATAACTCCCAGGCATGAATGAAAGTCTGGTGTGGAGCTGCACTGCATTATGATAATGGACTGTTTGTTATTTTGTCACTGTATTTTTTGACATTTTCTGAAGAAGTCTTAGAAACTAAACATATTTTCCCAACCATATCATTGTCCTTTGATTTTAATTTGAGGAATATTGGTTTATTATCCTGATGGACCTAACACCATCCTGCTTCCTTTTGTAGCTTTTTCCTAGACACAAAAATCAGGCACCATATCATCACAAATACGTCTGTCTGGGGGCTCTGAACTCCACATCCTTTTGTAAGAAAATAAAAAATAACTTTGCAAGACCTAGCCTGCATGAAAGTATTTTCTTGGTTCCCATGGACGTTGATAAGAAAGCAAAAATTAATACCTTATCAATCATTTACCTGTACTATGGGTTAACTTTATTGGATATCTTGGTAAAAAAAATTATAGGCTTTCTAACAAGAATTACCTAAGCTGCTTTGAAGGTAATGCCTCCTATTTATTTCCATTGAAACAACAACAGATAGAAAGAGCACAATTACACTATTTGATAGAGCAAAGTCTCAGCTACAAAGCACTATTTTTCAACATAGTCACCACCATTAGCTATGCATTTTTGCCAGTGATGAGCAAAAGCCTGCATGCTGCGCTCCTAAAGTCTGCACCAGTGGAGGTGACCCACTGTGGCTGCTGCCACTGCTGAAACGCACCGCCCACCACCTCACTGTGCT
>JANHGO010000069.1:19203005-19249013 GCA_024606505.1 Aquila spilogaster | reverse complement strand
TGCTCTCCCACAGGTGTTACCACCATCGCTGACGGGCTCGGCCTGGGCCAGAGGCGGGTCCCACTCGGAGCCGGGGAGGCTTCCAGCAGCTTCTCACTGCTGTCCCTGTGGCCCTTTCCCTGCTACCAAAACCCTGCCACACAAACCCACAACAACTGGATATTTAAACTCTGAAAAAACTCCATTCCCTATCACCTAATACACCCTTGAGACATAAGAGGAAGGATACCTGGGATTATTCTCCCAGTATAAATGGGTTGAAACATACCAAAGTATTACAAGTTTTTAAACATAAACGAAACATAACATGGAAAGTTGTTTGAGCTTTCCATCTGTTGGGATGGGAGCTAGGGCTGTGGGCAAGTACCCAAATGCTGAAGGAGCAATGCAGCACCCCAACAGGTAAGCAGGACCCTTCTCAGATCTTTGGGCCGATCAAGCACCAGCTACAGAATAAAGACATTTTAAAAGGATATTTTCCATGGGGTAGCCTGGATTGACAGTAATGGGTATTTTCAGAAAACAGCTTATTGAAACCACTTGCACATGTTGAGGTTTGGAAATCAACTACGGAGCCTGCACATTGTGAAATAAAATGGATGTTTGTACCAACTGTAATTGTCTATTTATTTGCATGCCACTGAGTATCATCAGACACTCATACAGCCAGCAGTGCAAGGCTGGGAAGACAATAATACAATGTCAAAACCAAGTCAAACCATGTCAGCACAAATGATACAGTGCAAACCAAAATAAATTGAACATTAAGTCTTAAACCAGCAGGGAGGACGAACTTGGAGAACTCACAAAATCAAGGAGCTTTTGGGATATTTCTAATTACTATGAGAAATTACATGTTAAGAACACGTTTGCTCATCCATGCTTCAGCTTATTCTCAGCAGGTGTGTATGGTAGTTAATCAAGGTAATCAACACAAACACAAAACAGCTGCCAGCTCCTGTTTCGGTCATGTCATGTCAATGCCATCTACGAAGAGACAAATGCTACTGAAACTAATGCCTCCATTAGCTGGATTAGCAGATTATTTAGTAGCTTCCCCAGAGATTTCAAAGCTAGGGTTGGTCCTGCTTGTTCATTCCCAGGCTCTGAGAATGAGGAGCAAATAACCCAGCAGTAGATCTGACATCCAACCTGCTATGCTCCTGCTCATCCACCTGTGGCAGATGCCTGTGATGTTACTCCTTACACAGAAACCACTTTAACTGACAAGTCTCCCTCTCCACAGCTACTGAAGTTGGAGTTATCAGTGTTTTCTTCCAAGCTGTGCTGTAGACAGGTTGGGGCACCTTCCCTTTAAAATAAATACACCTGTCACTGCCTCTATCTTGCAGGGAGAATAAATGCTTTCAGCAGGAAATTTCTTGTATTTGGTTTCAGACCTCAGGGCAATATTTTTCTAAACATGTGAACTTCAGATGTTTTTGGGGTTGTTTTTTTTGCTGGGAGGAAGGGACATGGAAAGACATCCTTTGAACGCTGGAAAAAATATTTTCACAACCTTTTGAAAGGGAACAGCTCTGAAGCTTGAGGTAAGAAATCAAATTCTTCCAGAGAACAAAGTATATTCTTTAATTCAGTTAAAAATACCAATTAATCCTCTTTCTTTTTTGTACAAGAGCCAGCCTCCTTTACTGATTTCACTTACAAAACATTTAACTGACAATACATTTTTCACACAGACATGGTTTGCTAATTGTGATCATGAGTGATTCAGTTAACTGCATTTATTCATGAATCTTTAAAGCATTTTTTTGCTTGTAATCAATTTATTCATCAACTATTGCTATATTTCTTAAATATTGTTGTGGCATTGTTCACTCTCTACCGTACATGGGAAGTCTTCTAACAGCCTTTTTTTTCTTTTTAAGGCAAAAACCTCATTGTAGCAGTTTCACTGTAATTGTTTTATGAAGTGAACAACCATTCATATTATTGTTGTTGTTGTTATTATTGTTATTATTATTGAATTTGCAGCAGCTGTTGCAGTATCCTCCCACTTTCTCTGCTGGATAACAGAGAATTAGCTCATTGTTTTCAGACTCATGAGGAAAACCTGGGGAAATACCAACGTTTTCATGAGGAATGTGTACCAGAGATCAAAGTAGGGAAGAAATGCAGCATGCAAAACCCTGAAACATTCACTGGGGAGTGGTAGGTGCCCTTGCTTATCTGTGTGGCAGCGCAAAAAAGTGTGGCCATGAAAGGTGCCTGTTGTTACACATCTGTTGCTTTGCTTGCTCTTCTTCTCAGCAGTTGCGAAAATGCTTGTTTGTCCCTGTGTGATATTTTTGGGGCGTAATGGAGAGAAACAAGTCTTTCCACATGATTAAAATACTAATACTAAAGTCAAGTCTGTGGAAAGTCATAATGGGAGGAGGTTCCTAAGAAGATAAATAAGTAAATCTAATTTCACTGTTAGACTAGCTAAGGAGTACTGAGCTGCCTCATTTTTCTTTTCTTATTAAGTCAATAGTTCTCACCATTATTGTTTCTCATTAATATCTGACTTGTGGAGTCTCATTATTCTGTAAAACTCAGCTTCTCTCATTTTAAAGTTTGTTTCCCTCTGAGAGGAAGCAAAAGTAAATATCAGTTCAAAAGCGAAGGGTAATTTATTTTTTAAGTTATTATAAATTTGGTATTATAAATATAATCTCATTACTCTAAGCAGTGTAGTAATTTTTTAAGTTCCTCAGGGTTGGGCTTAGCAGTCCCCTGAATAAAGGTATTTCTAGGAAAAGAAACTATTTATTGGTGTGTGATTCATCAAGGCATTAATTTTTCAAATGCACATAAAAATAAATCCCTAGAACTATTTAGTACTGAAGTGCTTTTATAATAAGTGATTTTATTCAACAATAAATGCAGCTATCTGTCTAAGTGCCATCAGGAGAAAGACAGATACT
This sequence comes from Aquila spilogaster, assembly GCA_024606505.1. Taxonomy (NCBI): domain Eukaryota; kingdom Metazoa; phylum Chordata; class Aves; order Accipitriformes; family Accipitridae; genus Aquila; species Aquila spilogaster. Next base: position 19,246,086 of record JANHGO010000069.1, on the reverse strand, counting down.
AACAACTCACATTACTACATACTGTCATGATTTTGGTTTGGTCTCTAAAATACACAAGTCTGTTTTGTAGCTGGAAACAGAAACCACTGCAGTCATAGGGCCTGTACTGCCTCTTCTGGGACACTCCTGTACAGGGGAAACAGGATTGTTTATATGGAGAAAAGGGGTGGGAGAGAAAGCACTAGATTTTTTGCAACAAGCATTCTGCAGCAATGTCATATAATACTCTGGGTCAAACGGGGACCTCTGTCAAGTAAGTATAAAGGTTTTGGTCATGTGCAGAGCATTGTATCTAACCTGTGACACAACAGGCCAATTTTATCAGGCTGGAGATGTCATTACAGCAGAATCACTTCTTGGCTTTTCCAGTATTATTTCATACTTTTATGTCCTCCCAAGCAGTTTTAAATCCCATGAAACAGGCTCCAGCTCTAACTCCCCAACTTCACCTTCCCCTTCCTGGGGCCTCAGTGCTCAGGATGATTTCCTGAGGTGCTGAGCTCCATCACCTGGGGGCAAACCCTGAGAGACCCCTGCTCCCCTGCTGTAGGTGAACATTCAAAGCTGGACACTGAGGATGAGAGGCTGAGCCCTATACTGCATTATTGCTGTATTTGGTGCATCTGCTTTGGAGTAAGGGACAAGTTACACATTACCTGTAACACAGAACCATGCCTTTGGCATCATATCAGTGAAGCCCCCTGCACAAGACCCCCGAGATCACCTGACAACATTCACAAAGACTATGAAATGCCCAGTGTGGATAAGAAAGCCTCAGACTATGTTATTTCATTGTTATTAAATATTGTATGGAAATAACACTTAGATTTCTGTTTGGTCTTATCTGTCTATACTGGCTTCTTGGACATACCAGAACAGCACCTCATGCATATTTCTCCCACTGTCTGCTAACTGTCTGAGTTTCTCCTTTAATCACTGTGAAATTAAGTAAGTTATTTTCACTTCCTCCTATTGTTCAGGGAACGAGACGATTCACTTCCAGCAAACGCAAACCGAGTAATATGCATTTGGAGGGTGAAATTACATCTTCAATGTTCTGCAGTTACTATGGTTACCATCCCACAGCATCCCTGCATGCATGGCTAAAAGAAACAGTGCAAAAATAAGTGTCCACGTTAAAAACAAAAGGAGAATCCTGACCTACTAAAAAATAAAAAGTACAAGTTGAGGAATCTAAAAAAAGACTTATTTTCCACTATGATAAAGGAAGAGGGATGCGCCCATGATCTTCTTGATAAACTTGCTTATTTAGGCTTTAAATGTTGGAGTAGATTTTTGCCCCATCTAGAATTGGGAAGATGGATGAAAAATGGTCCACCCTCATGCTCCAGAAATCAGCCAGTGTCAGCGCATGCCTGGGAAGGGGAGAACAAATGTTGCTGTTTTACCAGTAGGAAGCTAACTCCCCGGGGCCACGAACCACAACAGTATTCAGGTTCCTAATGCCAGCCTGGGCAGCCTGCCTTCCTCACAGGGCTCAGTGGTATGTCAGGTGTTATAGTGAGAGCAGGAAGCTCAAGCCCTGTTAAGGGATTGGGCCCACAGCACCAAAAGGACTTGGCGGCTACAGTTGATTTTTGTTGAAGTTATGTGCCTCAGCCCACAGATGCAATACTCAACATCAGGCCAAACCCTGAGATGTGCCTGCATCTGGAGTTGTCCCCCACAGTGAGTGTTCTTCTGGCAGATTTACACAGCTTAGTGCCTCATTTGGACCTAGGCATGACCAAGACCCTAAGCCAGACCCTCCCATGCCAGCTCTGGGAGGAGACGGGTGCACACAACTTTTCTGGGTGCGCCTGACCCATCCTGCCTGGAGAGATCCCTGTACAGCAGGGGTGTCCAGACACCTCCCCATGACTGTGGCTAATGTTGGTGGGGCCAGGGACATCCTTGACCTCTTCCCCATCCTGAAATGTCATGGGGGAACAGCACTAGTCCAGGCCATGGAGGATTTGGAAGACCTGTGCAGGTGACAGCAATCAAGTCCTCAGCAGGCAGGAGGTGCTCTACCCGTGGGAAACGCTGATCCTTGGCAGGAGGTAACTGGAGACTAGCTGGAGGAGAGCGAGCGAGCGAGCAAAACGAAATCTGTCTCTGCTTGCCCAGGAGGAGGAGACCTGAGTCCTCCCCTTTCCACAAGGGCTAAGGCTTCATATCACTGTAACCACAGTGAAGGAGGAGGGAAGCTTTCCTGAGAGGTGAGAAATGTGAGTCTGACCGCCCCCCAGGCTGACTGGACCTCCAGGCAGACTGGATACTTACAATACTCTCAAACTCTCACCCATAAACCATTGCATGCCTAGATGAACATTTACTTATTGCTTCCAGGCAAAGACATTACTAACTGAAAGCCACGACAGCTGTGATTCGAAGAAAAACCTTAGGATTGAATACTACCGTTTCAACAACTGGGCAACTAAACAAAAGAGAAAAACAATCCTACAAGTAGACATAAGCTTTTAAAAAATCCCCAGTATTAAGAGAGTCACACATTTTGAACTTTGACAAACCATGTGCCCTAGGAAATACATTGAGTTAATGGCTGACAGTCCATTCCCTATGTACCTAACTACCCACTCCTACAAATAACTGGCCAGAGAACCAATTCATTGCTATGCCAGTGGCATCACTGGGCAAGTGAATAAACTGCCTTCTGATGGTACAAATGTACAGTCATTTGGCATGGAAGAATTCAGAATAAGTATAAATTTGGGAATTGCTGCAGTCAGCAAAATTAAATGCATGCAACAGTGAGTGGAGGGGAAAGACCGGGGTCCTCCTGGATACCGGGAGGCAGCTGGAAGCAGGACCTGTGTTGTCCTGAGTCACAGCCCGGCCGCACTGACCATTGCTGGGTTTCACTACACACTGGCATGATGGAGGCTTCCACTCCTGGTATAGGGTAGTAGTCTACTTAGAGTGACAATGCTGTGGAATAATCAAATTTATATTTATATTTTTATATTTATTTATATATATAAATATATATTTATATTTATTATATAATCCAATATATCTAGACCTAGACACTGGTCTAGTCATAGAAGGCAATGACGTTATTATCCTGCACATTCTTACTCTTGCTTTTTCTATGTGAGCATCATTGTATCATAATTTTCAAAGTTTTCAATGGAAAAAAATGAAAACTGAATATTACAGCCTTATGATATTGAAAAAGAGTTCCTAATTATTTTCTTCTATGTTTGTTAATTTGAGATTGCAGCACCAAGAAGGTCATTCATTTCAGGGTCACCTTCTTTTTTTATCTGATCTACAAAGGTTGATTGAAAGCAGAGCAACATCTGAATGGTGAGTTCTTCCTTCAGTGTAGATCTCAGAGGTAAGGTACAATTTCAAGAACAAATGACAACAAGGAAAGTCCCTGTTCCTCATTAACAAATGATTGGCATGGGGTAGTGTGAAATGTGAGTGAATAAAATAGAATAAAAGTGTGAAAACGCATCCTGAATTCCCCAACACTTCCCTGCTGTGTCCTTAGGGCATTTCAAGACCTACCTTGGAAAAAGGCTTTGCATAATAATCACTGCTATGATTAGAGCGGCGTTTCATATTATATAATATGTACAATTCACCTGATAAGCATTGCAAGAAGAATTACTTGCAATTAAAGTTTCAAAACGTTCCAGGTTTTAGGACTTCTCCCTCTCAGCCTAACAAAGCAGCCCCATCAGTTTTCTCAGCAGCCCCCCAGTAAAACTCATTTAAAAGTAAGAATGTTCTTTAAAATTCCCTCTAAATGATCACAAATTCATAACAGCAATGATACTAGTGGCCCCAGGGCTATAAGCAGCTCACCAGTGGAGCATTACTGGTCATCAAAGGACTGCAACGTGGGAGCTGAGTAAAACCAGTTTTAGGAGTAACAAGAAGAACAAAGACCAAATACCCACCATATGTAAGACAGACAGTAAATTTGGATCTAACATGGACTTGCAAGCCAGTGAAGAAGTGGCAAGTTGCAGTACATGTCAGTAAAGACAAAAACGAACCCAAGAGGATCCTAGGAGGAAATCATCAACACCATGCAACTTGGGATGCTGAGGATGCTCCGTACCCCAAGACTGAAGCCATTGACAGCGGGACCCAGCAGAGCAATGGAAGGATGAGCATAACACCAGAGAAATGGATGGGTATTAGAAAGTTTTGTGTATATATAATTTTAACAATTTGGACTTGTGTTCATTGCAACCATTGTAACTGAAGTAATAATAACTCCTTCATCGGGCTCTTAAGACTTTAAGTAGACTAATTATTGGCTTTACATCTAATGTGGGTTCCTTTTGCACCTAGCAAGATTTTGAGCTTAACAAGCTGGTAGGTTTTCAAGCAAACTATTGTGTAGCTTGGATGCAGCGAATCGGTAACAGTCATCCTGAGGATACGCTGCTAGCAGAGTGAGACATGTACCTCTACCACTGCAGCTATGCTTTCTTCAGGAAATCAGGCATTGCCCTCCACAAATTCAGGCTCCCAAGCTGCAGATGGACATGGACAGCCCTGGTATCAGGGTACTAAGACAACACATATGCCTGAAATAATAAAAGCTAAGAATTTGGTGCTGCTTGTTGTATACAGAAGGCAGCAAAAAGCAATGAGATATAATTTAGGGGCCCCCTCTTCTCCCTCTTACTGATTTGTATTTGGCTGAAATGTATTTAGAATTATTTATGTTCCATATATAGTTCTCCATGAAAAATAAGTATGTCCTTTGAGTCCTAAATCAACTTCAAATACTATGGCAGATTAATCATGAAGTATCGTTTTGCAACCTCCACCATGTACATAACTTGAATTTTTTTTTCTTTTTAGCAGCATTTATTCTACTAATTTAAAAGCTAGTGAGCAAGATTAAGTATTCACAGCAGTAAACTGTAATTCTAAAGTCATTAGGGAATAGTTAGTGCTCAATACAAATGCTAATGTAGTTTAAACTTGATATAACCTTTCTAGATTTCAGTCATCAGCAAATAAAATGTTAATAAAAACTTCTGGACTGTATCTAGATTTTTTTTGCATTAGTAACCTTGCTATTACAGAATGAACAATAACCAAAATCTATTTTTCTCAAATAATGGAGTTTCCAGTACAGCAAATAACAGTAAGGGGAAAATAAGTTTAAGGAAGAAATCCTCATTCATATGAATTATGAATGCAAAAAAGACACTGCATTCCTGAACAACAACGAAAGCAGGCAAATAATATTAAATACTGTTGAGAAACCCACAATTATGAAATCAAAGAAAATTTGGCCATAAGTAACATAACACTCTATCAGTGACACTTCCTTATCAGATTTGTGACCATTTGTGTAGCCTCTAATCTCAAGCGAAATCCTGACCATCTCATTGCTAATGCAAGCTTCCCGTGTTTAATATGTTTACTGTCCGTGTTTTGTTTTGTTTTTTAAGGTAGAGCAACAAAAAGTACCTGTATAGAGAACAAATCCCACAGTAGCAAATATCCTACACAGTTTGGCAAGCGAACTTCTTCTGAGATGAGCGGAAACTTTAGGGGCGGCTGTAGTGGAGCACTGCCAACGACCCATGGTTAGCAGAATCCATCTATTTCTACATCTGCTCATCCTATTACAAAAGCAGCCCACATTTCAGTTACACCAAAATGTGCAAGTTTTATGATATAAAATGTCTGTGAATCTACAAGCCAACCAAACCACAGATACTTCCCGATGTGTTTTCCTGCTGGATGCGCTATGTGGTAGTCGCAGCCTGCAGCCCACCTCACTCGTGGAGCAGCTGCCCCTGCAGTGGGGATGAGCTCGGTGGGTCCTCCAGTGTGCTGTCAGCCAGAGACATGCTTGCCAAGCCAGCCTGGGAGCAAGAGCCATGCTCAGCCTTGGGAACTGTAACTTCAGCCTGGCAGGTCGGGCACAGAAGGGTGGAGGGGACAGACACAAAAACAGACCTGAGGAACATCTTCTCCAGGGACCACCTCTTTCTCTTTTTCAGGTGTAAGCAGCTTCCCTGCCTGGACAACCTTGTGTGCTCATTTTGGTGCCATAAGCTGCAAAGACCGTTTCTGGTGGTCGCAGGGCTGTCCCTCCCAGTGGAGTCCAGGCCAGCCGATGGTGATGCCATGTGAAAGCTAGCCAAGAGCTGAGCAGCAAATTTTTGTCTGAAAATGGTGCTAGCACACCTTCCTCCAGTGCCAGCTGAAGAGGGAAAGGTTGTTGTCTAGTTAGGGAAGGAGAGCATTCATAGAAGGACCCTGTTAGGACAGCACTGATGCTGGACACTTGCTTTCTAGGTACAACATTAGACAGGGCATTTTGTAACTTCTGATGTGAAGGGAAAAGGTTGGGCATTTTAAACCCAAGGCATCCAATAACCCATCTCCTCGTTCACAGCAGCAACCTCCACATGGTGGGATGGGGCCTCTAGAGGACATCTCCCAGTGACTCCAGACTGTCCCTCCCCACTTCCCTGGTGGAGCTCAGACACAAGCACTCTACTCACCACGGCCCCGGTGTATGAAAACAGGACCGTGCTGTGCGGTTCAGTTACCTAACTGCAGAAATAATTTCGCCTTGTTAATTGAAAATCACTATAGCTTTCTCTAGGATGAAAAAGCCTAAACTATAGAAGCAGGGTCTTCAACATACAAATACTGATTTATATTCACACAGTCTGCCTCCTCTTTGTCATATTATGAATATAATCCCAGGCATTCAGGATATTTTGTTTGCTTTGGTGAACAGATACAGACCTACATGTCTGATATTTTTTATGATAAACTACAGGTTTAATTCTTCCTGCAGGCCCAGCAAAAATCATCTTGGATACTTTGAATAACTGTATGCACACAAAAAAAACCCCAAAACCTCAACCAGTCACAACACAGAGTCAGAATACAAGTCCCAAGGAATAGATATGGGTCAGTAAAGTGAAGGAGGGCCATGAGCATCTTTGAGAGGGTGGTGCTACACCAGAGAGAAGAGTGTGGCTCTGCAACATGTGGATGATTGCAGCGGAGAAGAAATGGTCAGTTCAGCGGGAGGATAAAAGTATGGGGAATGACATTACAGGATCAATAAAATCTTCCTCCACCTCCCACACAGTGAATTGCCTGCAGTGCTACAGAAAACCGCCGAGATTAATTTCTCAAGTTTTGCATTGGCTGCTGAAATCTGGGAGACATGCTGTTTTTGCTCACCAGATCCAGTAATGTAATTAACAGAGCAATGGAGAAAATAAGAATAAATACTAAAAATATTGAATTGCATCATATCTATATAGAATTTTGAATGAATATATTATTACTAAATTGACATACAGTTATTATTGCAGCAACACTCCTAGGGTTCCAGTCTGTCAAGGAAGCATTGGCTGGGGTATGACGGAAGAGACAGACGAAGCATTGTCTTCATTATCAATTAGCTGAATATGGAGTTTATGCAACCATGGCAATTCCTTTGAGCAAAATCATTCTGCCAGTCAATACTCTACTTGCTAGTATGAGCAATCATGTATGGACATAATTTCTTCTATATTTTCTTAATTCTACAGATGATGACAGTTTTTATTGTCATAAAGGGAAACTTTTTACTGCAGTACACACTGAGCAGCAACACTAACCATCAGGAAGAAGTCAGGATTCCCATATGAGGAAGCGTTTTCCCCTAAACCGCGCCACTTAATTGCATTCACAACTGTGAAAAATAGATTAGTGTGGTTTCCTTTTGCGGCATGTGTCAGTGTAATTCTGAGATGTTTGTCTGAAAACAGTACTCTGTTTCACTGCTTCTTGTTCAACAAAGATATTTGATTAGCAAGAACTATGTTGCTCTTGTGAAACTTAAAGCTGTATTTGGAATTAGGACCCTTTTTATTAGTATGCATTAAAATCTGTTATTGATCTCCTAGAGGTGGTAATATAAGTGTCTTTTGTAATACAAAAACAAATTAGATTCTGATCAGGTTCAAAGTGTTCAATCAAGGACTACCTAGCAGCATTTTTAAATGAAATGCAGTTTGTGTTTGGCATTTCAGATCAGCTATTTGATTGAAAGTCAGGAAGAATTCCCAACGATGCAGCATCTCTCTTCCTTTGCTGGGCATCTAAAATGCATCTAGCATTCAGCTGCTGCATAATGTTGACATATTGTTTTGTTCAGTCCAGAGCACTTTGACATTTAATGTATACTATGGTGGCTAACTTAAAAGGGACCGCTGCAGTACATTAGCTTAAAAAACATTTACTTAACATTTTAAACCCAACTTCTTTATCACTAAAGACTGACATGTTCATTAGCAGAATGCAAATGTGTAATGTATCACTTCTACTGATCATATTACAATAATACTAGTCTTCATAAAGAAGTGATAAAATAGGTGAAGACACAGTACAGTGACTTTCTGAGATCTCAGATAAGCTCAGGGACCCACTGTGCAAGGTGCTGTACATGGAGCCCTAAGAGATGGACCTTGTCCTGCAAAGTTTATAATTTATACTTGAAACGACAGATGTAAGGCAGATATGATATTGCGATCATATCCACAATGCCGATACCAAGCAGGGATATTTTCACCTCACCTAACTCAATACTCAAGTAAATCACTCTAGGGCTCCATACAGTCAATAAAGAGAAATACACTTTGAGGATGCAGTTCATCCGATCTCGGCTTTGCAGAAAGCCATCTTTAGTAGACAATCCAAAGTTACCTACTTTTGCCAACCCTAACAGCCAGACCTCATGTCTTCCCAGAACTGCACAACCTGCCATGCATGGGTGTGCAAGGTGAGGGGAGTGCCGTCCTCCATCAGCACAGGCTTCGCTCACACGCGTGGGCGCTCGCCTCAGGCATAGACACGGGTCTCGTTTGTGCTAGTGGAAATCAATGGGTTCACTCTGGGGTGAAAACCAGAGCCCAGAGACACCGGGACGGTGAGTGATTATGAAACCACACTGAGGCAGCAGAGACCAGAATCCAGCTCTTTGGGATGCTCTTTGCTTCATCTAAACTGATGAGATTTTAAACAATTCATCTTTGCAATAGGTCTACTTACAGAACAGCACGAAGCCTCCAGGTTCTCTGATGGGCGGCTGTTGCACGCAGAGATTACTGCTGCCAAATAATGGTCTCAGTGGTTTAGTCTGTTTATTCAGATCTAGATTAACTCAACCCAAAAAAACGCCTATGTGGTATTACAGCTAAAAGATAAAATTAGACAATATGTCACATAAAATACATCCTGGTCAAGGAAAAACTCAAGCCCCGGTGCACGCCACATCCTCTCCTCCAGAGCCGGCTGATATCTCCTGCACTGCAGGGGTGCAGCCCCCGTGGCAGCAACAAGGCTCAGGCTACTGTTTCTAAACAATTTCTGATTCCTCTAGACACCTTGTGGTGCCAGACTTTGCTCAGATTTTACCACCCTTTCACAGTAAGTGGCAATTAAAGGTGTGAGTTTGTAAGTGACATCAAATTCAGCATACCTCTATTCATACTCCTCCCTCCAACCATGATTTTACCCATTTTCTAAGGTTTTCCAGAATATTTCCACTGCCTTCTGCCATTACTAACTACACAGCAAAGCTCCTAAGAAAATGACATGAGCTCTCTGACTGATTTGTTAGCGTTCACTCAAATGATGACTGGCAAATATTGCAAGTTGTGTCGATGAACTTTATTTCTTGCTGCCCGCTGGGCTTAATGGCTATCTGACACCTGCCTTCCTCCAGTTCTCAGGCAGGTAACGGCGGGGCTGGGGGACAGAGGGACACATATCTGTCGTATGGCCCAGAGCACCTTTCTCCCCTCCAGCCTAGTGGAGATGTGGCTGCAAGAGCGCTCAGCCTGCACGGAGCAAGCCCGTGCAAAGACAGACCAGGCGCTCCAGGTGCTGCCACGCACAGAGAATTATGAATCCAAAGCTGAAAGAGAAGGAAAGGTGTCTCCTGTGCTGGCTGTTATTGTGGCCACGTCAACACACCCCAGGCTGGTGAACTGCAAAGGAGGGAAATGGAAGAAAATGCAGGTCCATAACTGGTACATAACATTTCTTCCTTATTGCCCTCTGATTTAACATGTACAAACGTCAAAAAAATTATCACGGTAACTGCCCTATCAACACCAACAATGCATTACCTATCTTTATCCTCTTTCACCATTACCTTTTTTAAATGCTCCAGGATGATGAGAAAACTAAAGGACAGTGATTGCTGCAAGCCCCACAGAAAAGTCTAAGGACTAAAAGGTTTTCTTTACAGGTGAAATCCTTTGCCCGTACCGCACCGAAAGCAGGTTGTGGTGGGGCAGCATGCTCCCAGCAGCTCCTGCATCTAGGGGGTGAGAGAGAAACAAGCCTTTTCTCCAAGGTCACATTGCCCTGCCTGAGCAGCGCGTGAGATAGTGCCGAGCCTGGCTGGAGAGGGACACCGCAGCATGCTGGGTGCCAGCCTTGCTGCCGATGAGATCGCCTGGAAAACACAACACAGCAGGATCTCTCCAGTAGCTGAAGGTCGCTAAATCCAAGCCAATGCAGCTGGATGCCTCATCCATGTCCTTGCTGCCCTGCTGGAATGGTGTCACGAACCGGGAACTCCGGCGCCAGAGTTCGAAGTACAGCAGTGAACCATGGAAAGGAAAGGCCTGTAGTCCCCAGCAGAGCACTGAATGGGGCTTGTTCCAAGCCTAATCAAACTATTATTTTCAAATAATGAAATTAAGATTTAGCAATTTAATTTGTATTTTTTATTAACTAAAACTCAGTCATTTGCCACCTGGTAATAGCATTCATTATTGCACAAAAGCATGTGGCTTACTATATCATGCTGGAAGCACTCTACGTATAAAAGCAGAAGGCTAAACTCACCTTAAGCTAACTTCATTGAAACCAGTTACTCCAGGATCGAGCTCTACCCGGTTACAGACTTAAGTCCTAACTTCTGAGGATGGCATCAATCCTAGGTAATAAATGGTGCTCACACAAAAACTACAGGAAAAACTGTTTTAATTTACTGCAGCACCAGTCTAACCCACCTCCGAATGGAAACTGCAGGCTGCTGAAGTTTTGACATTTGAACATTTTCAATTAGTTGACACACTAGTAATTTGCTTGGTATTATCCTAAATAATAATACATATTGTGACTGAATTAATTGGCAAGCAGCCAACGACTAATTAGGAAAAAGTTAATTATGTACTTGTCGTGAAATGCACTCTATTTATAGCAAAATGTGTTGACTTTGAGTCAGTCTTGATATTTACAGTGAATTAAAAGTTACCACAGAGTGTAAGTATTTATGCTAAGGACAAATTGTTTGGAGGGGAAAACAGAAGAGGGAAGGACGTGCCTGCAAACTCCAGCTGGGGGTGGACGGGTTGGGGTGGAGCATCCCATCGCCTCCTCACAAATCACTTTGTGGACTGCCAACACAGTGGAGAGGGGAACCGAGGAGGGGCAGCCAGTCTTCACCAGGCACTACCACAAAACAGCCAGCAACATCTGAAAAGATGCAGATAAATTGCGGCAGACACCAGTTGTGCCTTCGCAATGAAACCTGCGAGCAAACCTCTGGGTTACCAGGGGATTTCCTCAAAGATTCATTTTGGGGATCAGTCTCATTAAAGACTGTAACCAAAAGCAAGAGGGCGGTAATAATTTGTTGATGATACCTAGTTAGGAGGAGTTCTGTCAATTCAGAAGAGAACTGAGATTGCACACAGTAATAACCAGATGACCTTGAGGTCTGAACTAATAGAAACGGATGGAAATCAATTGTGCGAAGTCCAAGGCCATACACCTAGGGACTAATAATGAGCATTTCTGGCATAAGCAGAGAGCTCATCAGGTAGAGGACAGACACCTTGATGTCTAGACAGACACTTCTAGATATCCAGAGGCACTGGCTGATCACAGAATCACTGCAAACCACTAGTGTAAGGCAGAAATGGCACCAAAGATCCTAGAACATACCAGAAGTATTTCCACAGAGATGGGGAAACAGTAACAGCATTCCACAAAGAAATGGTAGGATCTCCCCCACAGTACTGTGTATGAAAATATGGCATGCTTACATGTTTAAGAAAGGTGACCTCAAAGTGGAAGAACAGCGATGTGGCATTCATGATGCTATAGAAGATTAAGTGTTTAACTTACAAGAAGTAGTGGGGTAAGAATGTGCATATTTATTATCAGGGAGGAAAAGGAATTGGTTAAGCTAGAGGACACTAAGAAAATAAACAGGTACAGGTATATTGCTAACATAGTTATACCAAAAATAGGAAGAACACTTCTAATCAACATAAGAACTGAGCAGTGAGGCCACTAAGCTAACTACTTTTAAGACAGAAGGTGATACAGATATGAAAGAAGTTGCATGAGATGACTGTCTGCAACTGTGGGAGCTGAAGGCCCCTTTGGAGCATCTTCCAGTGCCTGAGCTCCACTGCGAGCTCGAACAGAAAGCCCTGGTGTCTGCTGGGACTCTTCCCATGTGACCTCTTGCAGTTGCCACTTGCGCCTAAAAAAAATCATGTAAAGAAGTTGTTTTGTAGGTTTTTTCCCTGTAGGAGCAGAAACCCCAGCTTTCTGATGAAAGAACGTAATCAAATTTAGTCATTTTAGCCAATTTAGTCATTTCTTCCCCATGCCAAATGCAGCAAACTAGCTGGTTCCACCTCACACTCAGGTGACCTAAGTGGACCGGAATGTCACTAATTTATCTATGGAGAGGGTTATTTAGCATTCCTTTCTGGAACTATTTGCAACAATGGAATCCCAAAACTGAGGGTATCCAAACATCATAGGGATGGCAAAACTTTAGCTTAGATCATCAACTTTTACCCTGACTTCCTAACCCTGAAAATTCTCCACTGTCTGTAACTAGGCAATATCCCACAGTGACAGAGACAAGTAGCTTTATTTGAAATTTTCCAAACTTGGTACCAGAAAAGTGTAACTCATAGACTGTATTATTATATTATTGTTATTACTAATATAAAGCATGGCTCTTTTTCACACCGTTATATGAAATAAACTTTTCAACTTTAACTTCAATATATATCAGATAGATGTCTTCCTGTCCATATTTCCTCCAGAATGAGAACTAAAATAACATAATAGGCATTAAATAATCAAATAAAAAAAATGCATCAGCATCTTGTGTTGTTATGAGAGGTACTATGCAGTACAATTTACAAGGTAATAGGCCTATTCATCATAGGCACATCATTCATTCCAGTTTCTCTGCTCAGATGATGCAAGGCAGGAATTTTGATGGACTATTTGTCCTTGCTTTGATTAAGAACAAAACATGGCTTGAAAATAAGAAACTTTGCCTGCCATTCCGCATCTCTGAAATACCATTCTTGTGTTACCAGCATGGATCAGAAGTACTAAATATGCTGATCACAACGTTATGAAATCAAAGGTTGCACCCAAAGCCCATCTTTTTTAAATTCACTGTATCAAACTGCGATAAGGATCACAGAGACATCCATTTATCTTTGCATTCTAAACTGCCCTGCTTCGGCAGCATGATAACCCAGGGGTTAATCGAGGATTCACTGCACCTGGATTCAACTACCTGCTATGGCCCAATCATCCCGTATGACCCTAGAGAGGTGTCTTAGGCTAAAGAAAATGATGTGCTTAAATACCTTCAGCAATCTACCTTTACTCTATAGTAGTCTTCTAGTCTACTATGTCTTTCTGACTACATCTACACAGAACCTGCTCTGCTCTGTTCTTCACTAACTGGGGATGAAGATGAATAAGGATTGTGAGGCACTTGGATATTATGGAAATGAAGCTATAAAAAAATCTTTTAGCAATAGTTTTTAGTGCAGTGGCAAATGTGTACCCTGCTCTGTGACATTAAGGGTTGGCCTTTGCATGACTCTCTCTGGGAAGAAATGTTCTTGCCTTCGATGTGCTTCGACACAGATTTTGCTCCAACCTAATTTTTCCAGAGGGCTCTTTTAATTGCAATGCACAAGATAACTGAGGCTGAAGGGATCCAACAAGAAAAGAACAACCTTCAAACAACACTCCTTTTTAATTAAGACCTTGTTTAGTTGCTCTCGTTCCAAGAGTAGATGAGTTAAAGGCAGGTGAAATGCATGGGTGTAAGATGCTGTCTTCTCCCCAGCTAGCTAACTTACCACAAAAACATGCTGCACCCACAGCTAGAGACAACCATCAGCAGGTGTTAGGTCTTAAATCCTGCTGGGCCCCACACTGCTCACTTCTGCACGTCAGCCAATGCACCAGACAGTCCTGCATTAACCTGCTGACTCCAGATCCTGCTTTTCTGTGCCCACTGTTGCCATGTTTCCAGCCTTCTCGGTGTTTCCTAAATAGTCACAACTCAAAAGCATTGTAATGCTCCCCTGCTTTCATGGCGATACACTCATAGGTTTCTTTGGCTTGGTCACTAAATCAGTGGCACAAGCAGAAACGTCTTTGCTAGCTGGAGAAGCCCAGAAGTGCCTGTGGGCACTGCAGGTGTCCAGCTGTGGGACCTAAGACTGCAGCACGATCCCCAGACTGCACAGCACCTAATGCGTAATTCTGTCCCGAAATACCATTTAAAATTTTCATTTCATGGTCTGTGGCATTTCCAGTTTTTCTTTCCATTTTAAATATGCTGATTTCACAAAGTACAAAAGCAAACTTCCTTTCATAATCCTGCACTTCGCAAACTCCCACTGCAGCCTGACAATCAAGCTGAACCCTCTCTCCCATGAACTGCCATCTACAACATTTAAGGGGCAATGTGAGCTTTCTCCCCCTCTGCCTCTCTTGGAGGTTTCTCAGAGATATCCCATGGGTCTGAAATCTCTCTTCCTCCAGGTAGACTGACCCAGTCCTTTCTCTTAAAACAATAAATGACTTGCCTCTTGTAAAAGAAATGGCACTGCCGTACTTCAGGCTGGAAAAAGTCAGTCTGATCAACCTGAGTGCACGCAGGGGCATCTGCACCCCTGCCGATGCTGCTTTAAAGGTGCCTGCGTTGCACACATCTCCTTCCAAAGTCTTTCCAGCTCACTCACAAACATTCGTTAAAACTGGCATATACGACTGTCAGTGAGGATCCAATTTTTTAAAGCTATTTTTCAGAACAATTTGTACTGTTCCTACAAGACAAGAGACGCTTCATGCATTGTAGCTCTTGTTATGGCATGATCTTCCTAAAGCTGCGAGACAGAGCAGTTGCTGTAAATCATTGTTACTTCCAGGGCTCGCCGTGGTACAGGCAGCTGATGTCAGTGCCGTCGCGCGGACATAAACGAGGGCAGAATGAGATGCCATGGTTACTTCCACATCCCTGACAGGCAAGTAGGTGCCTGAAGGAGGGAGAGGCACCCACACGTCTTGGCTTTGCTTCAGGCTGGGAATGGCATATGCTGACAAGAAGCAAGAGGACTGGAAGATGGAAGGGCTGTAGGACAGAAAGACATGCCTGATAAGCTCCAGGACAGACAGGAGCATTGCATTGTGCAAACCGGGTGTCCTAACGAGTATTTAGTACTTGTAGGTGCACCCTCCAATGACCTGATGTCCCGCAGGCACCCCATTTTCCTGTCACCGCCAGCAGTGGTTTGAAGGCACAAGCTAGCCGACAACAGGAAATTAGCTCCATGCTGTGGTGTGATGAGAAATCTCAGTCCACTAGATAAACAATCCACATTTTTCAAATGATATGCCCAAATAAGTGTTTATTTGATGAACGCTGCTAAAGAGCATTTTGCACTATCAGCTAAACAGTAGTACTTGTTTACAAACCAGGCTAATTATGGAGCCATCATATTTACTGTTTTATGAGCTAGCCAGTAAACGAGACAGACCTTCTGCAAGATTAAAAATCAGAATTTGGCCATAAAGCGCTACTAATCTTTGACTCCATCTATATGTACTCAGAACCATTTCAGTGGAACACAGAAAGGAGAACTGTGAGAGGATGGACTGATAATTATTTCTCCTTAATTAGGATTTGATCTTTTGTACATTAGGGGGATGAAAACAAGCCCAGATACACACACTCCTATTCATTCGGTAATTCTAAATGACATGGAATTAAAAGCAAAGCGGTGAATCCCTCACTCAATATACACACACGATTCCCATTAAGGATAATGGTTATTTTGCTGTGACCAGCATGTGTTTTGAATGTTTAATTTCCATCATAGGTTTCTATTCAATTAGACCTATTGGCAGCAAGACTTAAATGCTAAGAAGGAGGAAGGTGAACCAGAGGTTAAAAAAAAAATACTAATTGCCTATGCAGTGTTTTCCAGAGCTGCAACATCTATGCCTCTCCCCTATAAAACAATGTTATTAAAGCAGACTTCAGTCCTTCATTATTTTTACACATACATTAGGTGCAACTACGGCTGGCACCCAGAACAGTAGCAAAGGGAGGAACCAGTCCCATGTGCCATGCTCTCATCAAAACAAAATGCCACAGTGAGGTGCACTGCTCCTTGTTTGAGGGTCCATTGTGAAGTGAAAACTGGTGTGCAGTACCACCAGCTTGCCTGAAGATGTCTGAGGACTCTGGTCACGAAGCTGTACCAGTCCATCCATCCCTTTCTCCTTCCACACACAAGCCCCTCCAGTGCAGCCCACGGAGAACACGTGCAGCCTCCGACTTGTGATGGCAACCACAAAGTGAAGAGAGTTTGATAACAAATTAAAGCAACCTTTTTTCCCATGCCTTCTGATTGCTGAGAAGGTGAAGTTTGGCAACCGCCACTGGAGCACAAAGGTTTTTCTTTGCTGGAAATACAAGCTTGGCTACAGAAACGCCTTCTCCGCATGATGGATTGACAATAGTTTTCCAAATGATAGATTCAGTTCCTCTTAACACTACCAGGACTAATCATACTGGGCTACTCGCTGTCATAAATCAAAACAAATGTAGATAGATGCTGCGGGAAGTAGTTCCGATCACATGTCCCACCCAGGTGAGCCAGGAGGCATGGGGGATGCCAGGACCCCCGGGGAGAGGGGGACACCTCTGGAGAGTGGGAGAGGCCCACTGCCCCACTGCTCTCACCAAAGAAAACCCAAAATACCCTGGTTTCATTTGCTTTGCCAGACATTTCTACAGGGTGGTGCTGCAGCTGAAATATCGAGTTCCTGATTTTCTGAGCCTAGCCATTAGACAAAGCTGGAGATTTTCAAAAGTGGAAAAAATATCTCTCTATCATAAAAGCTCTAAAGTCAACAAAAGTATACAAAGAGGAGTGATCCTGCTGGGAGGTACCTGTAATTCACTTTGATGGCTAACCATAGGACACGATTTGTGCAAGGGTGTCCCTGAATTTTAAATGGCATTTTCTCAACACATGACTGATTTCTCTGATGGACTCCTGTTATTTTTGATACAATATGCAAGCTCACAGTGAAATCTTGCTCCTCATCCTTGTGCAGCTCACCTACCTGAACTTCACGAGCTGAGAAAAACTAACAGCATTTTACCCTCTGGCCAAACACCTCCAAATACTTAAAAATACAAATGCTGATTCCCCTCATCCTATATCAAAAGCATGTGTAAAGCTCAGATTGAACAGAAATTCATCAATAAAACTAAAGAAAGCTCTAGACAGAGCCTGAGTAGGAAAAATAAACCTTTTCAAGCCAAGGTGATCACTGATTAAATAAGCACTGAATGGAGCTGACGAACCAGGCCAGTACATTCGCTCCCTGGGCATACTGGAAGGTACATCCAAGGAGAGAGAAAATAAAGGGAAAAGCAACAAAGGACAAGAAGACAAAAAAGGGTCACATTAGAGCCAATGATGGATATACACATCTATCAGTTATAACATGGAAACAAAAAGCAGAATCCTGGCTGCAATTGGCTTTACCATCCCTTGAATTCAAGCTGGGCGCCTCCTCCCAGCCTGCCAGCACGCCCTGACAGCAGACTCCGCGGGACTCACAGACAAACCAGGCTGTGGATGAGGTTGTCCGCCCAGATGAATGCCCCCTCCTGCGCAGAGCCCTGTACCCCCTCACCCCTCTGCAGAGCCCCCCCATCATGGCAGAAAGAGCCCCAGCTGGGACCCCTTTGAGCCACCTATTCATATGCATCAGCAGCACTCGGAGTCTTTGTTCAAGTGACAGATTGAACCATGCCAGAGAAGTGCACCCTGCACTGGGTGAAGGGGTGGTAGCAGCAATAGTAGGCGATGAACTTTGCCATAATTTGTCTTACTTATAGTCCACAGGAAGTACACATCACAGTATTTGCTCCGTCAGCCATTACACAGCACATCCCATCTGTGCACCGATAAATTATGCACAAGGGAATAGCACCTGCCACATGCCCCTGCTTGCAAACCCAGTCTCTCGTGGTGTTGGGGTGCAGCCCTGAGCAGGTTAGCACCAACAGCGCTGCAGGGGTGTCTGCCTGCTCTGCAGTGATGCTAGGGAGAAAGAGAGAAGTCTGCACCTGCAGATGTTAGCCACACTAATACTGGTCTGTGAAAGCCTGTTTTCCCAAAATAATTAACTGGCATGAAGGACAGCCTGGTGTGGTGCTACACTGCATTATGGTATATAGGCTGGTGTTCATTTTCTCACTTTATTTTTTCTATTTTCTGAAGAAGCCTTAGAAATCAAATCTATTTTCCCAACCATACCATTCTTCCTCATTTGAGGAGTATTGGTTCATGGTCCTGATAGACCTAACAGTACCCTGCTTCCTTTTGTAGCCTTTTCCTAGATCAGGTACAACATCGTCAGAAAGATGCCCATTTGCGGGCTCTAAACTCTACACCCTCTCCTAATAAAATCAAAGACAGCTTTTCAAGCTCTGGCCTGCAAGCAAGTATATTACTGGTTCCCAAAGAAGTTCATAAGAAAGAAAAAATGAATCATTTATTGATTATCTGACCTCACAATGTGTTAACTTTATTAGATGTCTCAGTAAAAAGTGTGGGCTCTTGAACAAGAATTACTTGGAGAATGCTACGACCCCAAATTCCACACCAGTGAACGTGAGGACATCGGAGTCATAGCTCTGGCTTCATTTGTGGGAGTAGGCACTTATATGCACAAATGCAAGAAATCACAGCCTGGCCTGGCGGACCTGGAGGCTGCTGTCAGACCCCACTCACTGCCGGGGGAATTCTGGTCTGCACGATGAGCCACCCACTGCGCAAACACAGCAAACGCTGCCAAAGAAGGGATCTCTTCTGCACCCATCAGCACGAAACATGAGCATACAGGTATTTGCTCTGGAGTACAAGAACTAAAAAACAGAAGGGGCAGATGGAAATTACCTAGGGCTATCGGATTATGGTGGGTCTTCCTGGTATCTAGGGCCAAGTCCTTCATATCCTATCATTTACACAGGTAGCCTCATTGGAGTCATGTGCAATAAACACTCAGTAAAATGGACTGGATTTGGTCCCAAAGAGTACTTGATCAAGTCAAATAAACCATTTTCCTAGGCAGTTAAGACAAATCACTCAACATTTGATTTCTTTTTATTAGAACAGCGATCAATCCCTATATCAAACATAATATACTCTGTACATTTCTCTGCAACAAACTGAAACTGCAATTTTTGTAAACTTTTCATAGGATTACATGATCACCACAGCCTGAGTCAGTAGAAAGATCTGGTAAGACTGATCTGATAAGAAATAAGATGGGTGAATTATGCAGAAGACAGTTTCTGTAAAAAATCCTTCATGTGCTCTGAAAATTTTGAGAGCTTGACAAATAATTCCAAAAATAAGGAGTTTCCCTCTGCTTTTGAATATGTATGGAGTGGAAGAAATACTTGCTTGACACCCAACGGGGAATCAGGATATGAACACAGCAGCATCATTCTGCTTTTCCTTTAGCCCTGGGCAACCTCTAGACGTACAAGCCTGACTCCTCCAGCTGTACCAGAGGAGAACAGAGGATACAGGGAACGGCGCTAGAAATCACAACCAAAAGTGGATTTCCAAAGCTGTTGGATTGGGATCTTAACATAGTATTTTGCATGAGTATTTTGCATGAGTACTGACTTCACTTGAAATACAAAGAACAATGCTGTGTTCAGATGTAGCTATACAGAACCTGTCACATTCTCAGCACATTTTACTTTGTGAATACAAAAATTAGCATATTTTGTGCTATACACAAAGAAATGTCAAGTAGGTAACATAAAACCCCAAATGACATAACCAATAAATCTAATTTAAAGAGCAGTGAGTATAATAATAAACTTTACAGAATTCCAGTGTCACTGTTTCCGACCAGCCATGGTAAAATGTTACTACCGCTGAATTTCAAAACCCAAGGTTAACTATTATGGGCAACAGTATCTAATACCAGGCTGCAAAGCCCATTAAGATACACCATCTGTGCAACGGCTGTCCCTGGGCACGTTTTATTTATAAGATAAAAATAATGGGCATGATATGAGAAAACCTAAGAAATAATTAGGAATTAAAACGTGGTTTTATACAGGAATGAGCATTTTAAAATATAAGTATCTAAAAATATACATACGTCTATGTTTAGTACAAGGAAAAGCACAATGATCTTGCATTGTAAATTGGCATCCTCGTGATAAAACCTCTTCCTAAGCAAGAAGGATTCTTCAGTGTCATGGTTAAGTCATAGATGTGGCAAGTGAATGGCAGTGATACAGGCCACAAGTGGCGAAAAGATCCCTGACCACAAGGATGACACCATGTCCTGATGCAAAAATAAGACTTTCAATATATGATTTTGAGAGGGTTTTTTCCCCTCTGACTTTTACTAACTGTTTGTTCACACAACAGCTAACACAGGGCAGGGTGACATTTGAGGGGAGCACAGCAGTCTGCTTACATCAACTGTAACATCAAGACCAAGGACTGAAGTTTTAAAATTACATCTTTTTTGTAAGGATACTATAAAACTAAGGTTTTAGTAAACTGAGAGTAAAAAATACTACTCCTTTTTTGTTTGTTAAAGATCAATGTCTTTATGAATATTTTCACATTTGTAAGTGGCATTGAGGCACATTTATCATATAGATTATAATTAATACTAGTCTGCTCCCATGCTTTGGCTGAGTAATTTTTTTTTCTGCTGGGAGATCTCAGTGCAACCATGGAGGAGGGTGGCACAATGAATCTCTAAGTACAGCATGGCTTGGCAGATTGGTGCACAAGAAAAAACCTGCTATCAGCTAAGGAAAACAACAGGCAAACATGCAACATCAGGGCAGCCACCTCCTCAGCAGCATCTTCCTCCAGCTCGAACATCCTAAAACTGCATGAGAGTATTAGGAAAACACTGCATTAATTGCAGCCATTGGTATTGCAAAAGGTGAAGCAGTCTCAGAAAACCAATTTCCTTTCCACCCCCAGCTCATCACCCCCAGCGAAGCGTCAGGTCGTGCAGTCCTGCTGCGTAGATGTCCTCTGGCAGCAGTGGGGCTTCCAGACACAGTGGCAATAGTACTGTCCCCACGGGCATTTAAAACGGAGTCGGGTAACTATTTCATTGATACTCGCTTTCCTTTGGAAATGAATCAAGAGCAAGGTAAACCCCTCTATGTGCAAAGAAGAGTGTGCAGAGATAGCAAAAGAAGAGAAGATGCCCTCACAGGGGCTTGCTTCTCCATCTTCTCCCCATCAGCAGAGCAGGGTTTGCTTTCCTGTTGAATGGCTTCATGCCCCAGCTCACGGGTGGACACAATTCACCCAAGACTCTAGAAAAACCCCCAATTTCCTACTTTGGCTCTGCTCCAGCCTCACCTTCATGCTGTGCCTGCAGGTTGAAGGTGGCTGCAGTCCTGCACCTGGCTAGGGCACTGGGCAGCCGGGCGAGGACAGCCCCGGCAGGGGCAATTGCATGGAGAAGGTCCCCAGTAAATGGCTGCACAGCGCGGGGGGAAGAACAGCAGAGCTTTTTGATGTCATTTCTGTGGGTCTGCAAGAAGATCAGCACACATCCCCCAAAGTCCTGCCCTTGTTCGTCTATCTCCCCTCTAGGCTCGCAGTCTCCAGCAAAGCATACGAACTCCTAGCTTTAAGCTGACATTTGCATCAGCTCAGACGAAGCAACGGCCACCCTGCGCTGGTCTGGGAGCTGCCTACTGCCCGGTACCCGTGCCAGAGAACACCAGCACCAACGCAGGCCAACCCGCGGGATGCTGAGCTTTGAAGCCCTACGCGACACTGGTGGGTGCCCCTGTCAAAGAGCCCTGCTAACAATGTCCAGCTGATGAGGACACTGCAGGCAGGAGAGTGGGAAGGGAAGAATGCGGGATCCCTCTTTGAGGATATTGGGTTTGGAAATCTGTATCTATTAATTATGAATAAATGTAACTGAAGTTGCATTTTTTACTTCTGTTGAAGTAAGAGCTTCTATTTGGAGCGAGACTTTGATATTTGCAAAACCGAATATATAAGCAAGGAATTCTAGTAAAGTTTCCCTGGCAGAAAACTTCAGCAATTTTCTAATTTGTTTATATTTTTGCTGACTGACGGAGAAAAAAATATTCATTGACAGGCCCAGAAATAAGTGTAGAAATGCTCAGAAAATAGTAACTTATAAATGCTACTTTCATATAACATTTCCCCACTTACCAAGTCTTTCATATTTCCAAATGAATGAGGTAATGTTAAAATCCTCTGCAATCAGAAAATTGTTTTCCATATAACCCACATGCTATCTCTGCCTGCCTGTCATGTGCCCTGATTGCTAACGTCTATTAATTGTTTTTACTTGCTCATCCAATATGAACTCCGCTATTCATTTTTGTTATCCTCTAAAGATATATATCCTGTAAGCAACAAAGCTGTACGTTCTCCTTCTTAGTTTTTTCAACACTTTAAATAATCTGCTCCACATCCAACCAAGAATTTTAAAAGAGGTGCTTGTGCCGTTAATATTGTTATTCATATGTGAGGACATAAACTTGCAGACAACTGGAAGAAAAGTCCTCTTGTGCCAGTATTTTCAGTACGTAGTATACAGGCAGCTCAGGTAATTAAAGGCTTGTCAGCCTGACAGTGATCCCAGAGAAAATAATGAAATGGCTGAGAGGGACTTGATTAATAAAGAAATAAAGATGGCTAATATAATTACTGCCAATCAACATGGGCTTATAGCAAGCAGATTTTGTCAAACTAATTTGATTTTTTATGGAGTTTCAAGTTGCTAAAAGTAACCATGATGTTATAATAGACTTCTAAAAGCTACTTTAGATGGTGCTTACTATGTGATATTTTGATTAACCTGAATGATATAAAAATCAACATGACATACATTAAAAGGATTAAAGCCTGAGTAAATTGATCATTCATTAGGGAATTGCTCTTGAACATGTGTTTCCAGTGGGATCCTAAAGCCATTTGTTCTTAGCCCTACTCTTCTTTATGTTTTATCACTGATCTGCAAGAAAACATAAAATCATTAATAATAAAGTTGGCAGATGGGACAAAGATCAGAGGAGCGGCTAAATGAGGAGACAGAGCCAGTGGTACAGAGGGGACTGGGTTGCTTTGGGAACCAGCACAACCAACCAACATCAACTCCAACAGAGTCAGACAGAGACCATGCTGCTAACAGAGGGGGCTCTATTCTCAGAAAAAACAAATCTGGAAAGAGCTGGGGGGCACTGAGGGGTTTTCAGCTGAACAGGCATTTGAGTAAGATGTTCTGCTAAAAGAATAAATGTGATCCCTGTATGTGGAAATGCTGAATGGGGTAACAGGCTTTTACCTTAGTGTTCAATCAAACACAAAAGTGTTCATCCGGTTTTGATGCCTGCAGTTCAAGACAGATGTTGGGTAGTCAGAGGGAGTTCAGAGAAGAGCCAAAAGAATTATGAAAGAGTTAGAAAAGATGGGTCACATGAAAAAGTTCAAGGTGTTCAAGATATTTAAGAACAAAAAGTATCTGCTCACAGCCCAAGATGCACCATGTCGAACACAAATTCGACTTAGAGGGTTCCCCAGTCTGGCAAAGACCCAAGAACTGGAAACTGAGCCAGGACCATCCATTCAGATATATGGTGTATACTTTGTATAGGGAGGATGATTTCTAACTGGAATACCTTTTCAGTTCTGTGATAAATGTCACATCACTAGAAATTAAACACTTCACAGGATTTTTCTCTGAAAGGTATGTCCTATTTCAACCTAAACTCATTTCAGAAAAACACATGGCCTGTGTCATCCAGGGGTTTAGAGTAGCTGTTCTTGGAGTCTGAAAACCTACCACTCTACAAAGGCGTTTATTTATCAGGCAAATACAAATTTCCTTTAAAAAAAGTTCTTTTTTTCTGTTTTCTTTCTCCTGGAAAAGCTTATTTTTCTTGTTGAAAATTCTTTTCAACCAACATCCTTCTTCTTCACCCACTCCCAAAATTTTAAGATGTCAGTTGTAGACCAATGATTCTGAATCCCAGTGTCCAAAATGCTGCAAAGTCCTGATGAAAATGGGCTACCAAGAACAAATCCTGCAAGATTCACAGAGAGAGAAAGGATAGAAAGGGATGCTGTAGACAAGAGACCTCAGTTCTGACCCCTGCTCCCAGGCTGTTTGAAAAAAAGACTGTTCTAAACAAGGCTGGATAGGCTGACAAATGCCTATCTTAAAGCTTTAAGTTATTACAGGGCTTGGCTGGATTTATATTGATAACCTACGGATGAAATGCTTTTTATCAATTTCTACTTGCCCTCTAAGCAAGCTATGCTTTTTGTGCATCTGTATATTTATAGCAAACCTATACTTTAAATGACCTTTAGCAGCTAAAATAATTACCCCCAAACATTATATCACTAGAGAAATCAGTGAACTGGAAAAAAAATATCACTAAAATTTGCAACATAACCTGTAGAAATTGAGCAGAATAACAGATGGCTCACAGTCTTTTTTCTCCAATTAATGGCTAAAGAGAAATAGCTTACTTGGGGGAAAATGACACTTTCAATTTAAACTTGGAGTATTTTAAGGCAATAATTTAGGGGAAATTCCAGCAGGCAATCAGCAACTGTTATGACCCTTAATATTTCAGGACTTGACCCTCACAGGGGCCAAACCCTGGCCTGCCTCTCAGGATCACATCTTTATTTTATGCTAAGTCTTGTTCCTTGCTCCCATTAAAGTCACTCCAAACCCAAAATCATGAGATAAAAAGGTGGTGAGAAAAGATATAAATAATATGTGCAGTGCAGAATAAATTCACATCTAAATTACAGGCCAGGGGAAAAAACACCTTCTGCAGAAGGCTCATCACATCCACTGCCTTTCCTTTCATATCTATTTTTCTACCTTCATTCCCAGACTATTTACTGTTTAATAACTCATTCAAGGTCTTGCTTGAACGCTTTGATGCTTCTCGCTTGAATAGATTTTCTTTGGAACATACTCCCTAAGCTGTACGCATTACATTTGCTATGAAACATTTTTTGTCCAATATATTCTCTTAAAAAAAAAAAACAACTCCCACAATTTTCAGCTAAGTTTTTCAAGACCATCCCTGACTTCGGCATACCAAAAGTTATCAAAATGGTCATTGTGGGGGTGAAGGTAAATTCCTATTAAGGTATCTTTGATATATTTTCATTTATGCCACTGAGTTTTATTTTATATCCAGGCTTCTAGATGTTCCTTACTTTGCATGAGTAAAAACACTCTAAAAACATCCAGCAGAATTGTTCAGTCCCCATGCAAACATATTTCCCAGTTAAAAAAATTAGGAATTTGATCTGTGGAGTGACAGTAAGATCAGAGCCCAGTAATGATTTATTTATGACATTGTTAGTGATGTCTTTGTCTTATCAAGCTTGACTCCTACTGTGATTAAGGTTTTGTTTCTACTGTTTACAATGCAAGGAGATTTTATCCACCTTAATTATTCCTAAAGATTTTCACTTTCACCACATTGAATTTCTGAACATTCAATGGCTGTTTACTTTGTTTCTGATTCATTTCTCAAAGACACTTGAAAGTGCATTTTTCTAAAGATTTTTTTTCCTTTCATTTTTCAATCCCTTCTGGATGGTGTAAATATTTTTCTTCCGTATTGATTTTTGTCCTTTTTCCCTGCAGCAAATGCTAATTATTTTACTAGAGTTAACTGAAACTGACTCATCTATTTTTGTTTAGCAATTTCAATGCATATATTGCTATTATGCTCCAATAACCTTGCCCACCAGCATCATTAATGCAAGCAAAGCTACAGGAAAAGTATTTGTTAGTTAAATTGTTATTTTAATTAAAGATAATAGTTTCTGTTAAATCCTTTATTCTTGTGTATTCCCTTATGAACTATAATGTTAATTATCCCAAGGTGTCAGTAAGAAGTTTAGGCTTGCAAAGTCAAGCATCCAATAGATAGGAAATGCCAAAACCAAGATAGGCATAGATGCCCAATTTGAGCTTCTCGGCACCATTTTAACACAAACAATGGCAGTCATTAAACATAACAATATATTAAGCATCCAGCAACAGTAGAATATATCCAGCAACAGTCCTGCATCTAGCTGTACAGATTAGGATGCTATCCAGTATTCCTTATAAAAAGGGTAATTACCGTCACCTAAATCAGCTGTTTGTAGTGTTGCCTCTGAAACCTGTGGAGACTCGCTCTGCCTGCTCAAGGCCAGTGGGTGAGCAAGGGCTGGTGAGCTCAACCCTGCCCACAGGATGCAAGCCAGGTAGAAGCCCAGCACCCTCCATTCCTGCAGAGGTCAACAGGGACTGGTGTAGCTCAACCCGTCACAAATGTCAGTCTTTAAAGAGTGAAAGCAAGAGTTTGCGTTTCCTCCTCTAGAAGCTTCAGAGAGAGATGATCAACAGATGTATGTAGCGAGTTTTACTAAGCAAAGTACAGGCCTAAATGTTCTAATGTGTTAATCAGAACAGGAGAACAAGCTGTACAATTGTAGAAAGAGTTTCTCTGAGAAGTTCTTTGCTTTTTTTTGGCTGTGGGTGACCTTGGATGCAGAAAAAACTACTGAAAGAAAGTGCTCGCACTGTACTTCATGGCTGAACACCAGTAACCGAGCTTATGTTCTTAGCAGAGTGTTTCATCAGCTGTAATGGCTGTAAGGAACACATTCAGAAACCTGGAAGGACTGCGCTGGGAATAAACCAAAATGGTGTGTGAAAGAAACCCTGCTGCAGTGTGAGCAGACACCACCATGCAGCCAGCGGTTCGATTCGGTTCGGTTAGGTTCGGTTCACTCCACAGCACGCACGGATGCCGACACAGGAAAACCATCAGAAGCAAACTCAACGAAGAAGCTTTGTGAGGCTGATCCTCTTAATTTTTCAGGATAAAATTTCAAGCCCAATTACAAATAAACCCTACTTATTCTGGATTTTGACCAAAATCATCCACAGGAAACCTGTAAGAGCAGAGCAGGATTGGAAACCTCACAAACCGTTTGGTGTCTTGATTTACTCTTTAACTGAGGGCACCACAGCCTCTCCAGCAGCCGCTGTGCCCAAGTACCTCAGGCCTCAGCATAACCACATCCATTTTGTTTAACATAGGAAAAGCTTTGCTTGGGTTCCTATCTACTTAAAAGCAATGTCTAAGCACATGCCTATATTAAAGCCACACAGCAAATATAATGAGCTCAGCAAACAGTATTATCTCTTTTAACCAGAAATGACTCCAGATGCCATAATTTATATGGCCATTTACTTCAAACAAAGGCTTTGGCACGTAAATCACACCCACCATCCTGCAAATCTATCCAGTCACTTTGCAACCCAACCCCTACGAGCCAATTCCAGTACAAACTCATGGACTCAAAAAGATGTTTTATAAAAACTGAGATGCCACAGTGGGGAGGTTGGAGAAGTTTTACCACCACTATCCAAACAGCTGCCTACTCTCTCCTAACCCAGGCGGTATATTTTCTTTCTCATTAAAAGATTATCTGACTAAACTGTATGCTGGTTAAATGTTTTCCAAAGGACAATGAGTTTGTTGGAAACAGACAAACATTCTTCTTTCTTTATTTCAGAAACCATGACTCTTAAAATAGAATATATTCATCCTAAAGTCAGTCTGCAGTCTCCTTCTCACAATCACTTTTTCTACTTTCCAGGTAGAAATCTTAGAGGTGTCAAAACCACATGGAAAAGCATAAGACATGAGGCAGATAATTCATACGTAGAGTATGTTATCTGCCTAGCCAATGTATACATATTTTATTCTAGATAAATAGATAGCAGGTTTCCCTCCTGTGATCACTTCAGAAAAGGACAAATACTCAGTAAGTAGTCTGTTACATGATGTACATGCAGACTTAAAAAATCACTTTTGTAGTGGCTTATGTAGTATGAGATGAAACTTTTGAACTTTGACTTTCTCCTTCATCAGTATAAGCAATAACATCTCTAAGAAGTATCTACTTTATAGCTGAATACTTGGCTAGAACTAAAATTGTCCCAGAAAGGAGATGATACAGAAGATACAACTTATGTAAAAATGAAGTAAAATGTCATCTAAGTGTAAGGTCATTTTGTGTTACACTTCAGTTTCAGATCATTTAGCAGACACACAAAATTATCACCCACCCCACCCCAGCTGCTCTATTAACTAGGCAAATAAAAGTTTTTAAAAGATCACCTTTACTCTCTTTCCCTTTAAAGTAGCCCTTTGCTAGAAAATTAGATCTCAGACTGAGTGTAAAACATTTAGCTACTGTTACACATGGGGCCACAGACAAAAATATTTGAAGTTTAAAATCAGCCTCTCAGCTAAGTCAAAGGCCCTCACTGCATCAAGAGGATGAAGTGAAGGCTGATCTGTTTATAAGGGTTACGTATTATCTGAAAAGTGGCTCCAAGAAGTATGTTTGCAGTTTAAAGCATTTGGAGGGTGATCGACCTGCTCAAATGTAGACTTCAATGCAGTGAATAGGTACGTCTGACTTGCTGTCTATACTTTGTTTAAAAGCAGTAACAAATGGAGGCAATAGAAAACAAAAAGACGCTTCTGAGGTGGCTGAGTAGATATTTATCTCATCCGAAAATAGGACAAAACAACTTCTCTCTTACTTATCTATAAAGAAAACTTTAGATGTAGATGTCTACCTTGCAGATGTCTTAAAATCCAAGCGGCCTCACTGTGGTCACAATGCCTGTGGCCATTCTCTCCAGCATACAGTGGAATTCTTTTTTTATTATTATTTTTGAGACACTGGTAATAAAAAAAAAGCATTCTTATCTGTGGCATTATTTTCCTGTGAGTCATCTAATAGTAAGTCAGTGCATGCTTCCAGGTGAGCATCTCTGTCAGAACGTTAACAAAGACCTGGTTACTGTATAGAAGTCCTGGGCTTTTCCCAAACTTTAAACTGTTTACAACCCTTTCAGTCTTTGAGCTACTGACTTCTCTAATGCAATTGCAACTTCATTGAGGTTGACAGAACTCAAAACTTTTACTTTTTAAATCCTCCAGTAGATTTTCTGTTTCATGATACATACATATTTGTGAGGAACCCTGAAAGCCAGATTTAAATAGATCTAGAATGTCTTATCACATTCCTTTCAGTTACTATTTAACAAATTTCTTCCTCATGATTTCTCCTTCCCAGTAGATAAGCTAGAATTTTATCAGCTTTGATACTCTCTTCACAAAATGTGGCTCAGCTAGTTTTATTTGCCACACTTTTCACTCAGTATATAGTAAGTTTTTCCCTTACATTTATGTGACTTGAACTGCTTTGGATTCTCGTATTGTTGTAAAGAATCTTCTATCTTTATGTCTTTTTAAAAGCAAATAATTACTTCCATCTGATTTTTCCTCCTTCTTACATTATCAAAGGTATCATGAGGTAGTTTCCTTCAATTACTGCTTTGGACACTTCTCTTGAGGATATCTATCTTCAGAAGCATAGCACCATTAAAAATCCAGTATTTCTTTTATTTTTCTTCCCTTGAGACTTGCAAAAAAGTCAACAAATGGATATAATACAAGGAAATAATATTATTACTTCCCTTATAGATGTTTGTGGTCTAGAAACATAAAAGGTATCCTGGATATGACTATTACCAATTCCAACAACATGCAGGCTTTTGTCCAGGATGGATCTGGATGCTTTGTAAATATTTCTGGTTTCTATTGTGCTGTAGAATTAAGGAGAAGTAAGGATCATCAAAATAAAATTTGCCTTACTTTCTGTAATGTTTTGAAGGAAAGTGAGAGGCACAGATAATGTAAATTCATCCAACCAAGTGTTTTATTGATCTCCATTGATGAAAAGAAAGCAAAATATAGGGTTATTTTCTTTATTTCTCCTTTTTTTATTTCTCCTTGCTTTGACTAGAAATTCTATCTTGCTTCTAAGAAAGCTTCAACAATGAAAGGTCCACTAGAAATGCCAACAAGCTCCATTAGTTGACATTTTTAGTTCTCTAGGCTTTTTTTCTCTTGGCTGTAAGCACAATATTCTTGACTATCTGTGGATACAGTATTTGCCACATTATGGGTGAAAATAGCATATATTCAAAATATTTAATGATCTTATGGCTCTTTGCTACTCTAGCTATTACTTTATAAGAAGCACGCACAATAATAAATGCCATTGAATGTATGAACCACCCAACATACTGTTATTTTGCTAAATTTCAAAATCTATTCCA
Source organism: Aquila spilogaster (assembly GCA_024606505.1). Classification (NCBI taxonomy): domain Eukaryota; kingdom Metazoa; phylum Chordata; class Aves; order Accipitriformes; family Accipitridae; genus Aquila; species Aquila spilogaster. Next base: position 19,215,462 of record JANHGO010000069.1, on the reverse strand, counting down.
TGTAAATTTTCTACTTGGTAAACATACAATGTCTAAGCAATTCCCTCTTTTCCCAGATGCCCAGGGTGCAAGCACTTGTGTCCTGTGTTGTGCTACATTTCAAATATAGTTATTTTAAAAAGTAGACTGTCTTCTAATTATCAGTAGTTTACCTATCGCATGACAATTCTGATTTAACATCTTCAAGATGTTTATCAGCAGCCTGTCACCTGCACCTGGCTGTTTTGTACTCTTATCGATAATCTTCTTTTAAAAAATACTACTACTAAGTAGATATTGACTTTTGCTGAGATTAATATCAAGATTTACTGACCTCAGGGTAAATATTTACCAAAGCAACCTGCAGTCAATAATTTCTTTGTGGAACAATAACTCTTGATGTTCATGGAAATACGAAGGCAATCTCATGCATGTGGATTAAAGTCTCACTAACTCACACTGCAGTAGACTGTAAACCGACCCAAAAAGTAGATTCCAGGCTGCTGTATCATACATTCTGTACACAATAGTACAATACTTATTTCTCCTTTAACTGAAAAGGAACCTCACTGAAGAGGAAAGGATTAAGAAAAAGGTAAAGAGATTTCACGAGGGGCTGCTCTGTTCCCATTTCCTCAACAGAACCTTTTCATGAACAAAGGAAAATGAATATTCTGTTGCTGGAGAGAGTAACTTTCACCTCCATTCATTCTGTCCATAGCCACACTTCCAACACAAACACACAGCTCGGGTCCTCACATATTTTACTCTATTTGTTTTTTGCTTCCGTCCACAATTTGTCTGGTAATCAAAAAAATCTATAAAATCTTCTAAGAATTAGAATCCTCCCTTAGTAAAGCTGAAAACTTTCAGCACAATCTTTGAAATAACAGAATTCCCAACTATAGATTACTCGTGTGACAGAATTTTGCATGAGAGTCACATTGCCGTATCATGCCTGACACCATCTTCCTTCCACCACCAGTCTTTCCACATGAACTACATCTGAAAGAAAAAAGATGGCAAAGAATTTCAAAGAATAGTATTTTTTAAATAAGATATCCTGCAAGGTAAATCACACTTGAGGGGAAAAAATAAACCGCTTTTCCCAGCCTCTGATTCAGACAAACGCTTCTATGGAGCTCAGTAGGACCAACGGGGGGGTGCTAATTTGCCTGTGCAAACAGATGTTCCAGATCTCTGTACTAATGAACTTGGCCATGGCAGTCACTTACTGACTCACTACTGGAATGTTTACAGCCATTAGTGTAAGCCAGAAAATGTATGACAATGTTTAGATAAATTATCTCGCCCTTGGCTAAAACAGCCTCTTCTGAACTGCTTCCGCTGCCACCTGAAATATCCTTGTCTAGTACAAACCCTTCAGCTGTCATGATGAACCCAGATTGTCAAGATGAACTCCAGACTGTTCACACAGAGCCCGATTATCACTTTTGTCAGCTTTGTGTTAATGCAGCTTTTCTAATTTCAGTTCGGTACCTCTGGTTTTACACCAGGCTGAGCAAGACTCCAGCCTGTGGTTTGTACCCATCACTAAACCCCAAGAACTCATTTACATTTTTGTTCTTTCAGTCTCTCAAGTCTCCAGACTAAGAACAAAACATTCTACCTTCGTTGGCAGAAAGCTTCCTCTTCTTACATCTTGTCATTTACTGTGCCATCTCATTTATATTCAAACCTTCTCATTTATATCCTGATGTACAACTGACTTTTCCTCTGCATTTTAAAAGAAATCTATCCACCCACTTCTTTACATTCATCATCTTTGAATCAGTAGACAAGTCACTGCCTTATTTTGCTTCCAGAAAAAATTATCTACAGAGACTACTACAGTGTCATTAGACACCTTTACCTCTCCTCTTCATCCACCTCCTTGGTACTCTTCCACTTCCACTGCAACTCTCAATGTAAAATACTTCTTCCCTTTGACTTGGGGAGAAGATGTTTTGACCACCTGTCAACTCACACTTGGGCTTCAAATGTGGCTGTGGTGCCAGTTTTTAGGATGTGGTTTGACTCTCTCAAGTTAGTTAAAGAAAAGAGTATTTTCAAATTCAGTTAAACTTCACTGAAATCAGTAGAGTTAGCTACCACCATTCACATCATTAAAGATGACAGAGAAACACACATTTCTGGTTGAAATCTAGGCACAATGCATAGCAAGTATTCAAATGTTCTGAAAGAAAGAACAATGCTGAGTATTTTGGGGTGCAAGGATATATGGGGGGGTGTGTGTGTATGTAGGTGGGACTGCATGGCCATGCAAGTTCAAGGGAAACCATACAGGTGAAGATACAGGAGGACATCCCACAGAAACAACCCCAGGGTATGGCCACATTGGACAATGCAAGTAAGAGCAGACCTCTGATAAAAACTCCCAACTGGAACAGTAAGCAAAGCAAAGCAATCTGTGTATCTACTGCAGACTAAGAGTTTCTCCTGTATATGGTAAAAGACTTTGGTTGATCTGGAATTTGCTAACAGAGATGAGCTATAGCAAGCATATTACAAAATACATCACAAACATCAGCTCTGGGAAGAAATCAAAGGATATGCAAGAGACAAAAATGGAAGAGAGCTGCTGGATATCCATTTGGGCCACTCAAATGACTTATGCTTTAGGAAGAGCCTGAATGATGCAGATTGGGATCCTGCCCTTTCTGTCAGTTATTGAGCTAGTTCACATATGTGAGAGGAACAAGGTCCAGTCAGGCAGATTTAAGTACAGGGAAAAATGCTCTAAACCAGAACTGTCTAGGAAGAATGAAGAAGGCTAAAGGATCCAGAAAACTTGCCCAGTACCATTGAGAATTTATGGGATGAAGTATCAGTGAATCAGCATGTACTTTATCAGCTGGGCTTGGACTTACTGGTGAGTACCAGGAAAAGGAGACCTCTGAGAGGACACTCAGTATTTCCTTGCATTAGCATCCCATAATAGGAAGGCAGCATTGGTGAGAAAGACCAGTTGCCACAGGACGTGTAAGCACAGCTCTGTGTTTAATATGTATGAAGTTAAAGAAAGATTCATGATATTTAGTAGACAAAAAAAGAAGCTAAAAGTGGTTTCTAAGCCAAAGGGAATAGGGACCTAGTAGAAAAATTATAGGAACTCATTTAGCTAATGCCTGCACAGTGGAAAAATAGCTAGAAAAATAAGAATAGTTTAAGCATAATAAAAGACATGTGCTTATGGCTGATGTCCCTATTCTGTTCAGGAAGCAGGTGGTTAAGTGGAGGAAGATAGGGCACCGAAGTTGAGATATATGAGAATCAGCTAGATAGTTGCTATTTTGTATTGTAAGAAAAAAGAGAAAAAAGAAAGGAGACGTGGGTCAGATGAAACAAATTATACACAATTCGATGTCAGCAAACAAATTGTTCTTCATTCAAGGGAAAAACCTGTGTAGTAGTTACTCACTACCGGGATAGTTTCCAGAGGAAAAAAGATGGTTTAGAGCAGCTTTGGACCGAGGCTGTTTGGGAGTTTGGGGGTGTTACTGCCTTTTAGGTGAACAGAACAGGGATGCATTTTTGCTGCGAATATGGTGAAAGATCATGAAAGATGGAAAAAAAGCTGAAAAAAACCCAAACCAGTTGCCCTGATTGGTGTAAAGGTATACTAAGGAGAATAAAGAGAAGAAGGTTAAGCTTCAAGAGACTTTATGACTAAATATTGACCATAAAGAGTACATGTGATGTCCAAAGGTCCTGGTCCACCAGCTTTCCAGATAAGGGGCCTGACTAGAGCATATGGCTTATGTGCCAGTACTTCCTTCCCTTGGAAACCAAGGTACTTGAGTCCCACCCCAGTGTGGGTTTAAGATGCAGCCAGGATATGCAGCAAGAGCTAAGAGCTCTTTCTCTATGTCATTTAAGACATAACCTACAGGACTTGTTCCAACATAGAGGTCTAAGATGCTTCTGGTTAATAACCAGGAATCATTCTCCCAATCCCATTCAGTTTGCCTGCAGATGGGCAGCAAGGGAATGACACTGGAGGACATCAACCCCTTCCACCTCTCCATACAGCAATACCCAAGAGGGAAAAGCATTGTTAGTCAGTGAGGAAATGCATAACTGAGTTTAAGCAGTCTCTGGGCTCATCTAGAGTTTTGGTTAAATAAAAATATGGTAAAATCAGATCAGAAGTGGAGAAAAGATACCTTACGAAAGGTTGGACAGATGATCTTCCGAGGTGCCTTCCAACCTGGGTTATCCTATGAGTCTATGAAAACTGAAGTAATTTGAAATTATTCTTATCCATTATTGCAGATAGATGATAACCTAACTCTGTAGCAGGTTCAACCCAGTGAGATATAAAAAAGGGTCTTGGCAAGCTGAAGTGGACAGAAATGACAAAAAAAACAGTGTTTTCACAGCTGAACACTGTGAAATTTACAATGTACAGCAATGTACACTGACACTCCTGGCTTGGGCAGTGTACCTGCCGCATCTGACAGTCTTGAGTATTACACAGTCTGCCTCTCTCAGCTCCTATGGTATCTGCAAATGATATCCTAAGGCCAGCTAAAAAAGGTTTCTGCAAGAGTTGAAATATTTTAAATTGGTCTCAGATAAACTGACAACTGCTAATCTGAACCTAAAGCCAAAGGACTGAGAGTTGTTGCAAAGCCTGCAAGTTTATTGGAGGTATGTTATCAGCAAAACAAAAATTTCCACCAGCATAAAGAAAGGAGGCTGTGGACTGAACTGCCCAGCTCTCCAAACATTCACAGATATGTAGAGTTTTGTAGGACTTTATTCCTATTATAGAATATTTTTTTAAAAAATAAATTATCATTATTGCAAAACTCTCTGTGGTTTGGGTGAGAAACAGATTCTGCATCAGCAGACTGTGATTTGCCGCTTTCAGAGTTACAAAGACTCCTGTGATTGTCTCTGTTGTGGCTTACTGATATTTCCTATTCTTCTCATACTGGACGGAAAAACTAGTATTAGTTTGGGAACTAACAACAGTTTGGAAAAGTATTGACACAAGAACATGCCGAGTTGAAGTGGATGGCAACTGATTACAGCAAAAGAGTAATTCTATGGAGGAAAATCATTGCACAACCTGCAACAAACCCCTGACAGTGGTGACAGTCATAGACTGTTTGCAGCTTGACCTGTAGAGGAGGCAGTTTCTGATCACAACTGAGCATCCACCCTAACAACACCTCCAGCAGATTCTGCAAAGCTGAGGAATAATTTGCTGCATAGTTGGAAAAACTGTACCACTGTGATTGTGCAGCCTCACACAGGCACAAAAAAGCAATGTTGATGCCTTGTCAAGATAGCCTTGTTGAAATGATAAATTGCAAACACTGCCCTAAGTAGGAAACCAAAACCTGATTTCTCAAAGGAGCAAGCATACTCAGGAAAAAAATTACTGTCTTCTCTCATCCTGTAATCTGCAGGAAGGGAAATGTTGCTATTTATCCACTGGTGATGAAGTGGGACTGGAAGAACGGATGCCAGACCAGCTAGATGCTTCCTATGTATATGGGCTTCAATTGGATGCAATTCAATCAGGACTGCATACAAAATAGAAAAAATACAAGCACAACCCCTTCCTCTCTTCTCACACCACTATGAATGTATTTCATAATTTTAAAACCACTGAAAATTTGGTGCTTTCTAGAGGGAATTTTATGAGAGGACAACCTCTGATAAAATAAACCGAATGACAGACACTCAGATGGTGAGTTCAAGAGGGTTTTGCAAAGGACAAGGGCCCTAAGCTGAAACCAACGCTTTGTCTCCATGACCACCATTAGCTGTATTAGCTAGGTTCAGTTTTAATGGTGAAGTACCACAGTCTGTGTGACAACCATGCTGTCCCCTGGCCTTGCAGTCAGACTCACAAAAGGAATCTTTCACTTCTCTGGAGGGTGGAAGAGAAATAAGGAGGGAGTGAAAGTACCTACAGAGGTTTCAGTGGTTTGGGCTGTTTGGGTTCACTACAAGAAATCATCTGGCAGCCCGAACCTATCAGCATATTAATTCCACCTCTCATGTTTGGAACTATTTCTCTGCTTTCTGTTCAGCAAATTGTTCATGGTATCACCCTTCCAGGCCCATTGAGCAAAGTAAAGTAAAGTAAAGGAAGAGCCTTAATTATGACGTCTGGATTAAACTTTGCAGCAAGGGGCAAAATCAGCCACTGTTTTGCCTTCCAGACAAAGGGCAGAGATTGGCTAGCACTAGCCCAGATGAGCTCATCTGCAAGGGGATACACAGGGACTTGGATGAGCTGGGCAGAAGAGCTCTGCTGAGCGCTGTTCTGGACAGGGATGTGTGTGATAAAGAAATAAGAGAGAGCTCAGGTGGAGAAGCAGTGAGACATCCCAAAACAGACTGCAGAAAATGACCTAGTCGATCCTGGATTTTGCCTGCGTATTCAGATTTGAAGGGCTAGCATTTTTATATTAGTAATTTCCTTGGCATCCTTTCTTTCTTGGTGCAGAAAAACTGCTCCAGTACATGGAATTTTTGTTCTGTTATTTTTACAATGTCCAAATCTCACTACATCTTGCCCTTGCTAACCCAAGACTTGTTAGAAGTCAAAGCAATTTAGGTAGATTTATATTTAAAATTTGAATTCTTAAACAAAATATCTTATGTCTGCCTGTTTGGGGAAAAAAAAAAGAAGGTTTAACTTTACAAAAATGCAAGAGTCCAGTCCTTCCCTGGTGTATCTGTGTTCAGTGCCCATCAACAGGTCTTGTTCCTGGATTCCCTTCAAATCAATAAAGAAGAACATCTTAGAAAAGCAGTGGGAAGGAATTATTCACTTGACTTTGCTGAACCCCGAGTTGGTCTGTTAATTTTTTGAGAAACCTCACCTTTTACCACTGCAATGCTCTGGGACAAAATGAACAAAATCCCTGTTCTGCATATCTGCTCTTTAAAGAAGTCCTCGTCAACTGAATTCATCAGCTCCCTAAAGGTACATTTTCAGCCACGACACTCAAGGTTATTTTCTGAGGATATAATTTCTGGGTTAGCATTTCTAGTTTCTGCCTACTCAGACAGCTAGATGTTTTCACTAAAAGGATGGAAACTGTATTCACAATCATGATCAAATCCACTGTGAAATATGTATCCACAAACTGAGCAGTTTTATCTTCCTGACCAGCATGTACCTTGAGATAGGCATCAGCTCAGATGAATTTCAGCAAACGTGCTCCAGAGAGGACACAACTAAAACCTCTCTGAACGGTGATTTGGTGTGAGTAACAACCAGTACACAGAGCTGGAAATGACTACAGTTTCCCAAAAAACACCAGCAAGAGTTTGAAGGTTACACAACTCTTCTCAATGGAAAACAGCAGCAGTCACAAATATCTATTGCCACTTATTTTAAATAGCAGTCCAGGCGGTGCAGCTGGCAGGAGCCTCCTCTGGGGTTGGGGAGCACCCATAAATGGCCCCAGAGCGGCAGCCTCCAGGGCCAGGCAGTCGGAGAGCTGCTGCTCTGTTGCGATGGGGGCGAAGGGGAGGCACTGGTGCGGGTTTGGAGAGAGGAAAGCAGGGTAACCTAATCACAGAACCTCACCGCAACCCTGGAGGCTCCCAAGACTTGATTTCACCTGACAGGAGAGTTATCTGAGGAGCCTCGCCTGCATGCTGCGGCTGCGTTTGATTGATTTAGGAACAGAGACGCAGACTGGCATGACCTGCTATGTGCACCAACAGGCTCTGTATCCCCCTCTCCTCCTCCCAGGGGTCTAGCTGCTCTGTTTGAGGTCCGCTCTGGCACAGTGCAGCAATGTGATCCTGCGTATCATTGCTGTGAAAACAGCTCAGCTGTGGGAAAGGGCAGTGTTGAGAAGCTGAGAAGGCTTGGCTCAGGAGCTCTGTTTGGGCTTAGACCTCTCCTCTTGGCCTTTGCTGGGATATACTATAGGGATAGGAGCACCTGGCCATGTGCCATGCTGACCCTTGCTGACAGTTCCCTGCCTGACCTTGGAGCTGCCGCCTTGCCACGGACATATCTGGTGGTTGCTGATGGGTGGCTGACCCTGGTTATCCTCACTTCACTTACTGTATGTATTCTGCTGTTCCAGGTTTCAGATCTACTATGTCAGCAAGAGAATGTTCAGTTTGAAAGGTATTTCAAAATCTTTAGAAATAAATTGTGTTTGACAACTGTATAAATGGAATTAGCAATGTGGCAAACTGCACGATGTCTTCATGGAACACTCTGATGAGCAAAGGAACAGTGGCTTTAAGGAGAGGCATCATTTCTGCTTCCAAACATTTTACTCAAACATCAGAATGCTTGTGCACCCAGACATGGTAAATTCTGAAGGCCTTTTATGTGCTTTCAGAAAACTGTACCTAACAAAAATCCTCAACATTCCTACAAGTTACCCCAAAATAGTTATACAGTACCTGGATATGACACCAGAGATACTTACCTTTACCTGAACTCTGAAAAGGTCATGACAAAGATTATGATTTATAGAAATATGTATCTGTTCCATGTGTCTAACACTTACTTGGTCCAGGAGTTTTAGAATTATGTTCAGATTTAAAATAACAGGAGCTTATTATCTAAAACACTCATCCATCTTTTTGTTGTCTTCCAGATTATTCTAATTATTTTTAAAAATTCAAGCATGTCTGTGTATATATTTTTTATATAAAATTACCTAAGTCATGAATTGTACGTAATTAAGTTATCTCACCCCAGCAGCAGAAAGTTATTTGGCCCTAGCAGCAGAAATTATGGTTGCAATTTTAAAGGTTGTAATGAAGTATTAGAATGGTCTTTTCCTTTCTAATATTACATCACATCATATACCTCAAAAGCAGCAAGTAATTAAACTGTGGCTTCCTTTATTAGGTAATTTATTTTAAGGCAGTCAACAAATCACTAGCTCTGTGGAAAAAAAAAAACCAAAACAACTGCCTTTTAGCTTCTTAGCTGTGGGCTTGGCTAGAAAAACAAATCATGTTCAAAAACCTTTCTGGGAAAGATAACTACTATTGAATTACTTGTCTGTAGCTGAAAAGCTAATCTCCTTTACTCCTACACAGATCTGGTGTGCATCAGGCTCCATCTGGGACACACCCAAAAGCATGTTTATCAGTGCACTTCTCCCTCCATGGCCCTTAGGGTTGCGTGGCTGTCCTCAGGTGGGCTCTGACTAACAGGCTCCTTGCTTCACTGGCTTGATCTCTGTAGTCATCAGTATCTTTGAACAGCAGCTCAGCGATGCTATGGCTGATGTCAGTCAGTCTGCTTCCATCATTCCTTGCTCTGTATATGCATTAGGCATGAAATCAAACACAATTTTTAGCACAAGCTACTTCATCACCTGTCCTAGATACCTGGGAAATAGAGGTTTTCCTATCCTATTCTCTTCCAGTTTTCTTGTCCCTGAAAAGACTGTTCCAAGTTTTCTTCATGGAATTTTTCTGCTTCTGTTTCTTTTTTTTTTTTAATCCAGAATATTGCTGTCATCTTGAAATTATCTTGCTAAATACTTTTGTTTTCAATTCTAAGACTCCCACCCACCACCATTTACAGGTAGAAAAGATGAATTCAGATGAGTAATAAACATACACCACATGTACCTTCTGAGCTCTTTAGTGTTTGCAGAAATGTTTATCTGCCACAAGACTGACACAATATACAGAAAACTCATCAGTTACATTTGAATTGTTAATAAAATCAACTGTTAAATGCGTATCTTTCACACAAAGAAAGCTGGATAGATTAAAATGTCCCCTTTAATCACTATTCAACTTCAAAATGCCTCTGTATAGAAGTGACAGAAATTAGCTGTATTCAGTAAAAGCAGCAGGGAAGGGTTAAACAAAGAAAACTCTTGTTCACTTTGGCCTCTCATTGCCTGACTAGAGCTTATGCTACCTACCACTATTCAGGTTCTGAGGTCAAGGGATAAAGTAGGCAATCATGTAAATGACTGCAGTACAGACCTTTTCTCCCATCTGCCTGCAAACAGAGAAAAAGAGAAATCAAGTTAAAAGCAATCACTGTTATTTCAGCCATCTAATTTATCTGGAGCTTCTCACATCTCACCATGGTTTCAGTGATCTTACCTACTTCAAATATAGTCTCCGGAAAAAAGCAGGGAGTGAAATAAGCTCCAAGGACTGTCAATGAGCAGAGGAAGTTGCATTGTCCTTTCATAAGCGAGCCTTGATGAAGATGTTAGTTTGTAAGTAGCATGACATTCCAAGAGAAAAATAAAGCTACAAGGCTTTTAAAACACTTTCTGCAGCTCAACAAAGAAATCCATAAATGCCTATCATTACCCTACAACATCTTGCAACAGAAATAGATTCAAATTGTTTTGATATAAAAAGATACAAATAATTAAAAGGAGGAAAGAACAGTTATAAGCAGGGAAGCACAAAGTTGCAACACTTACAACAGAAATGTACACATTAATAAATAGGCGCATTTTGGCTTTTTATGGTCACACATGTGACATTCAAAAGTCCCTGTTCAGGCCTTGGTCTCATAGACTTAGATGTTGCTTAGCCAAAGAGAAAACGGACCCACAGTCTGGAGAAGACAGAAAAGGGCAAGAGAGAGTGAAGGCTTGGGGAGGCAACACTCTTTATCAACAGGCAGCAGCAACTCATGATCAAAGCTGGGACAAGCGTTCTTCACCTGCGTGCTCTCAACAACCCACTGCAGCAGATGCAGTGCAGGCTAATGGCAGAGAGTCTCTAAGACAGCCAGATCCAAAACTGGTCAAAGATTTCAACCCAACAGTTAAAGTTTTGCAATAGACTGTGGCCAAGAGTTAATATAGGACACTGGAAAGCTGAGCTCAGTTAAGCATTAGCAGTTTTGAGGTCTGTGAGGTCTTCTCTTCAATGTGATACTGCCCTCACAAAGCAAAGACTCGCAATTGTTGTGTTCACCAGAAGGGCTGGATTTAGGGTTCTCTACACACTGATGAAGTTGGATCTCATCGCTTTCCACTGCAGCCACTGCTTTCCTTGATAAATGTTGAATAAGAGCGAGACAAAGAGGAAATCACTGGTTTGTCCAGGCATCCCTGAGGACAGACTTTATAAACTTGCCTAACTTCCAAAGAGAATTCCACCTTGCACTCAGAGACCCAGGGACAGGTTGTTGGGTCTGCATCAGCCAGAGCAAAGAAACTTGCAAAAGCAAACTTTTGTGACTCCTTTCTGCAACACAGTTATTGCTGTTATGCCTAGTCCTTTTTAAGTCAATACAAATGGCTTAGAGGTCTGCTGTCATAAGTTTTTATGGAAAGTTAAAAATAAACCTATGCATGATGTTTGTGATTAAGGTACCATCCTTTGGCTACATAGCAGATTATCAGCCTGCTCTGTAAGGGTAAAAACTCTTCTTTGAGCCCACCCTTAGACTCATTTCTACACTGACATATACAAGAGACACAGTCAAGCAATGATGATGAAATAAAGAAACCATTAAAGTATTTTTAAAAGAGACACCCCTGAAAATATATTCTATCCCTCTCCTTTATCTGTCTCCTGCTGACTTGAGAAAGCAAACTATTTGGGGCAGGTACTGCCCATACATTACCTAGTACACTGTTGGCATTACTGAAATAGAAGAAATGAATCAGCCAGGTTAGGTTTTATAACACTCCCTTGTGTCAAACCTCGACACACCTGCAGGGTGCAACCCAACAGGCTGGTCACTAGTCAGCTGAATTCATGAACTGCACTAAGAACTTCAGGACTTGCCTTCACAGGACAGAAGATGATGTGCTATAGTTACCAGTTCAGTGGCATCAAAGTTAGCTTAATATGTGGGCCACATAATCAGGCCAGCATTCATAGAACACCAAATTCATCACATTTTCAAATTGCTTGGGAATTGGGAGAGTATTCCAATTAAATTTCCTATATCAGTATTCAGCCAAACAGAATGATCCGAACTGCTAAGGATTGTTAGGCTCCCGTACATCTGTTAAAGCCTTCCATCTGATCAATTTATCAAGCATATGTAGTAATAACAAATTAACAAAATAGAAAAATTCCTAAGACCAAACAGAGTCACTCATGCACCAATGGGTAGCTGTCACTTTGGAGCTCCTTAGAGCCACCCTGTCATGGTTTAACCCCAGCCAGCGACTAAGCACCATGCAGCCGCTCGCTCACTCCAATGGGATGGGGGAGAGAATCAGAAAAAAAGTAAAACTTGTGGGTTGAGATAAAGACAGTTTAACAGGACAGAAAGGAAGAAACTAATAATGGTAATAATAACAATAATAAAATGACACTAATAATAATAAAAGGATTGGCATATACAAGTGATGCACAATGCAGTTGCTCACCACTCACCGACTGATGCCCAGTTAGTTCCCGAGCAGCAATTCCCCCCACTCCCACTCCCCCCCAGTTTATATACTGGGCATGACATCACACAGTATGGAATACCCCTTTGGCCAGTTTGGGTCAGCTGTCCTGG
>JANHGO010000069.1:19159407-19202905 GCA_024606505.1 Aquila spilogaster | reverse complement strand
AGCACAGTGAGGTGGTGGGCGGTGCGTTTCAGCAGTGGCAGCAGCCACAGTGGGTCACCTCCACTGGTGCAGACTTTCAGGAGAGCAGCATGCAGGATCTTGTTCATCACTAGCAAAAATGCATAGCTAATGGTGGTGACTATGTTGAAAAATAGTGTTCTATAGCTGAGACTTTGCTCTACGAAATAGTGTCATTATGCTCTTTCTATCTGTTGTCCTTCCTGTGGAAATAAATAGGAGGCATTATTTTCAGCAACCTATGTATATATCACTGGTCTATTTTCATTTATGTCACTGAGTTGCATTTCACATCCAGGTTTCCATGTGTTCCTTACTTTGCTTTAGTACAAACACTCCCAGAACATCCTGTGTAATTATGCAGCCCCTGTGCAATCAAATCTCTCAGGAAAAAAATTAAGAATTTTGCCCATGGAGTGAGAGTAAATTAGAGCCCAGGAATGATTTACTTGTGACACTGTTACTGATGTCTTTGTCTTATCAAGCTTCACTCCTACTGTGATTAAGGTTTTGTTTCTACTGTTCACAATGCAAGGAGATTTTATCCCCCTTAATTATTCCCAAAGATTTTCATTTTTACCGCACTGAATTTCTGAATGGCTGTTTACATCGTCTCTGATTCATTTGTCAAAGACACTTCAAAGTGCATTTTTCTAAGGGTTTTTTTTTTAGTTTCATTTTTCAGTCCTTTTTGGATGCTGTAAATATTTTTCTTCCCTATTGATTTCTGTCCTTTCTTCCTTCAACCAATGCTAATTATCTTACTTAGAGTTAAATGAAACTTACTCGTCTATTTTTGTTTAGCAGTTTCAATGCTTATATTGCTATTATGCTGCCGTAACCTCTCTCACCAACATTGTTAGTACTAACATTTCTACAGGAAAAGTAGTTAGATTAGTTGAATTGTTACTTTAATTAAAGATAATAGTTTCTGTTGAAACCTTTATTCTTGTGTATTCCCTTATGATCTGTAATGCTGATTATCCCAAGGTATAAATAACATGTTAAAAGCTACATTAAAAGAAGTTTAGGGTTGGAAAGTCAAGTAGGCCATATATAGGAAATGACAAAACTAACACACACATAGATGCATAGATTTGAGCTATTCCGCATCATTTTAACACAAATAATGACAGTAATTAAATATAATGATGCATTAAACATCCAAAAACAGTACAATGTATTCAGCAACTGTCCTGCATTTACCTGTACAGATTACTGTTCTATCAAGTATTCCTCATAAAAAGGGTAATTAATCCCACTGAGACTTGCAGCTGACTCGAGAGAAGCCGAGCACTCTCCCTTCCTCCAGAGGTCAGCAAGGACTGAGGCCACTCGGTTTGTTACAGACCTCAGCTTTTAACGAATGAAGTCAAGAATTCCTGTATCCTCTTCCAGAGGCTTCAGAGAGAGATGAGCAAAGTAACATCTCTATGCCAATAGATGTATGTAGTGAGTTTTATTAAGCAAATTACAAGGCTCAGTGCTATTTGGTGTTAATCAGAATGGAAGAATGAGCTGCACAACTGCAGAAAAATGTTGCCTAAATCTTCAGAGTTGGGTTGGGTTTTTTTTGTCTGCGGCAGATCTGGGGCGCCAGAAAAACTACTGAAATGAAGTGCTCTCTCCATACTTTGTGGCTGAACACTTCCCACCAGGAACCAAGCTGACATTCTTACCAGAATGCTTCATCAGCTTTACAAGCTGTGAGGAACATGTTTAGAAAACTGAAAGGACTGAGCTGGGAATAAACCAAAATGACATGTGAAGCTGTGCTGCAAAGTAGACAGACCGTATAGCAAGGCCAGCGGCTGGCTCCACAGCGTGGTCAGGGACCAAAGCAGGGAAGCTCCATCCAAAGTGAACTCAACTAAGAAGCCTTATGAGCTCAACCCTCTTAACTGTTCAGAATAAAATTTCAAACTGTTAGAAATAAATCCTCCTCATGCCGGATGTTGATCAAATCTTCCACAGGAAATTCACAAGAGCAGACCAGAACTGAAAACCTTGTACCTTGTTAGGTGTCTCCATTACTTTTTAATTCAGGGCATCTCATGCTCTGTAGCAGCCACCACATAGGGGGGCCTCAGGTCTCACCATAAGCACATCCGTTTTGTTTCTTAACCCAGGAACCCAGAGCTTTTCCTACCTACTCAACAGCAATGTCTAGGAAGATTGCTACAGCATATACCTGTATTACAGCAAGAAACAAACATGAGCTCAATAAGCCACAGTATTATCTCTCTCAGCTTATATGACCACTTACTTCAACCAAAGGCCATGATGTATAAGTCACTCCTATCATCCTGCCATCCAAACAGTCATTTTACGACCCGAATCCTATCCGCACATTACAGTGTTAAAACACAGACTCAAAAAGTTCTTTCACAAAAACGACGTGCCACAGTAGGGAGATTGGAAAGGTTTTCCCACCACCATCCAAGCACCTGCCCACTCTCCTCCCCAGGTGCTGCATTTTCTTTTTCCGTAAATGATTACTTTCCTTAAATTAGTATTAATGGCCAGCATAAATTTGGTTTGCAGTCTCTCAGCAGTTCTCACAACCACCTTTTCTGCTTTCTGGGTAGAAGTCTTAGAAGAGACAAAACCACATGAAAAAAACCTTATGACATGAAGTAGACAACTTACACGTATTTTATCTGCCCAGATAATGAATATTTTATCCTAGATAGTAGGCTTTTCCTTCTGTGATCACTTCAGAAAAGGAGAAATATCCAGCAATTAATCTGTTAGATGAAGTACATGTGTACTTAAAAAATCATTTTTGTAGTGGCTTATGTGAAAGGAGACGAAAATTCTGAGCTTTGACTTTCTGCCTTCATCAGTATGGGCAATAACATTTCAAAGAAAAATCTACTTTACAGCTCAATACTTGGCTGAAATTAAAACTGTCCCAGAGAGGAGATGATGCAGAAGATACAACTTACGTAAAATGAAGTAAAATGTCATCTAAGTATAAGGTCATTTTATGTTGCACTTCAGTTTCAGATCATTTAGCAGACACACAAGATCTTTTTTTTTCAGCTAGTTGCACTATTAACTAGGCAAATAAAAGCTTTTTTAAAGATGATCTTTACTCTCTTTCCCTTTAAAGCAGATCTTCGCTGGAAAATTAGATCTCGGAGTGAGTATAAAACATTTTGATATCATTACACCAGAGGATACAGACAGAAAATTTGGAAGTTAAAAAACAGCCAGAGAACTAAGGCAAAGGCCTGCTCTGTATCAAGAAAACAAAGTGAAGGTTAAGCTGGTTTTTTTTCCCAATCTGGTAATAAGGTTGCAGGTCAATAAGTATTACATATTTTCTGAAAAGTGGCTCCAAGGAATTAATACATTTGCAGTCTAAAGCATTTGGAGGGGGATCACTTGCTCAGATGTAGATAACAACACAGTGAATAGGTAAGGCTGAGTTTGCTGTTTAGGTCTTGCTTAAAGGCAGTAACAAAATGAGTCAATTTGACAATTCAGACACTTCTGAGGTGCAATTTCTCTCAAACAGTAGAACAAAGCGACTGTTCCCACTTACCAAGCTACATAAGAAGCTTCAGATGGAGAGAGCTTAATACCCAAGCTGTCTGGATGCACTCACAAAGCCAGTGGCCATTCTATTCAGCATATTGTCACCATTATTTTTATTATTATTCTTTGAGAGTGGTAATGAAAAATTAAAAATCCTAGATGCAGAATTATTTTCCTGTGAGTTATCTAACAATAAGGCAGTGCATGCTTCTATGTATCTCTGTCAGATCTTTAACAAAGACCCAATGTAGTATATACAGTCTCTCAAGATTTCACAGATTTTTTGTTTGACAGTAGAGAAATAGCATCCTGTGCTCTTCCCAGATTTTTAAACCGATTCCAGCTCCTCTGGTCTCTGTTTAATGTACTGACTTCGCTAATGCAATTGCAACTTTCTGGAGTTTGATAGAACTCAGAATTCTACTTTGTAAATACTCCAGTAGAATTTCTTTTTCATGATACATTTGTGAGGAACACTGAAAAGCAGATATAAATAGATCTAGAATGTCTTACCACAGTCTTTTCAGTTATTATTAAATGAATTTCTTCCTCATGAATTATCCTTCCAGGTAGATAAGTTAGAATTTTATCAGCTTTGATACTGTATTCATAAAATGTCGTTCAGTCCACTTCATTTGCTGCACTTTTCACTCAGTATATATCAAGCTTTTTCTTTGCATTTAGATGACTTCAACTGCTTTTGATTCCTATATTCTTATGAATAATCTTCCATCTTTGCATCTTTCTAAAGATATAACTATTTCCATCTTATTTTTCCTCCATCCTACATTATCAAGTACATCAAGAGGTGGTTTCCTTCAATTACTACTTTGGAACCTTCTCTTGAACATACTTTCTATCTTCAGAAGCTAAGAACCATTAAAAATTGAGCTTTTCTGTTTGTTTGTTTGTTTTTTTCCCTTGGGACTTGCAAGAAAGAAAACAAATGGATACAATACCACCAAATATTATCATTATTATGACTTCTCTTCTAGATATTTGTTATCTAGAAATCTAAGAAGTATCCTGGAACGTGAGCATTACCAATATAACATCATGCAGTCTTTTGTTCAGGATGGATCTGTATGCTTTTTTATTTGCTTATTTCTGATTTCTGCTGTTCTCTAGAATTAAGGAGAAATAAGAACCATCAGAATAATATTAACCGTACTTTGTGCAATTTGCTGAAGGAAAGTGAGAGGCAGAGATACTGTATATTCATCCAATCAAGAATTCTACTGATCTCCATTAGTGAAAAGAAAAAAAAAGTTTGGATATTTTTTAAATTTCTTATCTTTTTACTTCTCTTTACATTGACCAGAATTCCATCTTGCTTCTGAGAAATCTTCAAGTAACAGAAGATCCACTAGAGATGTCAAGAAGCTCCATGCTTTTTTCTCTTGGTTGTAAGCACAATATACTTGACTGTCCATGGACACGGTATTTACCACAGTATGGGGAAAATAGCACATATTTCTTAAGTACATTTGATAATCTTACGGTTCTTTGCTACTCTAACTGTCACTTTATAAGAAGCATGCACAATAATAAATACTACTGAATGTACGAATCACACAGCACATTTCTCTGAATTTCAAATCTATTTCATGAAAATTTGGTAAATGTACAGTATCTATGTTATTCCCCCTCTTCCCAGATGCATGACATGCAAACAGTGTTATGTGTTTCTCTCTTTTTAGAATGAAGTTGGTGGTACATTTTACAGACTAGAATTTACCTTCAAAATACAAGCAATTTATCTCTCTTTCCTTCATGACAGTTTTAACATCTTCAAGATGTTGATCAGCAGATTGTCATCTGCACCCCTCTTATCAATGATTTTATTTTTAAAAGTGATACTGATATGTACACACTGTCTTCTGCTGAGATGAGTATCGATATTTATTGTTTTGTTCCCATTTCCTCAGCAGAAACTTTTTAGTGAACATAGAAGAAAGAGTACTGTCTTACTGGAGAAAACAGCTCCTACCTCCACTCATGCTATATATAGCCACACTTCAAACACAAGTTTAAACATACAAATCAGAATCTCACAAGATTTACTCTGTTTTTTGCTGCTTCCCAATTACTAACTGGGTAATTTAAAAAATCGTAAAACTAAAGCTGTAAAGCTGAAATTTTCCAATCCAACATCAGAAATAATAGATTTCCCACTTATTGATTTTTTTGTGTAACAAAATATTGCATGACAACTACTTTGCCATATCATGCTTGATGCCATCATGAACTATAGCCTGAAAGAAGAAAGATGGCAAAGAATTTTGAAGTAAGTTTTAAATAGCGCATTCTGCAAGGTAAATCACATTTAAGGGAAAAAGCAAAACAAGCAACAAAAATAGCAAAACCTACTTTTTCCAGCCTCTGATTTAGATAAACACTTCTATGGAGCTCAGTAGGATCAACTGGGGGGTGCTAATTTGCCTGTGCAAACAGATGTTCCCGATCTCCGTGTTAATGAACTTGGACATGGCAAACAGTAACTTACTGACTCACTGCTGGAATGTTTACAACCATTAGTATAAGCCAGAAAATGCACAGCAATGTTTAAATAAATGATCTCCTCCTCAGCTAAAACAGCTTCTTCTGAATCGCTTCCATTGCCACCAGAAATATCTCCGCCTATTACAAACCCTTCAGCTGTCACAATGAAGCCTCTACGGATTGTTCACATTGGGCCTGATTATCACTTCTTCCAGCTTTGCTTTACCACAGCTTTTCAAACTTCAGTTTGGTACCTCTGGTTTTACACCAGGCTGAGCAAGGCTCCTGTCTGTGGTTTGTATCCATCATCAAAGCTAAGTGCTCCTATACAGTTTTATTCTTTCAGTTTCTCCAGTCTCCAGACTAAAAGAACAAAACTCATTATCTTAATCGACAAAAAGTTTCCTCTTCTTACACTTGTCATTTACTGTGCTTCTCATTTATATTCAAACCTTCTCATTTACATCCTGATGTACAACTGACTATTCCTCTGCATTTTAAACAAATATATCTACCCACTTCTTTATATTCATCATATTTGAATTAATAGACAAGTCACTGTTTTGCTTTGCTTCCAGAAAAATTATCTTCAGAGCCTACTACAGCATCTCCAAACACCTTTATCTCTCCTGCATCCACCTTTCTGGTACTCTACCACTTCCAGTACAGCTCTCAATGTAAAATACTTCTTTCCTCTCACTTGGAGAAAGGATGTTTTCTTTCTCCATCAATCCACACTTGGGCTTTAAACACAGCTGATCAAATATAGGAGTTGGTTGTGCCGCTTGTCAGGATGTAGTTTGACATTCTCAAGTTAATTAAAATACAGAGTATTTTCAAACTGCATTAAACTTAATTGAAATTAGTAGAGTCAGCTACCACCACTCACAGAATCACAGAGACACATCTTTCTAGTCAAAATCTAGGCACGTTGCATAGCAAGAACTCAAAACGTCCCAAAACCAATGCTGAGTACTTTTGCCATATGGGTGAAGAAACAACCCCTGGTCATGGCTGCATTGGATAATGCATGTAACAGTAAAGCTCTGATAAACACCCCTGATAGGAGTAGTAAGCATAAGCAAAGAACTCAGTGTATATACTGCAGGCTAATAATTCTTCCTGTGAACAACAAAAAAAAGACTTTGGTCAACATGGAATGTACTAACAGAGATTAGCTACAGCAACGATATTAGAAAACACATCCTGAATGTCAGCTCCAGAAAGAAATCTAGGGGTACACAAGAGAGAAGAGTGAATGGGAAACACTGGATGCCCATTTGGGCACTTCAAGGATTTATGCTTCAGAAAGAGACTGAGTGATACAGATCGGGATCCTGCTCTTTCTACTAATTATGAAGCTGGTTCCCATGTATGAAAGGAAGAGAGTCCAGCCAGACAGCTCCAAATACATGGAAAGAAAAACCACTTTACATCAGAACTGTCTAGGAAAAATGAAGAACAAAGAGAACTTTGTCAGTACCACTGAAAAGTTACTGGATGAAGTGTCAGTGAGTCAGCATGGACTTCTTCAGCTAGGCTTGGACTTACTGGTGAGTATCAGAATTGGAAGCTTTGAGAGGACATGGAATTTGCCAAGGGACTTCAATCTTTCCTTGAACTAGCATCCTGTAATAGGAAGCAGGCACTGCTGAGAAAGACATGACATAACAAATGTTTATGACCAAAGTCCCTATTCTGTTAAGGAAGCAGACGGATAAGAGAAGAAAGATAAGGCACTAAAGCTGAGATACATGAGAACCAGCTTGATAGTCTATGCTTTTTTATAACAAAAAAAAAAAAAAAAAAAAAAAGGAAAGAGAGAAAAATGAAAGAAGAGACGTACAAAACTGGATGGCAGCAAACATTGTTTTTCATTCTATGGGGGATAAACAGATTAATCTTAAGCTGCGAGAGAATTTATGACTGAATTTTTACTATAAAGAGTTCGTGTGATACTCAAAGTTCCTGCCCGCTAGTTTACAAGATAAGGGCCCTAAGTAGAGCATTTGGCTTAGGTACCAGCATTTTTTTCCCTTGGAAAGCAAGGCATTTCTAAGTCCTATACCAGTATAAGATCAAGAAGCAGCCAGGCTAAGAGAGCTCAGAGTTCTTGCTCTATGTCATTTAAGGCAGAGGACTTGTTCCAGGACTGAGGGCCAAGATGTTTCTGGTTAATACCCAGGAGTCATTTCCCCAGTCCCAATTCAGTTTGCTTGCAGGAGGGCAGCATGAGAATGACACCGGTACCCATGAGGGAAAGCACTGTTAGTCAGTGAGGAAACACATACCTGAGCAGCCAGTCTGGCCTCACACAGAGCTTTGGCTAAGACAAAACACAGTAGAACACAGATTAGCTGTGGAGAAAATTAAACCATTTTGAAATGATTTATATCCTTTATTACAGATAGATGATGATCTGTAGCAGCTCCAACCAAAGGAGATGCAAAAACAGGTCTTGGCAAGGTGAAGTAGACAGAAAGGATGGGGGAAACCATTTTGACAGCTAGACACAGGCTGTGGCAATGCAGAGTGACACTCCTGGCTCGGGCAACACACCTGCCGTATCTGACAGGCTTACAGAGGGATCATGACATAGTCTGCCTCTCTCAGCTCCTATGTTATCTGCAAATGATAACCTAAGGCCAGCTAAAAAATGTCTCTGCAAGAACTGAAATATTTAAAATTATTCTGAGATAAACTGACAATGGCTAATCTGAACCTGAAGCCAAAGAAGCAAAGGTTGTTCCAAAGTCAGGAAGTTTACTGTAGGTGTATTTTCAGCCAAACAGAAATTTCCACTGATATAAAGAAAGAAGGCTGTGCACTGAACTGCTCAGCTCTCCAAACTGCATGGGTATGGTGGATATGTAGAGTTTTTTAGGGCCTTACTCCAATTATAGAAAATTGCTTTTTCAAATAAATCATCATTATTGAAAAAAACTCCTTGGCTTGAGTGAGAAATAGGTTCTGTATCAGCAGACTGGGTTTTGCAACTTCCCAAATTACGATGACTCTTGTAACTGTCCCTGTCATAGCTCACTTATATTTCCTATTCTTTTTCATACTGGATGGAATAAACATAATTTGGGAACTAGCAACAATTAGGGAAAGCATTGACACAGGACTGTGATGAGTTGAAGGGGATGGTAAATGATTACAGGAGAGTAATTCTCCAGAGAAAAATCATTCATGACCTGAAACAAACCCCTGACAGTAGGTACAGTCACAGGCTGAAACTTGACCTGCAGAGCAGGCAGTTTCTGATCAAGACTGAGCATTCACCTCAGCAGTGCCTCCAACAGATTCTGCAAACCTGGGAAGTAATTTGCTAAGTAGCAGTAAAATCTGTACCACTAGGACTGTGCAACTTCACCCCGGCACCAGAAAGCAATGTTGGTGCCTTGTCATGATAGCCTCGTTTAAGTGACAGATTGCAAACCCTGCCTTGAACAGTAAACCAAAACTGATTTCTCAAAGGAGCAAGCACACTCAAGAAAAAAAATGACCATCTTCTTTCATCCCGTAATCTGCAGAAAGGGAAATGCTGCTCATTTATTCACTGGCAATGAAGTCTGACTAGAAGAAGCTAGATGCTTCCTACGCACAGGGGCTCCAGTTTCAGAACTACAAATGAAATAAAAAAAACACAAGTGCAGCCCCTTCCTCACTTCTCACAACACTGTGAATATTTTCTGCTTCAAACAGAAAGAAAATAATCACAATTTCTGTGAAAGTATTACTTGGGTTAGGTTATCCTAAGAATTGTTAGAACTCAAAAGCAATTTAGTTTTATTTCAAATTTGAATTCTTAAACAAAATTCTTTACGTCCACCTGTTTAAAAGAAATAAAAACACTTAACTACAGGAAATTGCAAGCATTTCTCACCTGGGATGCCTGTGGTCAGTGCCCATAAGAAGGCATCGTTCCTGGATTCCCTTCACACAACTGAAGCGTAGTATCTTAGAAAAGCAGTAGGAAGGGACTGTGCCTAGTTATTCACTTGGCTCTTCATTGATCCCTGGATTGGTCTGCCCCTTTTTCAAGACCTCACCTTTCACCACTGCAATGCTCTCAGACACAAAGAACAAAATTCCTGTTCTGCATATCTGCTCTCGAACAGAAATCCTAATCAACTGGACTTGACAGCTCCCTAAAGGGAAGTTCTCAGCCATGACAGTCAGGGTTATTTTCCAAGGATATAGTTTCCGGGTTAGTATTTCTAGTTTCTGCCTCCTCAGACAGCTAAATCTTTTCACTAAAAGGATGAAAACTGTATTTGCAATCATGATTAAATCCCCTGTAAAATATGTATTCACAAACTGAACAGTTTTATCTTCCTGACCAGTGTGTACCTTGAGATAGGCATCAGCTCAGATGAATTTCAGCAAGCGTGCTCCAGAGAGAATGCAACTAAAAGTTCTTTTGGTGTGAATAACAACCAGCACACAGAGCACGTGGGAAGCAATTCCGCTTTCCCAAAAAACACCCGTGAGAGTTGGAAGGGCACACAAACCTTCTCAGTGAAAAGCAGCAGCAGTCACAGATAATCAATTTCCCTCTATTTCCCAGTAGAAACTGGTGGTGACTGATGGTCACTGCTGGGTGGCTGAGCCTGATTATCCTTGCTTTGCACAGATTCTGATGTTCAGATGTATGTCACCAGGAGAATCCAGACAGTTCTCAGCTGCACAACTGCTAGCTTTACTTAAACAATTTTTTTAAATGCCCTATTATTTTCTTTACTAAACATTTAATTTCAGGGTAAATAATAGTAGAATTTTATTGAGGATGAATCCTTGTTGACATTCGGTTTGCAAGGTGTTTCAAAATCTTAAGAAATAAATTGTGTTTAACAACTGTATAAACGGAATTAGCAATGTGGCAAACTGCATGATGACTTCATGGTCCACTCTGTTGAGCAAAAGAACATGAGAGAGGCATAATTTCTGCATCCAACCATTCTACTCTAATATCAGAATGCTAATGCATCCAGAGGTGGTAAATTCTGATTTGCACTTTCAAACAACCACACCTTTTAGAATTACGTTCAGATTTAAAATAACAGGAGTTCATTATCTAAAACACTCGTCAGTATTGTTTGATGCCTTGCAGATAATTCAAACGACTATTTTTAAAATATTCAACCATGTCTATGTATATAGCTTTTATATAAAGCTACCTAAGTCATGGACTGTGTATAATCAAGCTTTCTCACCCCAGCAGCAGAAAGCTATTCGACCCTAGCAGCAGAAATTATGATTGCAATTTTAAAGGTTGTAATAAAGTTTAAGAATACTCTTTTCCTTCTAATATTCAATGAAACCATATACCTCAAAAGCAGCAAGTAATTATACCATAGCTTCCTTTATTAGATGACTTACTTTAAGGTGGTCAACAGATCATACTACCACTAGTTCTGTAGCCAAAAAATTCCTTTCTTTCAGCTTGTGACCTGTGGGGTTGGCTAGAGAAATGATTCCTGTTCAAAAACCTCCCTGGGAAAGACAACTACCATTGGATAGCACCCATGAGTGTAAATACACTTCTCCCATTACCATTAGGGTTACATAAGCATCCTCAGGTTGACTCCTTGTACTCCCCTCTGATCAGCAATCTCCTTGCTCTGAAAACTTGATGCTGCAGCCACCAACACCTCTGAACAGCAGTTTGGCAATGCCATGACTGATGTCATTCAGTCTGATTGCACCATCCCTTACCCTGGATGTGTGTCAGATATGAAATGAAACGTACTTGCTTAAACGGGCAAGCTTATCACCAAAATATCTGGGGAGTAGAGATTTTCCTGTCCGACTGTCTTCCAGCCTCCTTTCCAAAGCGCCTGTTCTACATGTAATTCACAGAGTCTCCTTGCTTCTGCGTCTTTTTTTTTTTTTTAATCCAGAGTTTTGCTGTCATTTCAAATTTATCTTGCTAAATACTTTTGTTTTCAATTCTAAGACTCCCACTCACCATCACTTACAGGTAAAAAAGATGAATTCAGATGAGTAATAAACATACACTGCATGTACCCCCTGAGCTCTTTACTGTTTGTAGAAATGATTATGTGCCACAAAGATTGACAATGTATCAGCCAACACAATATACAGAAAACTCATCAGTTAAATTTAAAATGTTAATAAAATCAAACGTTAAATGCAGATCTTTCACACAAAGAAAGCTGTATATATTAAAATGTTCCCTTTTATCACTATTCAATGGCTTTGTACGAAAGTGACAGAAATTAGCTGCATTCAGTAAAAACAGTGGGGATGGTTTAAACAAAGAAATCTCTTGTTCACTTTGGCCTCTCATCTCCTGGCTAGAGCTTACGCTACCTACCACTACTCAGGTTCTCAGGTCAAGGGATACAGCAGGCAATCATGTAAATGACTGCAGCACAGACCTTTTCTCCCATCTGCCTGCAAACAGAGAAAAAGAGAAATCAAGCTAAAAGCAATCGCTGTTATTTCAGTCATCTAATTTATCTGGAGCTGCTCACATCTCACCATGACTGCAGCGATCTTACCTACTTCAAATATAGTCTCCGGAAAAAAAGCAGAGAGTGAAATAAGCTCCAAGGACTGTCAATGAGCACAGGAAGTTGCATTGTCCTTTCATAAGTGAGCCCTGATGAAGACGTTAGTTTGTAAGTAGCATGGCATTCCAAGAGAAAAATAAAGCTATAAGGCTTTAAAAAAACTTTCCACAGCTCAACAAAGAAAGCCGTAAATGCCTATCATTATGCTACACATCTTACAGCAGAAATAGATTCAAATTGTTTTGATAAAAAAAGATACAAATAATTAAAATGAGGAAAGATGTTATGAGCAGGAATGTGCAGCATTGGAGCATTTACAACAGAAATGTACACATTAATTGTTGCATTTGGCTTTTTGTGGACATACGTGTGACATTCACAAGCCTTTTTTCAGGCTTCAGTCTCATAGGCTTAGATGTTGTTTAGCCAAAGAGAAGGAAGCAAATGGACCCACAGCCTGGAGGAGATAGGAAAGAGCAAGAGAGAACGGAAGGCCTAGGGAGGCAATGTTCCTGATCCAAACTGGTCAAAGACTTCAACACAATAGTGAAGGCTCCGCAATAGACTGTGGCCAAGAATGAACACTGGAAAGCTGAGCTCAGTGTGTGATTACCAGTTCTGCAGTCAGTAAGGTCTTCTCTTAAATGGAATACTTCCCTGAAGAAATATTTTGCTTGTGGACAGATCTGGGCTAAACTTTCGTGATTCATTTGTGCAACGTGATTATTGCTGTTACGCCCAGCCCCTTTGTAAGTCAATACAAGTGGCTTAGAGGTCTGCTGCCACAAAATTTTAAGGAAATTTAAAAATACACCTATGTATAACATTTGTGATAAAGGCACCATCCCATGGCTATTTAGCAGATTATGTGCCTGCTCTATAAGGCTATATTTTCCTCTATGAAAACACCCTAAGACTCATTTCTGCACTGATATATCTAAGAAACTTTGTCAAGCAATGATGCTGGAATAAGTATTGAAGTATTATTAAAAAACCATGTTTGAAAATAAATTCTATCCCTCTCTCGTATCTGTTGCCCGCTGACTTGAGAAAGCAAACTATTCAGGGTAGGTACTGCTCATACCTAGCCTCCCAGATGAAAGCCTTCCTGCTGAAACAAAAGCAATGAATCACCCAGGCTGGGTTTTATGACCCTCTTCATGCCAAATCTTGCAGGTCTCCAGGGTACAGCCCGGCACCAGTCAGGTGAATTTATGAACTGCACTGGGAGAAGAACTTCAGGACTTCCATGCCTTGGACAGACCATGATGTGATGCAGTTATCACTTAAGTGGCATCAACATTAGCTTAATATGTGGGTCACATAATCAGACCAGCATTCATATTCACCACATTTTCAAATGGCATGGGAAATGGGAGAGTATTCCAATTAAACATCCTGTATCTGTATTCAGCCAAACAGAACGATCTGAAATGCAGAAGATTGTTAGGCTCCCGTATGTCTTCTAAAGCCTTCCATCTGATCTGTTTATCAAGACTATGGAGTAATAACAAACAAACAGAATGGAAAAATTCCAAAAAAAACCCACAACCCACAGTCTCTCCTGTATCAATGGATAAGTCACTTCTGAGTTCCTCAGAGCCACCCTTAGTGCATCTATTATGTCAGCAAATACATTATATTATTTTTATCTGGAATATAACAGATATGAATGTAAATGGAAAAGCATCAATTGAAACCAAAAATACTACCTAAACAAGTTAGAATAGCAGTGACTGAATCAGTTACTGAAAAATATAGCCGAACATGCTAATAATATGGACATGACCTTGTGAGTACACTCATCAGCCACAATAAGATAAAGGACATTTTTCTTTAGAATTAATCTAACACGAGCTATGTTGCTGTCTATGTTATGATAGAAAAAGCTCCTCAAAATGGCTACAGGCTGTAGCTTTCAGTCATATAATTACAGGTAATGGTACTCTCTCTCAGTGATCAAGGAAATTAATTTTCAGTGAGGAAAGCACTCACATTACTTCTTTTATTTTTTTTTCCTTCAGAAGGAGACAGTAATGAGATTTTAGACAGACAAAATATGGATTATAGCGAGCTTTCATTATTGTCCCCATACAGAAAATGGCACTGCAATACAACACAATAATACCCCTAGAAATACTTTGAATTCCTGCGGAGACCAGGAAGGACAGATATTAAATTTGGAAAAGTGTATGGGAATGTTTGGTCTCTAATAAGGACTCATCCATTTATTAATGAGAACTGGTACTAAAGTGCTTCCTGTAAGTTCCAAGGCAGGAGAGGAAAGGATCCAAATATGATTAAAGAGCAATCATTGATACAATGCCTTTGGCCTTTTTCACTTATTTATTTGGTCTATTTATTCCCTCTATAAGGGGAAAACACAACAGCAGCCTTAAGATGGGTTCCGCCAAGCTGTACGCAAGGAAATTCCTTCTCCTTTCCTGAGTCAACTGTGAGTAGTGGGCAGCACGGCAGCAGGCAGTGGGCACAGTGCGTGCTGCAGCTCAATTGAAAACATATAAGGGACTCTCATGGGCTGTCTCTAGTGACTCTGCAATGTGCCACCCCCTTCACAGGCTGAGGTGCAAGCAACATTTTGTACTTGCTTTTAATGCTACAGGATGGTCTCGTGTGTGTGCTGTTAGGAGAGGGAATAGCTTTTCTACAGAACTTAAGAGATGCCCACTCCTTATGAAGCAATCAAAATCTTTCTTAAGATTTTATAAAAGGAGATGCATCCTGGAACAGGCAATGGTCAGAGCATCCTCCTGGGTAAGGAGGAATGTCTAAGATTCAAGTATCTGCGCTTTCCACTGCAAGGGGGAGGAGATCTGATGCTGGCTGGCTGGCACCTCAGACCGCAGGCTCCTCTGGACTATGCCCTCAGGTAATTCTGCCCCGGACACCTTTCCTGCTGCATTAGGTGTTACTGAGACTGGCACAGTGCTACACATGGCTTTGACTCCTGCAAATCAGCATTTCCCAATGAAAAATCTTTTTGTTAACATTTCCTATCAACAGTATGGATTACCTTAGAATCTTTCCAGGAATTCAGCTCAGAAAACAATCAATTACTCCTAGGATGTTTCCTCTGATGAGTTGGGAAATGTCTTTGCATATGTTACTTTTGAATGAATGTCGTCACTAAATCCTATAAGCAGAAACCCTGGTAATGTCCCCATATTGCTGCTCACCACTGGATAAAGCAATTGCAAACCTTTTACAACATGAATTGCTAGCGGTCAGAATGTGAGCGATTCATGTAAATCAGCAACTCCCAGCCATATCATTATGGATTAGAAATGTGAGATCCAGCATTACCAGTAGCATTTTGAAATGCAGAAAAGCTGAAAAGCCTCACCTCTTTGAGTCAGTCCCTCTGATAGCAGGCCAGATGCCCTAACATCTTGTCTACTCGAGCAGAGAGGACACTGCAGAGCACCATTAGTGGGAATGTCTGTACGACTGTGTAACACTTGCCTATCTGTAAGTTCAGATGATTGCAACATGCATTATTTATTCAGTTGTGCTACATGGTAATTAGCAGTGCTGGAGACTGGAGCTCAGTTAGTTTAGAGGTTAGATGTGCTCTGTCACAACACTGCTAACCCCCAGCCATCTGCCCCGCAATGTCAGTGCCATTTGCAAGTCTCTGTTACGTGCTGCAGCAAAGTGGAGTAGCCACGAGCCTGTATGCTTTTTAAAATAAACTCCTCTTTCTCTTTAAATAGACTTGTAAAAGTCAACAGGAAGAAAATACTATGCACATCCTAACATAAATAATCTGTAGCCTTTCTTCCATCACCTTTCACCACTTTTAGAAATTTGCTGGAAATGGATACATTGGAAATGGAGTCAGGGAAAACAATCAATTTTTGATTTGGAAATTGGATCTTCCCTAGAAGCCAGCATCTTATGTGCCAACTTGAAATGCTGCTAACTGCAGAAAAACTCTTGCTCACTGAACAGTATGATTTTTTTAAGGAATGACAAAAATTAAGGTTTGGCTCATTCTTTGGTGTCTCAGCTGGACAGACCGACAGCCAGGTAGCTCAATGACCACAGTGGACAGTGGAATGAGGACAGGATCATCATCACTGAAAGCAGGGTGAATCAGAGACGTGGGCAGGATGAGCAAGTGGCTTGGCACCAGAGGTGCGATGACAGGAGAATTTTGGCAGCTGAATGCAGTAAGGAGAAAGGCTGGATCTCCGCAATATGTTGAACTGTAAGAGAAACAAAGTTCATCACGACTGATACAACAGAACAGGAGCTCCAACCTCCCTGAATCCATGAAAATCTTGTTTTTTTCCAGCTGGAAGCACACACATTTGCAGGAAAATACAATCCCGTATATGACAGTTAAGCATGTTCATTCTGCAAACAACAGGTAGATGCTGACATACTTACCATAGACAGCTATCTCACACAGTGAAAGGTCTACAATGACTTTTATGCTGTCTGACCTTTGCTGCTGCTTTTCGTTAAGAGAAATCTGCTCCTTTCAGAAGCTGAGCCAAGCCAGGCATCTTGACCTCATGCTTCAAGCTTGAGTGCAGCCCTGCCCTGAAGGGCTGCTGAGCCATGTTCCCCTGAGAAGAAGGGATGGAAAAGAGAAGTAATGGGAAGAAGACCTCTGATTTTGCACACAGGCCAGATGTAGTTGGCTCATTCATCCTATACAATGACAGGGCAGAAACCACAGAGAGGTTCTGCGGTCAATGAGCTTTGGGTTTCCTGGTCTGGAGCCCAGCAGGTACTGCACCGCAAATATCTTTTTCCTGACCCATCTCATCTGCACACCAGCTGCAAAGCTTATCAGTTTTGAAGATGATAAGCTACTTACGTAGCTTCCTTTATTAACTTCAGGTCTTACCGACAGAAATTCCAGCTCACCTCACTTGGAGCACACCTGGTCTCTTGCTTCTCACAGGCCTTAGCTCCCAGGTTGTCGTGCTTTGTTCCTTTGCTGTCTTTCTCACACACACAACAGTAACACAGACTAGATTCTTCTCATCTCTACTCAACCCTGTAATGTTTCTGCAATAAGTCCTTCGTTACAGTCCCTTGCAAAGCCTTTGTTAAGAATGGAAAAACCATATACCTGCAGTGTTCTGTAATCCAGATCTGAACTAGAAAGAAACCGGAAAAGAGAGTAACTGCTGGAGAAGTATGATAAAAATGTTTTGAAATGCAGGTTGGTTAGGAATTTGATGAACTGGCAGTTTCTTTTTTGTTGTTTTTGTTTTTGATTTAATCCACACTAGAATTAATTCAGGGAAGCCCTGAAGGACACATGAACCTTGGGGTCAGACTAGATATTCAAAGCTGCTCCTTTTGGACTTATAGTCAGTGAAAATCAATGAAGATGAAATTTCCAGGTGAAAGAAAAGGCACCTCACTTTCCAGACCGGATACTAGCACAGACTAGCTTGAAGACCAGTGCCCAACATTTCAGCCCAAACAAAGGGACTTCTCACTTCTCAATGCAATTTTGCACTGTTCTCCAGGCTCCTGCACTGCGGTTCGGTACCTCATTCTTCAGGTGTTATCCTGAGACAGTCTACTTCTCTTTTAGATGCTGTGTATTGGACTATCACAGAGTCCCCTAGCCCTCTGCATGTACAAGAGAGGATTGCCATTTGAGAGATTTCACAGTAACAGCCTTTCCATTCTATAGCTTTATTGCAAGGTTATAATCAGCTGCAGCACGGCACTGTGACCTTAGACAAACCTGGATTCATTCCCACTTAAAAGTCATGGAAAGAAAGTAATTCAAGGAAAAGGTCATTCAGTACTAAATAATATCTCATCAAAAATACAGTACTGACTTTTTTCATTAATCTACACCATATTTTCTTCCTAGGGTCACTGGCAGTGTTCTAGTGCATACAGACCTCCCCAGGTCCAGGCAGTTTATAACTGCAACATGGCTCATTTAGAGGAGTGTTTGGCAGTCATCGCAGGGGTAATCTGGTTATTAAGAGACCACGGCCATGGCTACAGACCTGTGCATGTTGTATCTTTCCCAGGTGACCCTGACTTAGTCACAGAAAACGTGTCTTCGGGCTTGGATTCTTGAGTCAAAACTCCTGAAGTTTCCCTGAATCTCAGTTTTCTCCTCATTAAGTAGCAGCACTGCTGCCATTCTGCTGAGGTGAAGAAGTTAATCTCATGGATGCTTGCAGTGTGCTCCTGCACTCACAGATCAGACAGTAATGGCAGTGCTGAGAAATCTTTCTCTTCCTGAGGGCCAAGAAGGTTTTTAGCTGGTTACCTATCAACCTCTTGTTCTCCCATAATAACTCCCAAGGAAGCAACCAATATCACCGTGATCTATATGCAATGAAGCTATGGGTTATACCTAAACAAATCCATAGCATGGTATGACTTACCTAAGCACTTTTAAAAACATTAACTACCATGTTTCTACAGCAGATTTGATAGTAAGCATATCTGACTTAAATAAGGAGAAACTCTGTTGCATGCCCAAGGCCACAGTGAGTTTCCAAAGTACCAAAATTATGATTCTAAACTGGGAAATCCTCACTATTTGATCTGAGTGTAGGTGGCCTTCCTCTTAGAGCTGAAACTCCACATGGAAGCAATTTTTCATTCCTATTCAAATTGCTTTAGCTATTTTTAGGTCAGATGAGTAGAATATGTATCATTAAGGATTTTTCAGGCATTTTTAGAATTGCTTCCTAACCAAAGAAAGAGATTCTTTTCACAAAAATACATTCTCTAGTCATTCATCCATAAAGGCACTAAGACCTTTTGATATTCTTATAATCAAATAAAATAAATAAAAGAAACCACTGAGTTAATCAGGTTAGAAAAGCCAATGCTATACATTTATGGCAGCTATTCTTTATAAAACTTTTAGTGGGCCTAAGTACAGCATACCAGAGATGGACAAGACCCAGAGCCAAGCTGTACCACAGTGAAGCAGAGAAAGAGATCAAGCAATTAGAACTGAAGACAGTGGAATATGTAACGACCGCAAGTATCTCTCAGTTAGGTCTGGAAGAACAAACATTCTCTAAAAAAGTCTCTGTTCAGACTGTGGAAATCGGTACAAACAGCCCTCTCGGCATTGCTTTTGGGCAGCAGAGCTTAGTGGCTGGGACTGGAGGCTATGCTTGTGACTCTACTGGGGCTCCTTGCTGACATCCCCTCCTGTCTCGTCCTATTTAGGATATGAACTTTTCGGAACACAGTCATCTCTTTGTAACTGCTTTTGTATGCCACTCAGTGCGCTGTGGCTCACATCCCAGCAGGACACCTTATGTGCTCCAGACACAGCTGACCTTCAGCTGTCCAACTGGGGCTTAAGCCCCCCACAAAAGGGTACCACACAAAAGAAACAGAATTACTGTGCTCATGCATCTATGTGCTGTGTACTTACCCCTGGATTGCCCTGGGACTGCTTCACCATGCAACCAACCCCACTGCAGGACTAGTTCTCCCTCACACACAAACTTCTACTGCCTTACCTACATGTTTGGTATGATCTGTAGTTTTGCTTTATCCACGTTTTTCCAACAACCTCCTCACTACGCTGCATAAATGAATTTACCAGAACAACATCCTCTTCTGCTTTGCTGACTGCAAGGGATCAAATTCACAGTGTTAGTTGCCTATGGTCACAGGAGGAGCACACGGCAGACACAAACCTACAGCTGAAAGCTTTTCTGAACTCTGCCATCACCAAAGGAGCAACCTTCCCCTCAGGAAACATTCTTTATCTTGACAGGCAATAAGTTCCTGTAACTACTGCTGATTTCAGTAAGACCTGCCCTCTTGGGCATTTGCCACAAATTCTTTTGGTCAATTGGTAGAACAGTGTCAAAAGAGAGAAAAGACTTTTTGGAAAGAATTATGCAGAGAAATAAAGCTGGCAGGAGAGATCCAGAGAACACAGGAGAAGTTCAGGGAGGAAGCAAGATATGAGATGTCCTCTGCATCTCTGACACATAGGCTTAGATTGGAATGGATAATGCTGTTGTTTCCAGCTCCCAAAGCTCCAGCAGCAGAGCCCTGTGGCCACTGCAATACATCTGAAATACAGAACAGAGAGTGGCCAAGGAGCTCTCCCAGGCTGCACAGTGGGCTTGCTCTGCTCTCAGCCATAGTCAGCTGTCTGTAGTGAGCAGAAGGCTACAATGTTGTAGAGGAGATGGGCTGTAGAGACAGAAGTTAATGAGTAATTAAATGCTCTGATCAGAGTTTCCCTTGCAGTATCACTCTGAGTACCCAAAGAGAAGGATGTGCTTATCAGAAAGCAGGAAAGAGTCACTGCTCTGATGAGCTTGAAAGCCTGAGTGCAAGCAAAATTGGCCAATAAGCAGAAGAGAACGCAAATCCATTGGTCACTCAGCAAGGCATATAAATATATCTATATATAGTTCAGTTAACTGAGACATCAGCTCCATGATTAAGAGTGCCCTTCACAATGGCATCACAGCAGAAACCAGTCCTGTGTGCTACAGTGCACCAGCAAATACTCAGTGACAACTCAGGAAATGAAGGAAGTCAACCCCCAGAACACTCTTCCTAGGAATCTAAAAGACGCAAAGAGCACTACCTTCATCTCTCTCGTTAACCTGAAGTTTAGATATACATGCCTCAGTGGACTATTTGATATCTTCTGCGTTTCTATCCCGTTTACAACAATAGAGTGCAGCTTTCCATCTTTGGGCAGAGTGGTTGGCTGGTTCACATGCACAAAAACTTTCTAGCCTTGGAGCCGGATAGTCATTTCATCCCTTTCCCAGTAAATTTCCTCCAACATACACCAGGGTGAAGAGTAATCCCTAGCGAATGCTGGCTGCAGCACGGGATTTTCT
This sequence comes from Aquila spilogaster, assembly GCA_024606505.1. Taxonomy (NCBI): domain Eukaryota; kingdom Metazoa; phylum Chordata; class Aves; order Accipitriformes; family Accipitridae; genus Aquila; species Aquila spilogaster. The sequence goes on along the minus strand of JANHGO010000069.1, from coordinate 19,181,448 downwards.
GCTCCACTATTTCTGAACATCTCCAAGCAATCACTGGGCAAATTGCACAAGGGGTCAGTGCCATCGTGAATATTTCATTCAGACAGCATAACAAAATCCAGCTTAGAGAATAAAAAGGGAAAAAATCACTTATCAATTATTCTTTTACTCAATACCACTGTTCTTCAATAAAATACTGCAGAGCGATTTCTCTTGCAATCAGGAGGGGAAAAAAACTCCACTCTTGGCAAACTATTTTTGGAAGCTGAAAATCTCATTCTGCTTTGTTTAATTCCTGCTTAGAGGAATTTTATGATAAGGATGTAAGCCTTGCAGCTTATTAGAAATTATATAATTAAGATTTATTTAAAAAAAACTACAAGAGCTGACTTTTTTCTACAGAACTTCATTTTTACAGACAACCATTGCAGAGCCCAATTTATCTCTTTCAGGCAGGTATTTTTTCTAATTCGTATCACTTTCCTACATGTTAGCACTTAACTGCCATGAATTTTCTTGTAGACACATTTACCCTTTCTGCCATTTTTCCTGCCTTCCATATAAAAACTTTTTCACCAAGCCCTGTCATTTTACCTAGATTTCAAAATCATGCTCCAATTGACAGGTTTTCTCATTTAGGTTAAAAACCCAAATGTTAAAAAACTAAGTGAGAAAAAACCTTTCCCTCTCCCCACTGCATTACATTTGGAACTGTTCACCACTGAAGCTCAGGTTGCAGTTACTGGAGGGTGCATTTTGTTAATTGTCATTTTGTCCTCAATGTTGCTCAACACTGAGAATTTCACCAAGTATCTCAGATATCTGGTGATTTATCAAAGAGCCAGGCAGCTCCTGGAGATCTGCGTGTAAGCAAGAATGTCAGGCTAACCTTCAGAGCAGCATACCAAACTCTGGAAATAAGAATGAGTATAACTCCAAATGGTAATTATTCCTTCCAAATGTACTAGTTGGTTGGTTGGTTGGCTGTTTTTCTTTTAACATTTTATTTTTATGTAGACTTTTGTTTCTAGAAGGTCTTGACTCATGACTACTCATGTCTAGTTGACTCACAGTTAGTTCGCAATCAGATTTAAGAATTCACCTATCATCAATAGTTGCATCTCAGTTCATACTGTTGCCAATTTTGCTGTCAGCTATATAGAATACCTGCAGCCCTCAGGATTGCAACATGTTTCAGTCCTATGCTAAAGGAGGCACTGAAGCTATGGTCCTCCACTCCTTTCAGCTCTGCTACTTGCAAAGCCACTGGTCCTATAAAAAGCTGTGCCTGAATCATAGCAGTTTAGTTTTAGAGGACAAAAGAATAGAGCAAGGGGCCATATTCTATTCTGAGCTCTGATACTAATGTCAAGTACAAGAATGGGCAGTCAGCAAACCCTTTTGTCCTCAGTTGCTGAGGCTGAAAAAGCTGAGATAGTGATAACAATGCCTATCCTTACATAGAAAATATTTTGAAACAGTTGAAAATCACTATAAAAACACTAAGTATTATCAGACATTATTCTAACTTTGGGGCACTCTTGCATTCACAAACGTTATGCACAAACCATTTACTAAATCAGCTCATGCTATATTTTTGAAATCACAGGCTGCTTGGAGGAGGTAAACCTAGTAGCCATCTCCTGGGGCTTGAAAAGAATGATCCTGATTGGCAGCAAACACTCACTGCATCTCATTACAGTTTCTAGCAGTGTAAAGGAACAAATATTAGCATACTTGGGCTCTGTACAGCAATACCTTGGTAAAACTTTAGGGTGTGGACTATCCAGCAAAGCTGACTAATGGTCATGTTCAGCCTAAAGTCTATTGATGTGTGAATTCTTTTTTTGAAAAGACAAAGTCTCCCTAAGCACATTCGGTATAGCATGACAATTCACACCAAGATGCAAATGGTTCAGGCAACCCTCTGACTGGCACTTCCTGCTGGAACGTGACATGGACCACAGAAGGAACAAGTAATTTCTGCTATACCTACCTGCAAATTAATACATAACAACTGATATATTAGGTGAGACTAAAGGTTTATCTATCTTGGAATGACATTCCCAACATCAGACAGTATCAGACGCTTAGAAGCAAGACAAATATGAAGTGTTTCTTCCCCCACCGTGCCATCCTTACTCCCCCCATTCTGCTCCTCAGCAGGTGAGTTGGTCACAGCATACCAAGCAGTGAGTTCAACAGTGATCACTTGATCTCCTTTCTTAATTGTCTAATTGTCTTCTGAAGCAATCAAATCACAATATGGGAGAAATTTCTGCTGTTCAGTCTAGGACACCAATACACAACAGAAACAGAACACTGCTCTGAAGAGCTGAGGTGCTTTCCAAGAGGCAAGACAGGAACACATCTACTACTAGTGAGCTGTCTTCCGTGCTGAACATCTCCACCTTCACTTCCCAGCCTCATGGGGAAATCCACAGAAGACAAGTTCAAGTCATCTGGAGGTGAAACAAAGGCTGATGGAGGGCTGTGACACTGCCAAGCATCTCTAGAGGACTGGTACAAGCTAGGCTAATGCAAAACCCTCCATCAGTAAGAGCACTCTTTGCTGCGTTTCTTCATGGACGGCTGTTCTTCCTCCCTTCCTCCTTGTCACCTGTCAGCAAACAAATAGTACGCACAGTCTGGTTTAGATGCTGCAGTCACCCCAGTTACTCCTTGCGTAAGAGTGACTATCTTGCACAGTCACTATAGCTAAACGTATTAGGGAAGTATCCTCGTGTTCTTCTGCATATGAACACTTTATCTACACGCATTTTAGGCCATAAATTGGAGATGACAGCAAAGTAATCAGGAGAGTATCATCCTGTGCCTCCTAATTCTCCTGGGCCTCCACTGATTATATAGGAGAAATCCAAGCAGACATGGAATTAAATCACTTCCCTTATGTTGGACTAGCAGAAGCTGTTCCTTAAATGACAGATTGCTAACAGCTCCCTTAATGACATCACCCAATATGTCATAAAATTTGCTGCCAGCACGATGGACTTTTTTTCCCCAGCCAGAAGCATTCTTAGGCTGTAGAACAGAAGTTTCATTGACAAAATGCGGCTTGAGAAATAACCTCTAAAGGGTTTTCAGTGCATAAGGCAAGTGCCACCCAAAAACACATTGAAGAATAAAGTTATACTTATTGGCACAGCTTTCCTGGAACAGAGCCCCATGTCAGATTTCTCTAAGTGTCTGTGATTGAAATTATCCATCCACCATCTCTGCAGGTTGCACTAAACTCACACCTCAGGAACAGTATCCAGATCTTTGCCAGATTACTATCCTTGGGTGAAAATTGTTATCTTCTTACTGCTTTCACACTCTTTGGAAGGAAACTCTTCCCAGGTGGGTATTAGCATTAGAGAAGAAATAGATACACTTGTAGTACAATAGCAAGAATTATTTACCTGGAGTTTCACTATTATCCCTTTACTTCCAGGCTCACATCAGTTTTTCTGCCAGAAACACAAGTAAAGTGACAGCCAGAGCACACGTAGGATGAACAGCCTTTCAGAATTTCCTAGAGACAATTTGCAGGTTTTTCTCTATTCTTCAGACACCAGGGATTTACCTTGCAGCAGTGTACCATAAATGACTATGTATTTGCTTTTAAAATGTTACAGTGAAACTCACTTAGGCAGCCACCAACCATGACTACACAAAAGGTGCTTAATTACACATTCCTGTAATTCTGAGCTACCTGCTTTTTCATGAGCGTCTATGTCATGTCTTATGCAAGAACTACCTCAGTTGAATAGGCTGTTTTCTAAAAGGGCAAAGACTTTACTAAGAAAAATACTTCAGTAAGTGGAAGGAGAAAGTCTTCCCTCTTTATTTAGATTTAAACTAATTTATGCTTTATACCAGAGAGCACTGAGAGGCTCTGAGCATTGGTCCTGATCAAGGTGAGGTTGCCCCTTTCCATTTATTTGCAGAAAAATCAGTGCTGGCTGCTGTTCCTCTAAGTCACTTGGCAAACAGATCCCCTTCTCTATGTGTGCTGCCTTTCCTGCATGCCAGCATCTATCCATTCAAAAGCAGATATAGTTGAACAACCAGAACACGTATATAAAGGGAAACAGCGCAATGCTGAATCTTGTGGGAACTTAAGGCTAGTATATTCAGCTGAGTGGTCCTCAGATGTGGCTTGAATATCTTTGGTAAGCACTTCTATTCTCTATAGCAGTTCTTGCCAACAGAAAACCCTCCAGCATGCCAGTATGCTGGGGACGCTGAAAACCAGGGGTCTGAGCAATCTGTCACTCATGTAGGTTCAAAACAGAATCACTGTGATGGCACTCATTGGCATTGTGAACAAATGAGCCATGACCTGTATTTCTGGATTTGCTACAGTTCTTTTTTGAAAGAAAAAGCAAACCAAAAAGGCAGAGTAGCACTCTGCTGAATGCTGAAATGACCAAATAAGTAGGATCTGCAACACCCTGGTTATCTGTCACTCATTTCTGCCTGCATGACAACATTCCTTTCAAGTCTGCCCATGATGAACACAGACTCAGTACTTGGGTTCTCAAGTTGATGCATTTCAACCTATGCCATCTGCCTATGTTATCAAGTCACGTTGGTCTTGTCATGCAAGCAAAAAGCCTGGGCTGGCTAAATGTACTACATCACACGTATTTCCAATGTGCAACAGCAAAAGGCTTAAAAACTGCCCATGGATTTCATTCTCCAGCTCAGAACTGCTCTACCATGATTGCAAAGCGACAGATGTCAAAACCCAGTGGAGCACCTCATTAAACGCAGAGACAAACACACAGAATATGTTGTTTGAAATGACAACCCAGTGTGTTGATATATGTGTGCCACTATTTATCATCCTACAGATGGTTGCTTACACTGAGGTACATCCACAAATATGTTTAACTTTGCTTTCCCCTATTCTAGGCAGTCACCATTTTCCCTTGTTTACACTGACTCCCACTAAGACAGCGCAAAGATCTCTGCGTTTCCACAAGGGTGAAGGGTTATGTTGCACAAGGCAAACCCGCAATCTGCGTGCTGTCGTCTCCTTGCAGTGGTAATAACTAATACCTGCGGAGCATTTTTTAAGGAATTATCTCAGTCTTATTTTACAGATGGGAAAACTCAGAAAGGTGAAATGACTTAGCAAGGTCACACAGCAGGCTTTGCACAGTACACAGTTGCTATTGTTGCAAATTGGCTAGCTCATCAAGCTCATGCTACTCACACCACTCAGATACAATTCAAACAGTAATTATTATTTTTACTGCAATTTGCACTGCAGTCAGGGCTGGAGGTCACAGTCAGGATTCACCTATATTGGTCTCTGTGCAAACATAAAATCGAATACAGTCCCTGCTCCAGGGGGGCCGCAGTGTCAGTAGGACTCAGTCCTATGGGAACACAAAACAGTGAAAAGAGAGGGAAGGGCAGAGAACAGTGAAATGAATATGAGGTTTCACGTTATTTTGGGTAACTGCAAAGTATGTAAGCTTACTATTATTTAAATAATTTAAGTGGGTAAGAAATATAAGCATGTTCCTGACAGCCATCTGCCTACTTATTTACATAGCAGTTTATCTTCATAATCGTATTTGCTCAAGTACTTTCCTTTCATTCCTGTGGTCTTTCCTTACACTGACAGATGGAAATCGGATCCCAGTATCCACGCTTTGGGGGACTGACTCACACCACACTAATCCCAGACATATTACACTGTACTTTCTATGGGATATATTACAACTTATTTTACAACTCCCTTCTAATCGGCTGCAAGAGCACTTCTTGCTGAAGACCTTTTTATGTGATATCTGCTTAAGCATTTTAGCATGTGACAGCTAGGTATACTAGCTACAAGCTAATGAAATCATTTCCCTCGTTCTTGCTTTTATTAAAATCGGTGGCAGTATAATATGTATTAACTCCCACCTTAGTGTCTGTTCTAATGTGGCTACATGTTAGTAATACATTATGTACCAAATGGCCATATAGTCATTCCTCTTTAGAAGACTTAACTGAGTATAAAATTGGTTGCACAGTGATCACGTTATGTTTTTATCATAAAGACAATTTTTCTCTTCTTGTAGAGTCACACCGGGCTTCATCTGATTGTACAGCAGGATACTGAACATTACAAGTGTGCAGCAAGATCTCACCGTGATGTCATACAGTATAAGAATTAATAGCTCTTCTAATCCTGAATGGCACAGGCACAACGAGATTATTTACAAGAGTAAAGTTGTTTAGTACCAAGTCGGGATTGCTGAGCAGTCCTTAGAAGTTAACCCATTATTCTTCTGGCATGAACCTACTGCTCTATTATAATGCGTGTATTTATGTAAACCACGAAAAAGGTACCAAGTACACAAAAGAAATATTTGATGACTGACATCTGTAATCTCAGATGGGGGCGTATTTATTCTGCATTTCAATTAAGCCAAGAATTTAAAATGTTTCCAACCCATCAAAGCCAGAAGTTAAGCATGTGCATAAATCCTTTCCTCAGCTGATGCAGTCTGTTGCAATAAATGGGCATCTTGCCATTGATTCTAACAAATTCTAGATCAGCACAATAATACCATAATGTACTCCAGAAGAGCCTGAGAAATCACAATTTAAATGCATTATTTTAGAGAACAAAAGACTAAGCACTTCCTTGCTCCTATTCTCAAATGGCTAAATCCATATACAAATTAATGGCCTATCACAATGCCAGCTGAGGATGGCATTCTCATCAAAAATGAAGGCAATACAGAACTTACATAAATATACTTACAAATTTCATTTCGGACTATTAAAACTTTTCAGAAAATGATACTAGGTATGCATCACTACCTGTGTTTATTCCTGTCTGACAGATACCACAGAAGCTCAGCAGAACTGAGATACTTACTTAAATGATTAGAACCAGACTTTTAGTCCTATGACAAATGGAAGCAATAAATAACAACAGCTTTGTTTAGCAATTGTCAGTAGCTATTTTGCAGCTCTTTAAACACTATCCACTAATCTTCTTCAGAATCAGATAATTCAAATTCCTTCATCATATTTCTCATACTTGGGATTTATAACACCGGCTTTATTTTAATCCCAGGTAAAAACACACTGAGAAAGAACTATGATTGATAGTATACTGCTAATTTAGAACAAAATACTTGCAATTATCCCTAAACTCAGCTTATAAATCCAGGACACAGGTAAACCTAATTCCATAAAACTTGATATGTGAAAGCATAGCCTCTACATTGATGTTACTGTGTTGTATATCACAGTGTTGTATATCACAACAGAGTGGATCAGAAAAGCAGAGCAGATGGTGCTTAGGACCTAATTTGCACTACATGTTTCAGAGGTTTCACTTTGGACCAGGTTTAGTCAGTCCCATGGGCAGCACACACATTAGTGGTAGAAGTGTATTAGGTGTACTCCTAGAGGACATCTTGTTTAGTTCATTTAGGAAGAAATCCAGTTTGCATATCCTAAGGCAATAACACGAATCAAGGAGTAGTAAGCAGGGAGAACTGGAAGATTTGCTTTAAAAATGCACTCCTGGTCCAAACTAAAACACCATTTCAGTAACCCCGAGGGCTGGTTCTCCTGCAGATTGCTGGCTGAAGCAGTTATACATCAAAATCTCTTACAGATAAGCCAAGAGTATAAGCTTGAGTTTGATCCACTTGCTAGCATGCTGATGCCTAACGCCACTTGAGCTGTTCTTCTGTTTGAGACGTTCATGGGCAGATGAGAGACATGACAGAGAGCCTGTGGAAGACCTATGTCCTTCTGACAAAGCAGTCAGAGGTCAGACAGGATCCCTGAGGCACTCTAAGCACAGACACTTGGATGCAGGCAACTGCTTGGAGGCTTGGCCTCTGCAGACTGAGCATGTCTCCATCAGCCAGAATAAGAACTTAGATGTTTCCTCTTAGATTGACCTCTGCCCACACAGCAGACACTGTACTGCATTTGTACTGCTCTCATCTCCCAAAACGTTTATTCCCAGTTTATTGCAGCACAGCAGTAAATAGAGAGAGCTTATCTCCAACATTTTATCTTAATTAAAACCATGAGCACTACTGAAATCTCTGCAGAAACACTTGATTGGCCTTGCAAGAGCCAGTTTGCCAAAACCTGTGATACCACACTACTGCAGCCTGGCAGGCCAAGCCAGATCTGCACAGTCAGGTATCACTGTGCACATCCTCTGGCACATCCCCTGTATTGCATGTATGCTTATCCATTATCTGGTGTCATACAGCTCCTCTGTCCCCCATAAAATGGAGCTGTCTGTTGAAGCACGCTTTACATTTCGTTCAGACCTGGTTTTGGAAAAGGCAATCCCAAGGAATAGAGAAGAATTACACCTCTTGGGAAGAAACAAAAATGCAGTTCTATTTTTCCAGACAACCTCACTTTTGCCTGGCACAATTCCCTGAACATTCCATATAATTAAAACTAAATAAAATGTTGTGTTATGTGTTTAAAACTCAGCTGTTAAATTACCAGCTTAGATTAATACAGAAACTCAATGAATTCAGGGAGGCTAAATTTCAACTCAGATATTCGTATCTGCAGATCTGTCCCTGAGGGTGTAAAATCCTGATCAGGCATTTTTAAGTATGCATACTGCATCCAAAAGCTTTCATAGAAACGCACATGATTAAAAGTGTTTACACTGAAGCTCAGAGTGTGCCTTTTTTTCCACAGAGTTTATATAGAGTTGTTTGAAGCACTGAACACTTGTTTATCCCATCGACAAAGTGTTCCCTCCCCTCCATCCTCTCAGCTGGTCGCAGAAGGCAGAAAAGGATGCAGAAGCGAGGGGATGTGGAACACCACCACTTCCCATTCTGCACCACAAAGACCGCCCAATAACCTCGTTCTTTCTGCAAAATGCAATGCATCTGACACAAGCCAAAAATGAAACCATCATCAAAATATCAACAAGATGCAGACATTTTTTCCTTTTAACTCAGCTGCTTAGGAAGACTGCTCAGTTAGCAGCATGGCATCACAAAACAGTTACATGAATGGAGAGATAACATGGGCTAACTTCTTTAAGAAACGCTCTTAGCCAAGCTCTACCTCAGATGAGCCATAGAACTGATGATTTGTAAACGGTTCTTCCTAAAAACCTGTTATTGCAGAATATTTATAAGATTTATTTTTCAGCTACCCTCACTTTAAAACACCAGTCTCTACCTTTTAAGGAACTGTATTACATTTTCTTACAGGAAATTAAGTATCCAGGTCCTGTGAAAATGTTGAATGCAAAGGGAAAATGTGAAGCGCACTACTGCAGCAGCTGTTGAGACTGTTCTGCTGCTTTGTAAGGAAAATCCTGGCTTCTTTGGTTAGAATACCAGGCAGGAATAGAGCTACAGATGTTGGCCACTGTCTGTTTTTAATCCTAGAAGACACTGAGATAGGAATTAAAAAAAAAAAAAAAAGAACAAATGAGAATGGAATAGAAGAGAGCATTTACCGAGACGGAATTTGTTCTGAGAAATGAGAAACGGGGGAACAAGGCACACTGTTACAAACATCTCATCCTCTAACCTTCCTCCCCACACTCATCTGCTGCCAGGGCACAGCTCAGTATTTTGCCAAATCCACTCCCATGAGAAAGTTGTTGCAGAGCTTTGGTGCTTGAGTAATTAGAGACTTCCTTTTAATTTCCAGGCTGAAGTGATTTATATCTAGGTGATATCCATTTGTTCTTGTCCCGCCATTAGCCACAAGCTTAAAATCATTATTTTTCAATCTATGGTCCATGAACTCAGGAGGGGTACATACTTCTAAGAGAATTTTAAAATGTAATGAAGCAAAACAGACCTAACAAGATGTAATTTGCTCTAATGATACTACAGGGTATGCAATACCATCTCTGGAAAAAGTTTAGGAATCCACAAGTCAAATAAAATTGAAAAGCACTGGCTTAAGCCTTCCTCTTGTTTATTAAACCTCTGATATAATTTCAGATAGAAGACATGGACCTGTTCTCAACATTTCTCTTTCTACACTAAGGACACCAACTTTTCCTAGCATTCTCCTTGCAAGAAATATCTCTGTTCTCTTAACCACCCTGCTCAGCCCTGTTGCAGCTATTGACATTTCTGACAGAATTGGACATGTTTTACCAGAATCCTACACAAAGTATTGCAGTACCTCACAAACACTGCCCTAAATCAACTGGAAACACTTCATGAAATAAATTCCAGTATCACATATACCCTCGGTGCTACACTGGGACCTTGTCATCATCCTTTGGTGAGCTGATACTCTCAGGTTCTCTCTTCACTCATTTTTATTTGCCTTCAGCTGCGCAGCCTGTCCTTCTGCACTACTGAGTCCATGCCACTGCTGTCTCCTCTCTCCTCAAGGTCTGTGTGTTGTTCCAACCTGTCCTTGTACAGAACCACACGGGCATATGCTGGACAACTGGTGATGGGTCAGTTTGGGAATTTCTGCTGATACACCTGCTGGTGACGCCACGCTAACAGATACAAAATGTCTGACACAAATTAAATTAGTTAGAAACAGGGCATAAAGTCTTTTTCAATAGTCTAGGTTATGCAGTTTTTATTAACTAACAAATCTTGCCTAACAAGCCCAACAATCAGCAAATCATCTTGATTCGATTCCTCCTCCAATTTTATCTTTGTATTCCCTATCCATACACAGTGGAAGTCAGATCTAAAGCAAAACTCCTAGATGCCTAATGCAAAACCATATTTTTCTTGTCTAATAACCGTGAATTGCAATTTCAAGATTTTTCTCTACTAATGTTCTAATTTTCCTTCATCAGTAATAGGAGGGCTAAATAGAAAGACACAGCAACCAAGTAGTAATTAACTTTCTTTAGAGGAACATAAAGCTACAAGGATGAATAATTTTATTGTCACGGAAAGTCTAATACTTCTCTCATGGAATTAATCTTAAAACTCTGAATTAACTGTTTGGAAAGCTACATTGAATGTCTCTGAAGTAAAGACTCAACACGTAACAGTTCTATGATACGATGTTCAAAGACATATGAATCAAGCTCAAGAAACCTGGGGAGAATCTGATTTTGAAGCACAGAGTCTACATCAGAAAGAAGACTCATTAATGATTTTTGGGCTCATAGGTCACATTTTCCCACTCTCTAGGTCAAACACCCACAACATTTTGGATAACTTTCTCCTCCTGCCAAAACTTACAAGAATCTTTCTTTTTCAGGGACTACTTACAAAGCCAGCTGCACTTAATGCACATTTTTTTATCTACATTTTTTTGTTATAAATTTGAATAATGAAAATCAGAAATGAATACCATGGCACTGAGCTGCAGTTACAAACTGCTCTAAATTAAAGTAATAAATTCCATTCCACCTTCAGTTCCCTGCACAAAATTAATTTGAGAGATCCTCATTTTGAGATTTTGCTACGTATCAGTTATGTCTATATGGATGAATTAAGCAGATGCCAGCTAACGTTCCAGCTAACTCTCTTCCTAAAAATTGTCAGGGCACAGTTCGTGAGTTAGGACACTCCAAGAACAGTTCCCAAGAGGCAGTTTCAGGCGGACAACCTGGTTTCAGAAGGTAAAAATATGTAATAATATGGTCACTGGCCACTGCACCAGCTGAGGCTGCAACAGGGGCTGGCACTGGACATGCTTAATTTGCCGGTGTGGGCACAGCCACGGCATCCCTCTGTTGGGCTCCAGCAAGCTGAGGAGATGCCCAGATACAGAGCACTCTGAGCTTCACTTGGAAGGCTGTTAATCTCCACGAGTCCAAAAGGAGCACATGCAGATGCTTCACACGCACATGCTGTCATCTGGGCTGTTGGAAAACAACCTCTCCAAGCCTCCTTTTGCCTATATCAAGAGACTCCATGTTACAAAGGAGTTTGAGACATATTGGCTTTGCTACAGGCGGGCCAGCAGCCTGTTCCTGCAGAGGCATTGGCAGAGGCAGGAAGGTGGGCAGGAGAAGAACATGCAGCTCCTGCCCTCCTCCCTTCTCCACTGAAATCTTCCCTGGTCTTATGAGGCCTTGCTGTATCTTATTCACACTGCTGCTGAACAAAGTTTGTCGTGACAAAGTATTGTAAGACCATGGCTGAACACAGCCTAGGACAGCAATCCAAGGCACGTCACTCACATGAGATTACTGACCTCATTCAGTGAACTTCTACAAGGAAAGCACATGACTTTTGACTTGTAACAGGAAACAAAAAATTCATGGTTTCACAAACAACATCTTCTAAACATCTCAATTCAGAATGTCCATATTTGACCTTGTAAGTACAGCACATCTATCTTTCTTCCCTATAAACTCTGCCTTTCTGAAACATAACCAGAGAAATAAGGAAAGACGAATGTGTGACACCTCATCAACTGTCTGTAATAATTTATTTTAAACCGTTTATTCTGTAGCTCTCTCCCTCTGATGCAGTCTCAATTACTTGATTGAATAATATTCTCTGAAATAGCACATGATGTGCTTGTGTCAAAGAGGCTCTCCACAGAGGCCATCAGCTACCTTTTAAAATCAATGAAATTCATGAATTTGCATCTGGCTTCTCAAGGAGAAAATAAAGGAACCTTTTCCCCCAGTACGTATGACCTTCTCTTTCTAAGGCCAGCTTATTTCAAGTTTTCTTACCTCTGAATGCCGATGTGAAGATGGATAATATCTTTCTTAGAGGAGATAGATCTTAAAGTCTATTATATTCCCCTTCTTAAGGATTCCAGCCATAATTCTCCCTTAGTAATTGGGATTTGCACACTGTTCCACACAGTAATGCATATTCTAGCTATCCACTCTGTCATGCTGCCACTGCATTTTAACAATGCTGATAGCAACTGATATTACCGAATTCTGCAGACTTTTCAGGCTCTCTGCTTGTTCACGTATTTTTTTCATTTCACGTTTCTGAGCAAAAATGCTTTTATTTTTCCCTTTGTGATGCTTCGCTGCTGTGACCCTGCCATTCCTTGAAGCTGGATCTTGTTAGTTTTCAAATACTGAGACCACACTGCCTGATCATGCCACAGATTTTCTATCCTGATATGTTTGCTGTCTTTATGTTTGCAAGATCAAAGCTAATGCTGCTTACACCACAGTGCTGGAAAGGTTCACTTTTGCAAAGGTAAAAGAACTTCAGTGTTTGAAAGTCTAGCCTTGTTTTATATTGTCTCCTACTACTGATAATACACGTTTCTCCTCATTCTTGCTTCATTTCCTATACAGCAATTTTCTTTGTTAAACTTCTAGAAGGAATTATGGAAAGAGCTCAGCAGTAGCCTTATTCCACACCAGTGAAGCCCCTTCTGCTGCAAGCAAGTAGAGCTGGGCCAACACCAGTTGCTTCCAAAAACCTAATTCCCATTTCTTTTTCCCCAACAGTATCTAAGTTCTCAACTCACCAGATTTCAAGAAGTGAAATTCTCCTCTTTTAGATTCTCCCCTGGTTTCTTCCTCCCTTCTTACGCATCTTTTTTTTTTCTTCCAATGAAATGGAATTTGTCCTCAAATTGCCGGGATAACTTCACACATTTCCTTTTATATCTTACTATTCTGTTATCTTAGTGTTTCGCAGGCAGTGGACCACAACCCCCAAGATGTCCATAAAAGGCACTCCGGGACAGTTAAAAGATGCTGAAATTTTTATTACGCTCTAAAACAAACAAAAAAAACCCTCTTCTCCATTCCCAAAGCACCTTTATCCTTCAAAATGAAGTTTTGTTATCAAATTCTCAAATCACTCATACAAATAAATGATACACATTCCTCAGATGATACATTTTACCCATGTTCCCTATAGGATTAAGACTGATGTGGATGTATGATTTTGAGCGTGATGACCAGTTTCAGCCCAATTTGTCTGATGGTAGAAGTTACCAAGATACGAAACTTCTGCAAGTTCTGTGAAAAAGCTGATACTAGGGTGGAGTGGAAAGGATCCCAAATTTCCACTAGCAGAAAGACAGGGAGAGTTTAACAAAACCAAGTGGCAGCTTGAGGGCATCAAATCAACCCACAAATATCTTTCAGCCAGCTGTAGGACATACTGCATCCTTGCCAACTATACAGGTAAAGAGCCTGTGAGAAATCTGAGAGCTCAACTACAAGAATAGAACTGATATTCTGAGAGGAAGGGAATGATGGGATGTAGGAGAGAATTGGTGATGCTATGGATATAGGGTATCTGGGGAAAGAAACAACTGTTAGAGATGTAGAGAAGAAACCGAGCCAGAACATTTCTCCCTCAGTTCCACTGTTCACAGAATACACCTTTTACCCCTATTTTTATAGCCAAAGCATGGAATTCGTAAAATGTTTCCATAGAATGGAACTGAGCAGGCTGCACAGCCACATCACTCTTTTCACCTACAACTTCCCAATCCAACCCTCAGTTCTTCACCTTTCCAAACTACCCAAAGAACTCTCCAGCTCACGTCAGAACAGGAGTAATGCCCAGGCCAATATAGGAATGCCCAAGCCTGATGAGAAGGTTACCTCTGGAGCTGAACAGACAGAAGATTTATTGGCAGCATGACTTCCCTCTGAGAGAAAGAAGACTACACACCAGGCCCGCTTGAACTGCAGATGTCCTTATAGGCTTGATGAAACAATCCATTTGTTGGCAAGCTGAGCACCACAGCTGTTTCCCTGCTCTATGCCCACTCACACAGCTCCAGCACCCTATTTTCCCATGATGTGGGATATTTTCACTATTGTCAAACCCATCAGTATCCCCTTGCCAGAATTTTCTGCCAAAGGTCTGGCACCCACTGCTGCTCACAGATCTCTAAATAACCTCAGTCAGCTCACCTGGTGGGTCAGCATAAATGAACTGAAATTCAGTTCAAAGCCTGCTGATGTTCCTAGGCTTGCTTTCCTCTCTCTCAGCCTTCATGTGCATCTCTATTTTTACAGAAGAGGAACACCATGGGAACAGAGGTGAGCAGGTAGGATGTTTAAGGACCACTGTTTGGTCTGACATAATAAATATTAAATTAATGCTGAGAAGAACTCAGTACTCTACCTCATAAGGTACTTTGCTTAAGTTAAACCACATCTCTTAGAAAGAGCAATTCAATCTTATCTAAATACTTAAGTGGTAAAAAAAAACCCTGAAAAGATAACTTACAAATGAAGCTGAAGTTACAAAGCTATATGCCTCATGGCTAATGCAAACGTTCTGAACACAACATTCCAAACACAGCATTTGTCAAATTAAGGAACAATGCACTACTTGAGTTTTCTTCTTGTGGGTCCTCATACACCATAATCAATTTTTAATCTTCTTTTGAATAGCAAAACCAGAACATTCATCCCTTCAGCTCTTCTTTCATTTACTTAAATCAGTCTTGAAATCTTTTTGACTTTATACGTGAAAGGCAATGATGTTGGAACTGGACAGAGTGTGCACGGGCAACACTGCGGGTGACAGAAAACCTTTTTTTTTTTCGCAGTCACATTCAGGAACCACACTGGATCTCGTGAGTGCAGCAATGCAATGAGAGTTCCCACTCAGATGCTCATCTTCCACAGTCCCCAGTCCCTCTTCTAAATAACTGTTTTCCATAGTATGGTCTTCTATCAATATGATACTTGCCCTGTTTCGAAGAAGTTTTATGCTGCATTTAGTATTTTAAAATGTGGGTTGTTAAGCCCAGTTCATTGTGACATCTGAAAGTCTAGCTCTCCTTGCTATAATTTATTAAATAACTATTGTGCCATCTGAAAACTTCAGCAGCAGTTAATACACGTTTCTGTTCTGACTAATTGATATGGATACTTAAGAATTCTGGGCTGCAAACAAGACCGTTGTCTGACTCCCCGAGGCATCCTGCCCATGTGCTGGCATGAGGCTGGGTTCTTCCAGCCTTCCACAACTCACCCCTTCACCAACATCCAAAAACCAGCTCTAACAAAGGCTCTGAGAGCTTCAAGGTCAAGCCTTTTAAGACTTATATAGTAAGTCTCCTGGTCCTGCAGACTTCTTTTGAGTAAAAACGCAAACAAATAACACAACTGCCATGAAGAACTTCACTTTTTCATTCTGAAACAACACTCTGTTTTAAATGGACTTTTAACTGTGGCATGTAACCTCTCTCTTATGTCTGCTTTGGCTCCTAAGAACTGAAAATTGGTTAATATGAAACCACTTTCTAAAGGAGTTCCTGGGAAAATCTGGGGAAGCGTGGAAAGCCTGATGTCTGCACCATGCAAGTTGGTAACAGCTATGAAGGACAAGAGATTATGTCCAAAGCAAGTAAGGCAGAACCAACACAGCTATTTTAAGTCAGGCTTTGCAAAATTAGAGTTCTCTGAAGAAGACAAAGTATTTGTATTGTGGAAATGTGGTTAACGAAGTCCACTTGGATTTAGATAAATCTGTCATTCACAGGTCTTAAAAAAATGAAACTCCCAGAGGATAAAAATAAATGTCCTTGCAAGGAGAAATAATTAGAAACAGATGGTAGGAGAATACTGTCAATTTTCAGAGTGGAGAGAGGTCAATGGTGGAGTCCTGCAGGGATCCGTGCTGGAACCTGGGAGCTGTTCACTTATTTATAAATGAGCTGGAAAGCAGGGTAAATAGCGAGGTGACAAAGTTTGCTGCTGATAATCATTCAGGGGAGCTAAGATAGTGGCTCACTATGAAGAAAGACTTTACAATACTGAGTGACTAGGCAATAAAAAGGCAAATTAAATTCAGTGTAGATAAATAAATATGAGGTCATTTCTTTGAGGGGAAAATACCTAACCTCACAAAATGATGTGCTCCAAGGTGACTATTACCACTTCAGGAATGAGATCTTGGGGTTATAATAGGCAGTTCTATGAAAACATCAGCCCACTGCTCACTTGCAGTGCAAAAGCAAGAATTAGGAATTACTAGGAGAGGATCAGAGAATGAAAGAGAGAATATTATTACGGCATTGAATAAATGGATGTTTTTTTCTGTCCTGAATGCTGCATGTAATTCTGGTTCCACCACCTCCAAAAAAAAGACACAGCAGGTTGCAAATGGTACAGGCAAGGGGAGCAAGCATGAACAAAGGAATGGTACAACCATGATACAAGACTAAGCAGCTAAAGATTCTGCAGGTCTCACAAACAGGTAACTGAGGGGACACAACAACAGACTAATCAGGAAAGACACTGGGAAGGTGTTTGGGGATACACTGTTCACAGCCTCTTTTAATACATGGGCCAGAGAGTTACACAGGTTCAAAAAGTGATTTGATCATAAATCATAAGAAAGAAATTCCACCAAGAGCTTTCAAATGCTAAGGCTTTGGATCAGGAAATCCCTGAAGTCAATTGCTGGAGGCAGGTAGAGCACCTTGAGGAAAAATTAGTTTCTTATACCCTTGCACTTTTGTAGCACTTACAGACAACTGTGAGAGAAGACTCTAGACTAGGCAGGCCTGTGGTTTGGCTTGGTACACATGCTTTAAGTTGTTTTGTTTAATCTTTGACTTAGGTATCCACTGAAAAACATACACATTGGTATTATCCTACTCATCCATGAAACATTTCTATGCCTTTCTTTTGCTTGGTCTGCTTTTACCTTTTCTGTAACTTGCAACTTCATAGTAAAGAAAAAAGTAATGAAAAATGTCTAATAAAAGCACAGCAAAACTGAAGTGTTTAATTTGTTTAACTTATATAGGAAAAAATCTTAATAAATGTCTTTATTTGTGAGTTTCCTTGGAAGCTTTAGATGCTGGTTATTAAAAAGCAATAATAGTTCATCTCTAACACCTTCACTAAGTGCCTCTGCTCACACAGCTGCTCAAATTAGGTAAACGTATGTGCAAGAACGTATGTGCAAGAATTCATACATATGATTTTGAAATTTCAGAAGGGGAAGCTAGGAGATAGAGAATGAGGTTGTCAGCACTGGCTCTTGATATACGTAGAATCATAGAATCACAGAATTGTTTGATTTGCAAGGGATCATTAAAGGCCATCTAGTCTAACTGCCCTGCAATGAGCAGCTAGAGCAGGTGCTCAGCACCCCATTCACCCTGACCTTGAGTGTCTCAAAGGACAGAGCATCCACCACCTCTCTGGGCAACCTGTACCAGTGCTTCACCATCCTTACAGCAAAACTTTTTTTTCTTATATCCCATCTAAACCTCCCTTTTTTTAGTTTGAAACCATTTCCCCTTGTCCTGTCATGGCAAACCCTGCTGAACAGTGTTTCCTTTTTTAATATAGCCTCCCTTTTAGATACTGAAACGCCGTTCTCAGGTCTCTTCAGAGTCTTCTCCAGGCAGAACAGTCTCAGCTCTCTTCAGCCTGTCCTTGTAGAGGAGGTGTTCTGTCTCTTGGATCATTTTTGTGGCCCTTCTCCGGTCACAGGGCAGGACCACCTCCCTCGCCCTGCCGGCCACCCTTCTTTTGATGCAGCCCAGGATATGGTTGGCTTTCTGGGCTGCACATTGCTGGCCCCTGTTCAGCCTGCCATCCACCAGTACCCCCACGTTCTTTTCAGCAGGGCTGTGCTCCATCCTTTCATCCCCCAGCTTGTATTGATAGTGGGGGTTGCCACAACCCAGGTGCAAGACTTTGCACTTGGCTTTGTTGAACCTCATGAACCTCACCTGGGCCCCCTGCTGGAGCCTGTCTAAGTCACTCTGGATGGCATCCCATCCCTCGGGCATGTTGACCACACCCCACAGCTTGGTGTTATCTGTAAACGTGCTGAGGGTGCACTCTATCCCACTCTCAATGTTATTGATGAAGATATTAAAGTGCGTCCATCCCAGTTCTGACCTCTAAGGGACATCACTTGTCACTGATCTCCATCCAGACATTAAGCCACTGACCACTGCTCTCTGGGTACAATCTCACAACCAGTTTCTCATCCATCAAACAGATGATATATTGTGTATCCTGACAGCATTAAGGACGCGGAACAAAATAAACACAAGCAATGGCAAAAGCATTAAGGAGTCTTATGTATGTTGTCCACACATACAGACAGGAAATACCTTCTGTTCTAGGATTTTTCTGCTTAATCATGTTATAGACATGATTAAATTAAGACAAGGATTCAGAATGCACGTGCATCTTTTCCTTAATTAAAAAACCACCTCTTCAAAACAAGAGCTGACGATTTATAGTGACTCATACAGTTGAGAATGTGATCAAAATGTTTCTTTTAAAGAAATATGATCCTAAACTATTATTTGTAATCCTAAATGAAGCATGAGCCCATGTTGAAAAAGTTCTTGTAAAGAGACTTAAATTTCATTAAGCATTACTACATGTTCTAACTGAATATTAACGCTACTGAGGTACACATTAGCAAGCAAAATCAAAGCCACACTTACCCACTTGTTTATTTTACTACTACAGGTTCAGTTTTGTTTCTGTACCACGCATATGTCATATACATGTAGCTGACATTACTATATTGTTACCTGTGAGATAAGCATCTAAAGCTTGCTATTGCTACTTACTTATACTCACAAAACAGTAAAATAATAACAGAAGCCAATCATATAGCTTATAGGAAAGCTATCAGAACTCATTAAAATTCCCTCGTGCTGCACATTTTGTTCTACGTTATTCCTATGTCTCAACACCATAGCTTTCTTCTTCAAAGGACGCAACGCAAACCAACACAGATTTTCTTGCCTTTTGAGCAAACTTTTTTGATGTAACACAGAACACTCAGGCCAATGCTAAATTAAGTTACAATATTCAGCAAACAACAAAATAATTCTCTTTAGATAGCCACTATTACTACAGTTCTTCCAGGGCATTCCCATACAAACAGGGAGTGATGGCCAATAATCATGTGGCTATAAAGATATTCCCCTATTATTTTAATTTTGGATTTCAGTAGTATGAAAAATGATTCTGCTACCAATATAAAACTCTTTTTATTGACTTTTAATGCCAACAGCACATCTACTGGCTTCAGAGACAATGAGAATTGCATGTCATTTTGCCTGAAAACATAACTTCAGTGTCCATCTGAACACATGCAGCATGGTGTACCATGGTTGGACTTCTGGCCAGCTACATACAGTGGTTTCTAAACATTATTATTCACCTGCGCAGAAATACAGTAAAGAATCAGATGCATTTTTATCTACCTTACACTAGCTTCCAGTGGCACAGAACAGTAGAACCCTGTAAGTAAAACACTATTATCCCTAATGTCAGTAAGTATAAGATATCTGGAAATTGTGCTGTCCTACTGCATACAGGGCATGAACAAAAGAGGCTGAGGATGCATCAAACCAGTAAATGTTCATGCACCTTTTACAGGTGGAGCAGTAGCTGAAAGCAAAAGTCCTTAACGGAGCAGAGGAGACGTCAGTGGTGCAAAGATGGAACAGTTTGCTCTGCCTGCAGCCAAGTGACATGACTATGTGCAATTAACAACACTGTATCAGGATGTGTGTTATTGAACAGACACAGTAGCCACCAACATCACATAGGATTCCCAATGCAGAGAAGATGAACCCAACTCCAATCTCACTGGCAAGGAGAGAAAATTTACTGATCTCAAGTGACTGCGGATCATGTCCCAGGTGATAGAAACTGCACAGAAACTCAAATAACAACAAGAGCATAAAATATATAGAACGCACATAGAAACAGAGAGATGGATAAAGCTGTCTCACCCAAACCAGAAATTTCCACTAAGTCTCATGAGCTAGGTGGCAAGAAGCTGCTCAGGAAACGACTCAGAAGAACTATTACTCAGAAAATGAAATGAATGTAGGTCAAGTTGGGGGACTGAAAAGTGACTGTGAGCCCATCTGGGAGACATTTTGCTCTACCTTCCTAACAGCAACCCCAGAACTTCTCCCGTTCAGAGATCAGTCGAAAAGACAAGCAGAAGGCATGCCTTGACTTTAGACTTTTTTCCCCCAAATTATTCATCAAATGATCTTTTCTGTCTCACTGAAGCTGATTTTATTACTATCCCAACTCCAGAGACCATTCCTTCCTCCCTCTCTGCCTTCCCACTGCACACAAACTGCCACATCCCCACCAACTCAGAATGAAAGCAGTGCTGAAGATGCGAGAAGGGATGTCCTGGTGTTCTCCCTCCTTTTTATCACGCGCTTTCTTCAGGGAGACGCTGGATATGATGGGGAAAGTCAAACGAAGTCAGGCAACCAGCAACGGAGATGAGATTTTTGTACGCTCTGAATGTACAGAGAGACGTAAGCCTTGTAAATGGGGGGGCAGGACCCAACCCCAACCTCAGGCACACGGAGTCCAATGCCCTCAGCCGCCCTTCCAGCCTCATCCCGAGCTCTCGCTCCGTCCCGAGCCCGGCGCTAACCCCACCGGGCTCAGCCACCCCCACCCGCCGCTCCCACGTCCATTTTCTCCCGACCTCAGCAGCGGACCAAGCGCCGGAGCACGGGGCCGGGAGCGCCGCGGGCAGGCCGGGGCCGAGGTCGACCGGTTCCACGCCGGCCTGGAGGAGACCTCCTCGGTGCTGGCCCGCCGGGTCGGCCTGGACGTGCCGGCCCTGGGCGAGCATTACCACAGCACGCACGGCGCCCGGCAGGAGTCCGCCGATTCCCAGCTGCGTGACGACGTTGAGGGTCCGGGCGCCTTCCTGTCGGGCGCTGCCGACCTCCGCGGGGTTGTGGTCCAGGAAGAAGGCCGGGGTCTTGCGCAGCAGGCGGGCGAAGAAGGCGGCGTGACGGTCCTCCCGGCTGGCCTCCTCGGGACGCGGTAGCGGGTGGGACAGTCGCGCGATCGTTGCACGCGCGACGCATCTCTGCTCTCTCCGCCCCGAAGCCCAGGAGACGCGTGGATGGCAAACCCGGCGCAGGTCACCGGCGCGCCCGAGCCGGTGAAGGCCGCGCCGGGCGCCTTCCTCACGCCCCTGTTCACCGACCGGCGCGTCGCCGCGGTGCTCGGGCTCGGCTTCGCGCAGGGCATCCCGTTCCTGCTCGTCTACGCGACGCAGTCGGCGTGGCTCGTCCAGGCGAAGGTGCCGCTCGCCACGATCGGGCTGATGAGCGAGCTGACCATCGCCTACAAGCTCAAGTTCCTCTGGGCGCCGTTCCTCG
>JANHGO010000069.1:19130127-19159307 GCA_024606505.1 Aquila spilogaster | reverse complement strand
TCTTGCTGGCTGGGCATGAGAAGCTGAAAAATCCTTGACTTAGTCTAAACACTACTTAGCAACAACTGAAAACATCAATGTGTTATCAACATTACTCTCATACCAAATCCAAGACATAGCACTATACCAGCTACTAGAAAGACAGTAACTCTATCCCAGCTGAAACCAGGACACACCCTTAGTGCATTTATTATATCATCGAACTCATTATAGTATTTTTATCTGGAATATAACAGATATTAATGTAAATGTGAAAGCACTGACTGAAACCAAAAATACTATCTAAACAAGTTAGAGTAATAAGGACTGAATTAATTACTGAAGAACACAGGCCAAACATACTAATAATATTGATGTGACCTGATGACACATCCACAGGCACAAAAGGATAAAGGATAAAACATTCCTCTTTACAGTTAATCTGACTACGTTGCCATCTATGTTATGATATGGAAAAGCTTCTAAAAATGGCTAAAGGCTGTAGCTCTTAGTCATATAATTACAGGCAATGTTACTGTCTCTCCGTGATCAAGGAAATTAATTTTCACTGAGGAAAGTACCCAGATTACAATTTTTTTTTCCTTCAGAAGGCAACAGTAATGACATGTTAGACAGACAAAATACGGGTTATAGCAAACTTTCATTATTATCCTCATACAGAAAAAGGCAGCGCAATACACCACAATAACACCCCGAGAAATACTTTGAATTCTTACAGAGGCCAGGAAGGACAGATATTAAATTTGGGAAAAGTGAATGGGAATGCACGGTCTTTAATAACGACTCGTTCATTTATTAATGAGAACTGGTACCAAAGGGCTTCCCGTAAGTTACAAGGCAGGAGGGAAAAGGATCCAAACACAATTAAAGAACAACCATTGACAAAAAGCCTTTGGCCTTTTTCATTTATTTATTTGGCCTATTTAGTCCCTCTGTAAGGGGCAAACACAACAATAGCCTTAAGACCTGGTTCTGTCAAGCTGCACAGCAGGAAAGAGCACGCAAGAAAGCCTCTCCTCCTTTCCCAACCTCCCTGCCTGCAATGCAGGGGCAGGAGCGCAGCCGGAGGTAGCACGGCGAGGGGGCAGAGGTCTGCCCGGGACCCTGCCCCACCGCGCTGGGCTCGGCAGCCTCAGAAGCACAGCACAACAGCGGCTCAGCAAGTGACATCTCAGAGACTCCTGTGCGCTGCCACGAGTGATTCTCTTTTGCAGGTGAAGGGGGAAGCAACGGTTTACACTGGCTTTTAGCACTGCAGGACAGTCTTGTGTGTGTGCTCTTACCCTGGAGAGGGAATGGCTTTTCTGCAAAACCTGAAAGACGCCCACCCCTCATTGCGATGCAACCAAAACCTTTCTGAAGTTTTCCATAAAAGGGAGAGACATCCTGGGACAGACAACAGGGTGACTGTCAGGGCATCCTCCCAGGCAGGGAGGGATTTCTAAGATCTAGGTATCTAGGCTTTCCAATTCAAGGGAAAGATTTGATAGTGGGTGTTCAGCATCTCAGACAATGGGCTATTCCGGAGTGTTCCCCTCGGTAATTCCTGCCCTAGAGAGGAGATGCCTTTCCCATTACCTTCAGTTTTGCTGGAACTGGCACAGTGCTACATGTGGCTTTGATTATTGCAAATCAGCAGTTTCTAATGAAAAATCTTTTTGTTAGAATTTCCAGTCAGCTATATGGATTATCTTGGAATTACACTATTAGGTTAGCTCAGAAAACAACCAATTTTTCCCAAGATGTTTCCTCTGATGGATTTGGAAATGCCTTTGCATACATTACTTCTGAACCAATCTTGTCACTAAATCCTACAAACAGACACTGGAAATGTCTCCTTGTTGCTGTTCATCACTGGATAAAGCAATTGCAAATCTTTTACAATGTGAACTGATAGTGGCCAAAGCCAGAATGTGAGTGATTCACGGAAATCAACAGCTCCCAGCCGTATCATTATGGATTAGGGATGTGAGACACAGCATTACTAGCAAGCATCTAGGAAATGCAGAAAAGCTGAAAAGCATCACCTCTTACTGAGTCTCTCACCAAATACCAGGACAGATGCCCTAACAAAGTGTCTATTCAAGCAGATAGGACACTACAGAGCACCATTAATGGGAAGGTCCGTATGACTGTATAAGACTCACCTATTTATAAGTTCAGAGGAATGGAGAAGGGCTGGAGACTGAAGAGCATAGTTAGTTAAGAGGTTAGATGTGCTCTGTCACAACACTGCTAACCCCCAGCAATCTGCCTCGAGCTGTCAGTGCCATTTGCAAGTGCTCTGTTATCTGCTGCAGTGAAGTTGGGTAACGCGAGCCTCTTTGTTTTTTTAAATAAAGTGTTATTTTTCTTTAAACAGACTTCTAAAATTTAACAGGGAGAAAATAATATGCCTGTCCTAATGTAAATATTCTGTGACCTTTTTTGCATGACCTTTCATCACTTTAGGGATTTGTAGGAAATGAGTATATTGGAAATGGAGTCAGGAAAAACAATCGATTTTTGTTTTGGAAATCAGGTCTTCCTTAGAAGCCAGAATTTTATGCAACACTTTTAAATGCTGCTAACTGCAGAAAAACTCTTACTCACTGAACAGTTAACATCCTTTTAAAAATACAAGCAATTAATGTTGGACTTATTCTGTGGCATCTCGGCTGGACAGACCTGACAGCCAGGTAGCTCACTGACCATGGCAGAGGAATGAGGACACAGATCAACTCACTGAAAGCAGAGTGAATCAGATACATGGGCAGGATGAGTGAGTGGCTTGGCACCAGGGTGATGACTGGAGAATTTTGGCAGCTGAATAGTGTGCAGAAAAAAAGGCTGCGTTTTCAGGATATGTTGAACTATAAGAGCAGAAAAATTTGTTATGACTGGTATAGCAGGACAGGAGCTCCCAGCATCCTTCCATCTATGAAAACTTTGGTTTTCATTCCCCTTTCCTGCTGGGAAGCACACATCAGTGGAAAAAACTGTCCCACATATAGCAGTTAAAGTATGTTCATACTGCTAACAACAATTAGATGTTGAGATACCTACCCTAGACAGTTATCTCACATAGTGACTGGACTACACTGACTTTTGTACAGTCTGATCCTTGCTGCTTCTTGTCAAGGGGAACGTACTGCTTTCAGCAGCCAAGCCAAGCCAGGCACCTTGACCTCATGCTTCAGGCTCGAGTGCAGCCCTGCCCCTGAGGGGCTGCTGAGTGATGCTCTCCTGAGAAGAAGGGATGGAGAAGAGCAGAATGGGAAAACAGACCTCTGACTTTGCAGACAGTCCAGCTGTTATTGGCTCATTCCTCCTACTAAGCAAGAGGGGAGAAGCTGTAGGTAGGTTCTGAGGTCCATGAGCTTTGGGTTTTCTGGTCAGAAGCCCAGCAAGTGCTGCACCACAGAGCATCTTTTTCCTAACCCATCTCATCTGTTGACTAGCTTCAAAGTTTACCAAAATAATCTTAAGCTGACAAGCTACTTATATAGCTTCCTTCTTCACTTCCAGGTACTAGGGATGGGAATTCCAGCTCATCTTGCTGCAAGCACATCCAGCCTCTGTCTTCTCAGAGTCCTTTGCTCCCAGGCTGTTGTGCAAGGTGTCTTTGCTCCCTCACACCCTCTCAGCTACATGGCAGCAAAGTGAACTAGATTCATCCTGCCCCTCCTCAATCCTCCAATGTTTCTGCAACAAGTCCTTCCTTATGGCCCGCTGCGGAAAAACCACACACTCAACAGTGTTCTCCAATCCAGATCTGAACCAAAAAGAATCTGGAAAAGAAACAGTAACTGCAATAGAAGTAGTATGATTAAAAGTTTTGAAATCCAAGTTGGGTAGGAATCTGATGGACTGGCAGGAGAATCCAGTCTCTTTTTTTTTTTTTTTCTTTAATTCAAACCTGAATAAATTCAGGGAAGCCCTATGGGCCACATTAACCAGAAGGTCAGGCTACGTGTTCAAACTGGTCCCCTTTGCCCTTAGAGTTTGTGAAAATCAATGACGATGGAATTTCCACATGAAAGAAAAGGCACTTCACCCTCTGGACCAGATTCCAGCACACAGACCAGCTTGAAGACCAGTGCCTAATGTCTAAGCCACAAAAAAGGCACTTCTCTTTTCTTACTGCAATCTTGCGCTATTATCCAGGCTCTTACATTAAGCTAAGGTTAAGGTCCTTCTGGCATTGCAGATAGATAGTGTGCTGCTTTTTTAGCCCCTGTGCATCAGACTCCTACAGACCACACTACACAGGGGTCCCCGACTCCCTGCATGCACCTGAGAGGACTGTCATTTGAGAGATTTCACAGTAACAGGTTTTTCATGACATAGTTTTACTGTAAGATTATCATCAGCTGTACCACAGCACTGTGACCTTAGACAAACCTGGATTCACCTCCATTTACAAGTCATGGAAAGAAAATGATGGAAAAGGTCATTCAATACTAAATAATATCTCATTGAAAATACAGCTCTGAATTTTTGGTTAATCTAGGCCATATTTTCATGTCTGGGTCACTAGCTGTGTTCTCGCTAATACAATGTCAATCTTCCCAGGTTCAAGCAGTTATAACTGCATGAAGCTCCATTTAGAGGAATGTTTGGCAGTCATAGCAGGCGTAATCCGGTTATTAAGTGACTAGAGCTATAGGCTACGGACCTGGACGCGTCACATCTTTCCCAAGCAACCTTGACCCAGTCTCAGAAAACCAGCATCATTGGACTTAGACTCTTGAGTCTAAACTGTTGGTATAAGTTTCTCTGAACCTCAATTTTGTCCTCATTAAGTAGCAGAAGAGCTGCCCTTCTCCTGCTGGGGTTAAGAGGCTCAGCTCATGGACATTTGCAAAGTGCTCCAACACTCTCAGATCAGAGAGCAAAGCAGGGGTGAGAAACCTTTTTCTCCCTAAGGCTCAAACAGGCTTTTAGCAGGTTACGTATTAACCTCTTGTTCTCCAACAATAATTCCCAAAGAAACCCAACTAATGTTGCATGATCTACATGAAACGAAGCTACGGGTTATATCCAAATGCATCCCAACTACAAAGTAACACAACATGATTTACTAAGCACTTTTAGAAATGTTAACTATCACGTTTCTACAGCAGACCTAGATAGTAAGTAATCTGCATAGCTGACCTAAAGAAGGAGAAATGGTATGATGTGCTCAAAGCCACAACGAGTACTTTTGCAAAGTATCAAAATTGTGATTCTAAACTAGGAAATCCTGACTTCTACCTCACTGTTTGATCTGGAGTAGGTTGCCTTCCACTTAGAGCTGAAACTCCACATGCAAGCAATTTTTTCATTCCTACTCAAATTGCTTTAGCTATTTTTAGGTCAGATAAGTAGAATAAATATCATTAAGGATTTTCCAGGCATTTTTAGAATTGCTTCCTCACTAAAAAAGAGATCCTTTTCACAAAAATGTATTCTCTAGTCATCCATCCATAAAGGCACTCAGACCTTTTGATATTGTAATAATCAAAGAATTAAAAACATACTGAGTTAACCAGGTTAGGAAAGCTGATACTGTACATTTATGGCAGCTATTCAGCATAAAAACTTTTAGCGGGCATGAGTACAGCGGAGCAGAGATGGACTGGACGCAGAGCTAAGCCATGCTATAGTGACATAGAGAAAGAGACCAAACAATTAGAAATGAGGACTGTGGAGCAAGATGATATGCAATTACCACTAATATCTCTCAGTGAAGCTTGGTAGAACATTCTTTAAAAACACCTCATCTCCATCCATAGACATTAGCCCAAAGAGCCCTCCCAAGACCGCTTTCAGGCAGTGGAGCTTAGTGGCTGGGACCAGAGCATGAGTTAGGAGATGGAGACTCTGCTCCTGGCTCTCTGGGACACCGTGCTTAAGCCATCTCTCTTCTCTCTGCCACTGCTTCCGTTCTTGCCTTGTCTGTTCTGAACATGGAACTTTTTGTGACACAGTGGTCTCTTTGTACCTCCTCCTGGACAAGGCTCAGCACAACAGGACTCAGATCCCAGCCAGACACCTTCTGTGCTGCATACCATGGGTATCCCACAAAGGAACAGTACAGCTACATTCACACAGCACCACACTCTATGCACTTACACCGAGATTGCCTAGGGACTACTCCACCACGCAACCAACAACATCACAGGCCTGCTTTTCCTCCATGCACGTGTTCCTACTGCCTTATCTGCATATTTGATACCATCTGTATTTTTGCTTCATCCAGGTTATCTCAACAACCTCCCCACTACCTGGCACAACTGAGAGTTTGCCGGAATAACATCCTCTTCTGCTCAGCTGACTGTAAGAAATAAATTTCAGAACATTACTTGCCTACAGTCCTAGGAGGAGTGCACAGCAGATGCAAGCCTACGACTGAAAGCTTCCCTGACAGCCACCATCACCAAAGGGGTACCCCTTCCCTCAGGAGACATTCTTTATCCTGACAGGCAGTAAGTTCCTGTAACTGGTGCTGAATTCAGTAAGACCTGCCCTCTCTGGCATTTGCCACAAATCCTTTTGGCCAATTGGCAGAACAGAGTCAAAAGAGAGAAGGGACTTTTTGGGAAGGACTGTACAGAGAAATAAAAATGGCATGAGAGATCTAGGGAACACAAGAGAAGTTCAGGGACGAAGCAGGATGTGAGATGCTGTCCTCTCTGCCTCTCCGACACAGCTGCTTAGGCTGGAAGGGATAACACCAGCACTGGAGCCAGGTAGCCATTGTAACACATCCGACACACTGAACAGAGCAGCCAAGGGGCTCGCTCATGCTGCAGGTTGCACCTGCTCTGCTGTCAGCCATTGTTAGCTGTCTGTAATGACCAGAAGGCCACAATACGATAATGGAGACAGGCTACGGAGGCAGGAGAAGTTAATAAGTAATTAAGTGTTCTGATTGCAGTTTACCTTGCAGTATGACTCTGAGTACCCAAAGAGAAGCATGTGCTTCTCAGAAACCAGGAGGAGTCACTGCTCTCATGAGCTCCCAAGTCTGAGTTCTAGCAAAATTGGCTAATTATCAAAAGAGAGAACACAAATCCCTTGGTCACTCTGCAAGACACAAATGTATTTTTATATATACTTACCTTGATAGTTCAATTAACTGAGACTTAAGCCCCATGCTTAAGAATGCCCTTCACAGCAGCAATGCAGCAAAAGTCAGTACAGTCAAGTACAATGCATCAGCAAATACTCAGGATTACCTCAGGAAAAGGGGAGCCCCAGTCAACCCCCAAAATACTCTTCCTAGGAATCAAAAAGAAGCAAAGAGGCAGCGCTATCTTCACCTCTCTTGTTAACCTGAAGCTCAAACGTGCACACTTCAAAGAACTGTTCAACATCTTCTGTATTTTTACCCCTTTCATAAAAATAGAACATAGCTTTCCATCTTTGGGCAGGGTGTTTGGCTGGATCACACTCACAAAAGATTTCTAGTCTTGAAACCATACAGCTGTTTCATCACTTTTTGTCCAGTGAATCTCCTTCAACGTATACCAGTGTGAAGAGTAATCCCCAGCAAATGCTGGCTGTAGCAAGGGATTTTCTGCTCCACTACTTTTGAACATCTCCAAGCAAACATTGGACAAATTGCACAAGAAAGGGGTCAGTGCCATCGTGAATATTTCATCTAGACAGCACAACAAAATCCAGCTTAGAGAATAGAAAGGGAGAAAAATCACTTATCAATTATTCTTTTACTCAATACCACTTGTTCTTCAATAAAACACTGCAGAGTGATTTCTCTTGCAATCAGAAGAAAAAAACCTCCACTCTTGGCAAACTATTTTTGGAAACTGAAAATCTCATTCTGCTTTTCTTTTAATTCCTGCTTAGAGGAATTTTATGATAAGGATGTAAGCCTTGGAGCTTATTAGAAATTATACAATTAAGATTTATTTTAAAAACCTACAAGAGTTGATTTTTTGTACTAAACTTCGCTTTTACAGACAATCATTGCATAGCCAAATTTATCTCTCTCAGGCAGGTATTTTTCCAATTTCTAACACTAGCCTACATGCTAGCACTTAACTGTCATAAATTTTCTTGTAGACACATTTACCCTTTCTGCCATTTTTCTGTCATCATCATCCAGCCCTGCTATTTTACCTAGATTTCCAAATTTTTCTCCCGCTAACTGGTTTTCCTATTCAGGTTAAAAACTACTCTTCCCCCCTAAAAAAGTACATTTGGAATTGTTTACCACTGAAGCTCAGGCTGCAGTTTCTAGGGTAATT
The DNA here is from genome assembly GCA_024606505.1 of Aquila spilogaster. Classification (NCBI taxonomy): domain Eukaryota; kingdom Metazoa; phylum Chordata; class Aves; order Accipitriformes; family Accipitridae; genus Aquila; species Aquila spilogaster. The sequence continues at coordinate 19,151,073 of JANHGO010000069.1, read as the reverse complement.
GTCATTTTGTCCCCAATGTTGCTCACCCTCAGAATTTCACCAAGTATCTCAGATATTTTGTGATTTATCGAAGAGACAGTTTTTGAAGATCTATGAGTACACAAGAATGTCACGTTAACCTTTGGAGTTATAGACCAAACTCTGGAAATGAGAATCTGGAAGGGTATGACTCTAAACAGCAATTAGTCCTTACCAAATGTATTTGGGTTTTGTGATGTTTTACTTTTATGCAGGCTTTTGCTTCTGGAGGGTCTTGACTCATGACTACTCATGGTTAGTTGACTCATGGTTAGTTTACAATCAGATTAAGAATTCAAGTATCAAGGGTTGTATCTGAGTTCACGTTGTTGCCAATTCTGCTTCCTGCTATGTAACCCATGTTCAGCTCTCATGACTGCAGCGTGCTCCACTCCCACCTCTGACCTCTCATCCTCACCACATCATTCCCACCACCTCCCAGGGACTGTGAGGACAACAGCTGCATTTCAAAAGTCAAGTCACTGAAACTATGATCCTCCACTCCTTTCAAATGCAACCACTTGCAGAACCACTGGCCCTATAAAAGGCTGTGCCTGAAGCATATCAGTTTGATTAGACCCAGATGACAACAGAGCAGAGGAAGAGGCTGGATGCTATTCTGGGCTCTGCTACTGATGTACAACACAAGAATAGGTGGACAGAAAAGCATTTTGACGTCAGATGGAGAGACCAAAAAAATTGGGAGAGTAATAACCATGCCTATCCTCATGTACCAAATATTTTGAAACACTTGGTTGAAAGCCACTATATAAATGCTAACTATGTATTGTTAGATACTGCTCCTACTTTAGGGCACTTTTTCATTCACAGATGTTATGCACAAACCATTTACTAAATCAGCCACAACTGTATTTTTTAAATCATAGGATATCTGGAGAAGATAAACTCAATAGCCATGTCCTGGGAAGGGAAAAGAATGATCCTGACTCTGGCAGCAAACACTCACTTCATCTCATTACAGTTTCTAGCAGAGTAAAGGAACAAATACTAGCATACTTGGGCTCTGTACAGCAATAGCTTGGTAAAACTCTATGGTGTGTGTTATCCAGTAAAGCTGACTAATGGACCTGTCCAGCCGTAAAGTCTGTAGATCTGTAAATTCATTTTATGAAGAGAGAAAAGTCTCCTGAAGCACTTTCAAGATTCAAACCAGGATGCTAATGGCCAGGCAATCCTCTGACTGGCACTTCATGCTGGAATACGCCATGGCCCGCAGAAAGAACAAATAATCTCTGCTAAACCTACCTGCAGAGGAGCAATTAATACACAGCAATGGATATACTTGGTGGGTCTAAAGCTTCAACTAGCCTGGAATGACATTCCCGACAGCAGACAGTATCAGACACTTAGAACCAAGACGAATATGAAGTGTTCTTCCCCCACCACACCCTCCTTACTCCCACCAATCTGCTCCCCAGAGGGTGAATCAGTGACCAACATGCAGACCAGTAAGTTCAATAGCCATCACTGGATTTCTTCTCTCGTAATTGTCTAATCCTTTCCTGAAGCAACCTGTGCTGCTGCTTTCCACATCCTTTGGCAACAAACTGGAGCTATCACCCTGTATCCCTACACCAGCATCACAGCACCATGCTCTGCACCCTGCAGGGATGGGGAGAAGGACCAGCTTGGTTCCTGATGGTGGTACTCCCGAACCAGCTTTCTGCGTCCTACAGTAAAAGCAGGAGGAGGCTGGACGTGTTATGCAGCAGGTCCAAACCACAATGTGGGACAATTTTCTGCTGTTCTGTTTGCTGACCTAGAACACAAATAACGAACAGAAACAGAATATTGCACTGAAGAGGAGCTTTCCAAGAGGAAACACAAGAACATGCCCTCCTTCCATTTCTAGTGAGCTGTCCTCCCCGTGGGACATTCATACCTTCACTTCCCTGCCTCATGGGAAAACTCACAGAAGACAAGATCAATTCACCTGGAGGTGAAATGAAGGCTCACTGAAAGCTGTAAGAGTCACAATAAACTTCAGGGGATGGATACAAGCTGGGTTAATGTGCAGCCCTCCACCAGGAAGAGCACTTCCTCGTGTACCTCTTCATGGACAACTCCTGCAGAGTTCTCTTTCCCCTGCCATTTGTCAGCAACCATGTTTGCATAACCTGAGCTAGGTGTGACAGTCATACCAGTTACTCCTTACACAAGAGTGCTTACCCTGTACAGTCATAATAGCTAAATGAATCAGGGGAGCACCCTGTAACAAGCCCTTGTGAGCTCCTCTGGGCATGAACACTTTATTCTCATGCATTTTAGGCCATAAATTGGAGATGACAGCAAAGTAATCAGGAGAGTATCATGCTGTGCCTCCTAATTCTCCTGGGCCTCCACTGATTATACAGGAGAAATCCAAGCAGACATGGAATTAAATCACTTCCCTTACGTTAGACTAGCTGAAGCTGTTCCTTAAATGACAGATTGCTAACAGCTCCCTTAATGACATCACCCAATATGTCATAAAATTTGCTGCCAACACGATGGATTTTTTTCCCCCCAGCCAGAAGCATTCCCTGGCTGTGGAGCAGAAGTTTCATAGACAAAATGTGGTTCAAGAAATAACCTATAAAGGGTTCTCAGTGCATAAGGTAAGTACCACCCAAAAACTCATTGAAGAATAAAATTATCCTTCTTGGCACTGCTTTCTTGGAACAGTGCCCCACATCAGATTTTTCTAAGTGTGATTGAAATTATCCATCCACCATCTCTGCAGGTAGCACTAAAACTCACAGCTCAGGAATAGTATCCAGATCTTTGCCAGATTACTACCCTTGGGTGAAAACTGTTATCTTCTTATTGCTTTCGTGCTTTTTGGAAGGGAACTCTTCCCAGATGGGTATTAGCATTAGAGAAGAAACAGATGTACTTGTAGTACAATGGCAAGGATTATTTACCTGGAGTTTCACTATTATCCCTTTACTTCCAAGCGCACATCAGGTTTTCTGTCAGAACCGCAAGTAAAGTGACAACCAGAGCATACATAGCATGAACAGCCTTTGAGAATTTCTAAGAGACAATTTGCAGGTTTTTCTCTATTCTTCAGACACCAGGAATCTAGCCTGCAGCAATGCACCACAAATGACCACCCATTTGCTTTTAAAATGTTACAGTGGAACCCACTTAGGCAGCCATCAACCACGACTGCACAAAGGGTGCTTAATTACCCATTCCTGTAATTCTGTACTGCCTGCTCATGAGCATGCCTTATGTGAGAATTAGCTCAGTTGCACAGACTGTTTTCAAAAAGGGTAAATATATTTCTAAGAAAAATACTTCCATAAGTGGAGCCAATAGTGAAGAAGGAGAAAGTCCTCCTTCTTTATCGAGACTTAAACTAAATTCTGATTTATAGTGGAGACCACTGAAAGTCTCCAAGATTTGGTCCTTCTGATCAAGGTGAGGTTGTCCCTCTCCACCCAGCTGCAGAAAGTCAGTGTTGGCTGCTGTTCCCCTAAATCACTCTGTAAATGGATGCTCTTCTCTATGTATGCTACCTTTCCTGCATACCACCATCTATCCGGTCAAAGCAGTCATAGTTGAACCAGAACACATATAGGAAGAAGGAAAAAGTGAAATGCTGAATCTTGTGGGAACTTAAAGCTAGTGCACCTAGCTGCATAGTCCCAGGATGTGGCTTGAATATCTTTGGTAACTCCTTGGGTATCAACTGTATTTCTGTTCCTCGCAGCAATTCTTGCCAACAGAAAACCCTACTGCACACCAGTATGCTGGTGATGCTGAAAACGAGTGGTCTGAACAATCTGTCACTCACATAAGTTCAAAAGAGAATCACTGTGGTGGCACTCACTGGCACTGTGAGTAAATGAGCCATGAGCTATATATCTGGATGTGCTACAGTTCTTTTCTGAAAGAAGAAGCAAGTCAAAAAGGAAGTGTAACACTCTGCTGAATGCTGAAGTGACCACATAAATAGGATCAGCTAAACCTTGCTTATCTGTCAGTCATTCCTCCCCGTATGACAGCAGTCATCTCAAGCCTGTCCATGATGATCATGGCCTCAATACTTGCTTGGGTTCCTGAACGGATGCATTTCAAGCCATGTCATCTGTTTACGTTATCCAGTCATTTTGTCTTGTCATCCAAGGGAAACACCTGGTTTGGCCAAATGTGTTGCATCACACATACCTCCAGTGCATGGAATGAAAGGCTAAAATAATCCCCATGAATTTTGTTCTCAAATTCAGAATGGCACTGCCATGATTGCAAAGTGACAGATGTCAAAACTGAGCTGAGTACCTCATTAATGCAGAGATAAACACACAGAATATGTTGTTTGGAATGACAACCCAGTGTGTTTATATATGTATGCCACTATTTATCGTCCTACAGATGGTTACTCACAGTGATGTACATCCACAAATATGTTTAATTTTGCTTTTTCCTATTCTACGTAATTACCATTTTTCCTTGTTTACACTGACTACTACTAAGATGGCCTAGAGATCTCTGAGTTTTTCTGAGGGTGAGGGGTCATGCTGCACAAAGCAGACCCAGAATCCACATGCAATCAGTTCTTTGCAGTAATAACGGCCCATGCCCGTAGAGCATTTTTTAAGGAATTATCTCACTCTCATTTTACAGCCAGCAAAACTCGGAAAGGTGAAATGACTTACCCGAGGTCGCACAGCAGGCTCTGTTCAGTACATAGTTACTATTGTTGCAAATTGGGTAGCTCATCAAGCTCATGCTACTCACACCACTCAAATAAAATTCAAACAATAATTTTTATTTTTACTGCAATTTGCACGGCAGTCAAGGCTGGAGGCCACAATCAGGATTCAGCTTATGTTGGGCTCTGTTCAAACATCAAATCAAATCCAGTACCTGCTCCAGGGGGCTTGCTGTCTTACTAGGGACATAATTCTGTGGGAACACAGAACGAGATGGACAGGGAGGGAAGGAGAGAGGGAGGGACAGAAGGCAGTAACCTGAATGTAAGGTTTCACATTGTTTTGGGTAACTGTGAAGTTCGGAACCTTATTATTACTTAAATTATTTAGGTGTGTAAGAAATATAAGTGCATTACTGACAGCCACCTGTCTAGTTACTTAGGTAGCAGTTTATCTTCATAATCCTAATTGTGCAAACACTTTACTTTCACTCCTATGGTCTTTGATTACATTGACAGACAGCAACTGGATCCTACTGTTGGCTCTTTGGGGGACTGACTCACACTGCACTAACCCCATACTGATATTACACTGTACTTTCTAAAGAGTAATATTATACTTAATTTTACAACTTCCTCTCTAATCTGCTGCTAGGGCAATTCCTGCTGTAGACCTTTTTATATGATACATGCTTATACATTTTACAGCACGTGACAATTTGGTATATTAGCTATAAAGCCAATGAAATCCTTTCACTCATTGCTAACTTTTACTAAGCTCTGCAGTAGTATAACATATATTAACTCCCACCTTACCGGCTGTCACTGCATCCTAATGTGGCTCCATGATAGCAGTATGTTATGTACCAAATGACCATATAGTCATTCCTCTTTAAAAGACTTAACTGGGTATAAAATTGATTGCACAAGGCTCACGTTATGTTTACATCATAAAGACAAATTTTCTCTTCTTGTGGATTCACACTGCGTTTCATCTGATGGTACAGCAGGATATTGAACATTACAAGTGTGCAGTGAGATTTCGATATAATGTCATACAATATAAGAATTAATAGCTCCTCTAATACTGAATGGCATAGACACAATGGGATTATTTGCAAAAGTACGATTGCTCAGTACCAAGTCAAGATTGCTGAACAGTCCTTAGAAGTTAACCTCTTAGTTTTCTGGTATGGATCTGCTACCCCATTATTTATTATAATGCATGTATTTGTATAAATAATGAAAAAGGGTGTACAAGAAATATTTGATTGACACCTGTAACCTCAGATGGGTGGGTATTTTTTCTGGACTTCAGTTAAGCCAAGCATTTAAAACATGTTTCCAACCCATCACAGCACGTGCTTAAATCCTTTGCTCAGCTGATGGATTCTGTTGAAACAAACAGGCAGCTTTTCACTGACACTAATAGATTCTAGATCAGCACAATAATACCATAATGTACTCTAAAAGAGCTTGAGAAATCACAATTTAAATACATTATTTTACAGAACAAAAGAATGAGCATTCATTTACAATGACTTTCCTTGCTCCTATTCTCAATTGGCTAATCCATATACAAATTAATGACCTATCACAATGGCTGTTTGAGGATACATCATCAAAAACTAAGGCACTGCAGAACTTACATAAAAAAATACTAATGCAATTTCATTTTAGACTATTAACATTTTTCAGAAAATTATGTTAGGTACACATTACTACCTGCATTTATTCCTCTCTGACAGGTATCACTGAAGCTTAGCAGAACTGAGGTATTTACTTAAATTATTAGAACCTGACTTTTAGTAGTATGATAAATGGAAGCAATAAATAACAACAGGTTTGCTTAGCAATCATCAATACCCATTTTGCAGCTCTTCATATACTATCCACTAATCTCCTTCAGCATCAGTTAATTCAAATTCCTTTATCATATTTCTGATACCTGCATTTATGACACTGCAGCTTTATTTAATCCCAGGCAAAGCACATTAAGAAGGAACTATGATTGACAGTATATTGCTAATTTAGAACAAAATACTTGTTTAATCAACCCTAAACTCAACTTCATAAATCCAAGACACAGGCAAGCCTAATTTAATAAAATCCAATGTATGAAAGCATAGCCTATATCTACATTAGCAACCTGCGTATTGCAACAGAGTGTATCTAAAAAGTGAAACAGTGCTTAGGACCCAATATCCACAATGCATGTGTTTCAGAGGTTTCACTTTGGACCAGCCCTAGTCTGGTCCAGTGGAAGCTGCACGCATTAGTGGTAGAAGTGCATCAGATGGACTTACAGAGGACATCTGGTTCGGTGTATTTAGAAAGAAACCCAGTTTGCATATCCCAAGACTGTGCCACAATGTGAATCAAATTGTACTACGTTGGGACAACTGAAGATTAACTTTAAAAATGCAGTCCTGACCAAAACTAAAACACTTTTACAGTCAGCCCCATGGATGATTCCCTTGCAGACTACGGGCCAAAGCAGGCAGTTTTAGCTGGCTGCACGGGCACCCGGTCAACTCCAGGATCTCTGAAGGCTTATCCAGATGACAGAACAGCCACACCACCCATGCATTGCGCCTCCATTCAGAAAAGCTCATATCTAGGGCTAATTAGGTTCCTGAGACCAGGCTGGCTTCATAACCACAGAGGGTGGGATTCAGCTCCAGACTGAGAAACCTAGATGGAAGTGGTTTACAGGCAAGTTAAGAAGCAAGGGTTTGATCCACTTGCCACCACGTTGGTGCTTAATGCCACTTGAGCTGTTCTACTGCTTGTGAGACATCCATGCGTAGATGACAAAGAACCTATAGAAGACCTGTGTCCTTCCGGAAAAGCAGTTAGAGGTTAGACAAGATCCTTGAGGCATTTTAAGCACAGACACCTGGATTTAGGCAACTGCTTGATGGCTTGGCCTCCACAGACTGACATCATATCCCAAGACCCCAATTCACTGTTGGATTCACTGCAGAAACACTTGACTGGCCTTGCCAGAGCCAGGTTTGGTCTGCCAAGGCCAATGGTGATACCACCCAGCTGCACTCTGACAGGCTAAGCCAGATGTATGCGGTCAGGTATTTCATTGCAGGTTCTCTGGCACATCCCTGCTCTTTTATCTATGCTCACCGATCACCTGATGTACTGTAAAGTAAAATGGAGCTGTCTGTAGAGTGTGCTTTGCATTTGGTACAGATTTGGTTTGGGAAAAAGCAGCCCCAAGGAATAAAAAAAAACATGCCTCTTGGGAAGAAACAAAAATGCAGTTACAATTTCCCAGACAACCTCACTTTTGCCTCAGCACAATTCCTCCAACACACCCTACAATTAAAACTAAATGAAATGTTGTGTTACATGTTTAACACTCAGCTATTAAATATACTATCTTACTTTCACATAGACACTCACTGAATTCAGTAAGGCTAAATTTAAACCCAGATACTTGTATCTGCAGATCTGTCCCTAAGGGTGTAAAATCCCGAACAGACATGTTTAAGTATGCACACTGCATGCGATAGCTTTCATAGAAATGTACGAGATCAAAAGTGGTTCATTTGAAGCTCAGGGTGTGCCTTATATACCGTTGTTTGATGCACTGAACACTTATTTATCCCATTGACAAAGTGCTCCCTCCTCTCTCTCCCTCTCAGAACTGCCACAGGAAGCAGGAAAAGAGGCAGCAAGAACAGAACAGAGAACTCTGCGTTGCTCGGCTTCCCATCCTGCATAAGCAAAGACCACTTGATGAGCCTGTTCCTTCTACAACAGCCAATGCATGTGACACAAATCTACTCACACAAGAAATGAAACATCCAGTAGCATATCAACAAGACGAAGAGATTTTACATGTTTCTTAGCTATTTAGGAAGATTGTTTACATAACAGCATGGCATCACAAAATAATTAGGTGCATGGAGAGGTAACAAGGGACAACTACTTGAGGAAACATCCTTAGCAAAACCAGATCTCAGTTTAGTCATAGAACTGATAATTTATGAATTGTTTTTCCTGCAACCTTGGTATTTTAGAATATATTAAAGATTTATTTTTCAACTACTTTCACTTTTAAACATCAGTATTTAGCTGACATAAATTAAATTTCCTTAAAGGAAATTAAATATCCAAGTCACATGAAAATGTTGAATGCAAAGGGAAAATGTGAAGCACATTACTGCAGCAGCTGTTGTTGACACTGTTTTACAGTTTTGCTGGGAACTTAAGGAAAACCCTTGCTTGTTTGGTCAGAATGCTAGGCAGGAATGGAGCCCCACTTGACAGATCTACAGATCTTGGTCACTGTCTATTTTTAATCCTAGAAGGCACCAAGATAGGAGTGATACTGTTTAAAAAACAGAACAAATGGGAGTAGAATAGAAAAGAGCATTCACCTAGATGAATTAGTTCTGAGAAATGAGAAAGAGAGGAACAAGGCATGCTGTTACAAACATCGCATTCTGTAATCTCTTTCAGACACTCATCTGTTTCCAGTGTACAGCTCAATATTTTAACAAATCTCCTCCCTTTAGAAAGTTGTTGCAGAACCTTGCTGCTCTAATAGTTAGAAATCTTCTTTTAATTTCCAGGCTAAAGTGATTTATATCCAGATAATATCCATTTGTTCTTGTCCCACCGTTAGCCACAAGTTTAAAATCATTAGTTTTCACTCTACAGTCCATGGACTCAGGAGGGGTTCATAAACTACTTCTGAGATTTTTAAAGCATCATGAAGCAAAGTACGCCTAACAGGCTGTAATTTGCTCTAACAATGCTACAGGGCATGTAGCATCATCTTTGGAAAAAGTTTAGGAAATCAAATCAAATCAAATCAAAGTGAAAATCACCGGCTTAAACAGTTCTTTTCCCTTCCTCTTGTTTTTTAGCCCTTCCATATGTTTTTAGATAGCGGTCATGGACATGTTAGCAATCTTCCTCTTTCTACATTAAACTAACCAAGCTCTCCTAGTTTTCTCCTTACATAAATGTCACTGGTCACTGGTTTTCCTTTTTGCAGCTATTGCTGTCTCAGTCAGAATTGGACATCAGTGTCCAGAATCCCACATGAAATACTACAGTGCATCACGTAATGATGCTAACATTGCCCTACATCAGCTCTAAATACTTCACGAAATACGTGCCAGGATCACATATGCCCTCTTCACAGTTGCATTACATTGACATCCCATTGCCATCCTTTGGTGAACAGATGTACTCAGGTCCTCTCTTCACCTATTGTTATCTGTCCTCAGCTGCATGGCCTTTCATTCTGCACCAGTGAGTCCATGCCACCACTATCACCTCGCTCCTCAAGGCTGACAAACAGTGAAGTGCCAGCTTGGAAGTGACTGTTGGTGAGCCAGCTGATGATGCTGTATTAACTGGTGAATCCGATCAAATACAAATGCCTGACATGAACTAAATGCAAGCGACTGTGGCTGGTAAGCCATCAGCATGTTTGGACTATATTTTTCTAGTATAATGACCATGAATTGCAATTTCAAGCTTTTTATTTTACTGATGTTCTAATAGAACTTCACCGGTAATAGTAAGGCTAAATACTAAGACACAGCAACCAAGTAATAATTAACTTTCTTTAGAGGAACATAAAGCTACAAGGATGAATAATTTTATTTTCATGGGAAGTCTAATACTTCTCTCATGGAATTAATCTTAAAACTTTGAATTAACTCTTTGCGAAGGCACACTGAATGTCTCTCAAGTAAAGACTCAATGCATAACAGTATTACAGCATTCAAAGACATATTAGCCAAGCTGAAGGTAACTGGGGGAAATTTGATTTTCAAACACGCAGTCTACATCAGAGAGAAGATTAATTTATGATTTTTAGGCTCATGGGTAACATTCTCCCATTATCTCTAGGTGAAAATCTTTTTTTGTGACTTGCTCTACCTTTTTGATCACTTCTTCCTCTTGTCAAAGGTTACAAATACCTTTCTTTTTCAAGGTCATTGCTAAGTCCAGTTTCAAAGCTAACTACACTTCATGCAAATTCTTCATCCACAAATTTTTTATTGTTAATTGAAACAAAGAAAATCAGAAATCAGTAATATGGCACTGAGTTGCAGTTATAAACTGGTTTAGATTAAAGGACTAAATCCCATGTCACCTTAACTTTCCTGCACAGGTAGTTCTTGAGCTCCTCATTTTGAGACTTTGCTACATACTGGTTATGTCTACACGGATAAATTAAGCAGTGCCAGGAAGCATTCCCAGGCATTGAAACTGAACTGTCTACACTATTAAATTGTTAGAATTGTCCCACAGCACGTGTCACAGGAGTGTTTTTAGTCTGTTCCAACTAACAGTCTTCCAAAATATTGCCAGGGCACAGTTTGCAAGTTAGGACATGCCAGGAATGGTTCCCAATAGGCAGTGTGAATCCAGTGACCCAGTTTTAGAAGGTAAAAAAATGTAATAGTATGGACACTGGCCAGTGTGCCAGCTGACTCTGTACCAGAGGGTGGTTCTGGACATGCTTAATTTGCAGGTACAGGCATAGCCACTGCATCACTCTGTTGGACCCCGGCAAGCTGAGGAGACGACTTGATACGGAAATGTCTGAGCCTAACTTTGAAGACTGTTAATCTCCAAGAAGCACAGGATCATTTATGTAGGTGTTTCACGCTTACATGCTGTCATCTGGGCTGTTGCAGAACAACCCTCTCCAAGACTCCTCTTGCCCACATCAAGAGACTCTATGTTACAAAGAGCTGAGGAGCATTCGCTTTTCTGCAGCCACTCCAGAAGCCTGTTGTTGCAGAGGAAGAGGCAGGAGGTCAGATGGGAGGAAAATACACTGCTGCTAGCCCCCCCTCCTCCCCTCCCTGCTAAAATCTTCCCTGATCTTAAGAGACCTTGTCCAATTTTATCCACACTTCTGCTGCAAACAAAGTTCATCACGACAAAGTATTGTAGGGCGAAGGTTGCAGAGGTACAGTCTAGCATGGCAGTACAAGACACATTCTGGCCAACTTAATCGCATGACATCACTCACCTTATTCAGTGACCTTCTACAAGTAAGGCACATGACTTTTGACTTTTAGCAGTAAACAACAGAACCTCCCAAGGTTTTAGAAGCAGCATTTTCTAAACCTCTCAATTCAGAATATTTGTCTTTGACCTTGCAAGTACAGCACGTATAGCTTTCTTCTCTATAAACTTTTCCTTTCTGAAAGATAACCAGAAAAACAAGGAAAGACAAATGTGTGTCAACTCATCAACTGTTTGTAATAATTTATTTCAAACCGTTTATTCGGTAGCTCTCTCCTTCTGATGCAGTCTCAATTACTTGATTGAATAACATTCTCTGAAATAGCACATGATGTGCTTGTGTCAAAGAGGCTCTCCACAGAGGCCATCAGCTACCTTTTAAAATCAATGAAATTCATAAATTTGCATCTGGCTTCTCAAGGAGAAAATAAAGGAACCTTTTCCCCTGGTACGTATGACCTTCTCATTCTAAGGCCAGCTTGTTTGAAGTCTTCTGCACCCCTGAATGCCAACGTGAAGATGGATAATATCTTTCTTAGAATAGATAGATCTTGAGGTCTATTATATTCCCCTTCTTAAGGATTCTAGCCATAATTCTCCCTTAGTAATTGGGATTTGCACACTGTTCCACACAGTAATGCATATTCTAGCTATTCACTCAGTCATGCTGCCACTGCATTTTTAACAATGATGATAGCAACTGATGTTATCAAATTCTGCAGACTTTTCAGGCTCTAGGCTTGTTCATGTCTTTTTTTCATTACACCATTTCTGAGCAAAAATGTTTTTATTTCTTCCTTTGTGATGCCTCACTACTGTGACCCTGCCATTCCTCACAGCTGGATCTTGTTAGTTTCCAAATATTGAGTCCACACTGTCTGATCACACCACAGATTTTCTGTTCTGATATGTTTGCTGTCTTTATGTTTGCAAGATCAAAGCTAATGCTGTTTATACCATAGCGCTAAAAAGGTTCACTTCTCAAAAGGTGAAATAACCTTAGCATTTGAAATCTAGCCTTCTTTTATTCCATGCCTTCTACTGCTGATAATATCCATATGTTCCTCCTCTTCCTGGCTTCATTTTCCCATACACTAAGTTTCTTCATTAAACTTTTAGATGGGATTTTTGAAAGAACTCAGCAGCAGCCATATCCTATGCCAGTGAAGCCCCTTCAGGTGCAAGAAAGTAGAGCTGCACCAACACCAGCTGCTTTCCAAAACCCCATTCCCATTTCCCTTTCCCAATGGTACTCAAGTTCTCAGCTCCCCACATTTCAATAGGTGACATTCTCCTCTTTTAAATTCTCTCCCAGTTTCTTTCTCCCTTCCTTTCTTCCCTTCCATACCTCTTTTTTTCAGTGAAATGGAATTTGTCCTCAAATTGCCTGGACAACTTCATGCGTTTCCTTTTATATCTTACTATTCTGTTATCTTAGTGTTTTTCAAAGAGTGGACCACAGCCCCCAGGATGTTCATAAAAGGCAACTGGGAGAGTTATAAGATGCTGAAATTTTTATTACACTCTAAACCAAAAGAAAATATCTCTTCTCCATTCCCCAAACACCTTTATCCTTCAAAAACAAGTGTAGCTATCAAAACCTCAAATCACTCATACAAGTAAATGATATACACTTCTTACGTGATATGTTTTAGCCAGGTTCCCTCTGGGATCAAGACTGATGGGGCTGTGTGATTTTGAGCCTGATGACCAATTTCAACCAAATTTGACTGATGCTACAAGCCTCCAAGATACTAAACTTCTGCAAGTTTTGTGAAAAAGCTGGTTCCTGGGCACAGCAGAAAGGATCTCAAATTCCCACAAGTGGAAAGACAGGGATAGTTTATCGTTTAACAAACCTAGGTGGCAACTTGAGGACATCAAAATCAACACATAAATAGCTTTCTGCCAGCTGTAACACATGCTGTGTCCTTGTCAACTACACAGATGAAGAGCCTGTGAGGAGTCGGAGAGTTCAGCTACCAAAAGCAAGGGATGACGGGATGCAGGAGAGAACTTCTGATATTGTGGGCACAGGGTATTTGGGGAAAGAAATGACTTGGAGAGGGGACACTATTTGTTGGCAAGCAGATCACTCAGATCTTTCCTTGCTCCCTGTCTGCCCGCACAGCTCCAGCACCCCAGTTCCCCAAGACGTGGAGGCACTCCTCATTTTACCATGGTCAGAGCCCTCAGTATCCCTGATTTTTCAGAATTTTCTCCTCCAAGATCTGACACCCACTACTACTCACGCACAACTAAATAACCTCAGTCACCTCACCCTGCGGGTGGGGTGGGGGGTGTTAATGCTCTTATTAAAATCTATCAATGCTGAAACTCAGTTCAAAAACCTGCTCGATGTTCCTGGACTTGCCTTCCTCTCCCTTTGGCCTCCCATGTGCCTCTCGCTTTACAACTGGGGTACACGGTGGGAACAAAACCTGGCAGCAGTGTTGGTTAAGGTCCTTTGCTTCTGGTGAGTTAGGCCATGCCTCTTAGAAAGAGGCACCCAATCTTACGTAAAGTCTTAAGTGAAGAAGAAACCATTGTAAAGATAATTAACAAATGAAACTTAACAGGTTACAAATGTATATACCTCACGGCTAATGCAAATTTGTGTAACTTCAGCTTCCAAACACAGCATTTGTCAAGTTAAGGAGCACTGCATGACTTGAAATCTCCCCCTGTAGGTCCTCATACACCATAATCTGTCAATTTTTAATCTTCTTTTGAATAGCAAGAAAATTCATCCTTTTAGCTCTTCTTCTTTCATTTATTTAAATCAGTCCTGAAATCCTTGCAACTTTATACTTGAAAGGGAGTCTTGACAGATGTTTGACCTGGACAGAGAGCACAAAGGAACCACTGCGGGCAACGGCAGTCCCATTTTTTGCGTACACATTTAGGGACCACATTGAACTTCTTAAGTGCAGCACTTCAGTGACAGCTCACATGCAGATGCCCATCTACCACAGCCTCTAATTTCTCTTCTAAATAACTGTTTTCCACAACACATAATTTCCATAATTCTCTCATCAGTAAGACGCCTCCTACATTTTGATCCCCAGAAGTCTTACACTGCATTTGGTGTATTAAAATACAGGCTGTTGAAGCAAGCCCAGGTTATTATGACATCCAAATCAGTCTACGGAATTAGCGATCCTTACTATAATTTATCAAACAAATAACTATAATTTATTAAACAAATAATTTTTGTGCCACTTGCAAAGTTCACCAGCGATAAATGTGTATTACTCTCCCAACTAATTGTTAAGGATACTGAGGCTACAAACTAAAAGACCCTTGTCTGACTCCACTAGACACCCTGCTCAAACACTGGCACAAGACTGGGTTTTTTTCTAGCCTTCTGGAATTTACCCCTATACCAAGGTCTGACAAACAGCAGTAACAAAGGCTCTGAGAGCATCAAGGTCAAGCCTTTTAAGACTCTTATATAAAAGTCACCTGGTCCTACAGACTGATTTCAAGTATAAAGGCAAACTACAACACAGCTGCAATGAAGAATGTCACATTTTCATTTTGAAACAATGTCCTGTTTTAAATGAACTTTTAACTGTGGCATGTAATAACCTCTCTCTCTTATGGCTGCTTTGGCTCAAAGAACTGGCAATTGAGCAATATGAAACCAGTTTTAAAACTGGTTTAAAACAGGTCTTGGGAAAACCTGGGGAACCACAGAAATACTGATATCTGCACCACATAAATTGGTAAGACCTATGAAAGACAACAGAGTATGTCGGCATGTGCACAAACATGCCATATTTGTGCAATGAAAGGGTGTGAGCAAGGTAGGACCAACACACCTATTTTAAGTAATTTTTCACAAAACTACTAGAGCTCTCCAAACAAGTAAAACCCAATGCGTACTGTGGAAACAAAGGCCACTTGGATTTCCAAAAGACATTCGATAAATCTGTCATTCATAAGTCTTAAAAAAACTAAACTCCCAGAGGATAAAAATAAATGTCCTTGCAAGGATAAATAATTAGAAACAGATGGCAGGAGAATACTGTCAATTTTCCAAGTGGAGAGAGGTCAATGGTGGAGTCCTGCAGGGATCTGTGCTGGAACTTGGGAGCTGCTCGCTTATTTATAAATGAGCTGGAAAACAGGGTAAATGGTGAGGTGACAAAGTTTGCTGCTGATATTCATTCAAGGTAGCTAAGATAAGGGCTGACTATGAAGAAAGACTTCATAATACTGAGTGACTAGGCAATAAAAAGGCAAATTAAAGTCAATGTAGGTAAACAAATACGAAGTCATTTCTTTGAGGGGAAAAAACCTAACTACACAAACCAATGTGCTCCAAGGTGACTATTACCGCTTCAGGACTGAGATCTTGGGGTTATAATAGGTAGTTCTGTGAAAACATCAGCCCACTGTTCACTAACAGTGAAAAAGTTAGTATTAGAAATTACTAGGAAAGGAAAAAGAATGAAAGAGAGAATATTATTATGCCACTGTATAAATGGCTCATTTGTCTGTCTTGAGTATTGCGTGTAGTTCCAGTCCCACCGCCTTTGAAAGGACACAGTAGACTGGGAACAGCTGTGGGCAGGGCAGCAGGGATGATCACAGGCATGGTACAACCTGATGATTAAGGAATGACTAAGAAGCCAAAGATTCATGAGGTCTCAGAAACGGGTAACTGTGGGGATACAGCAAAGGTGTAATCAGGACCAGCACAGGGAAGGCATCTGGGAGTCCCCTGTTCACAGCCTCTTCCAATACATGAGCTGAGGGGATCAAATGAAATGGGCAGGTACAAGGTTTAAAACATAAAAAACCCTACTAAATCTTGACACAACACGTATTAAGCTGTGGAACTCCTTGCTCTGGGGCACTGTAAACGCTTAAAGTTTACACAGGTTCAAAAACTGACCAAAGTCATAAAAAAGAAATTCCAGCAAGAGCTTTTAAATGCCAAGACTTATCTCAGGAAATCCCTGAACACAACTGCTGGAGGACAGAGAGTATGAGAGGGCAAAATGAGCTTTTGCTGCTCTGATGCTTCTGTGGGCTCATGTTACAGACCACTGTCGGAGATCACTGGCCTAGATGGGCCCGTGGTTTGACAAACTACAGAGGTTTTATGTTGTTTTGTTCAACTGTCCTCTTATTGTGGGCATGGGCTTAGGCATCTCCTGAAAAAAAAAAAAAAAATTGGTTTCATCCTACTTGTCCATGGGACACTTCTATGCCCTTCTTTTGCTTTCTCTACTTTTCGCTTTCCTGTAACTTGCAACATACTAGTAAAAAAAAAAAAAAAAGGACAAATGTCTAATAACGAAAAAAATGACATGGCAGAACTGAAGCATTTAATGCATTTAACTCATAAAGGAATAAATCTCAAGAAATATCTTAATCTGTAAGGTTTCTCGCAAACTTTAGATGCAGGGTAGTAAAGAGGAGTAATACCTCATTTCTAATGCTTTCACTGTTTGCATTTATGCAGCTGCTCAAATTAGGTAAGTGTATGTGCAAATGTTTGTACATACAATTTTGAAATTGCAGAAGGGAAGGCTAGGGGATGGAGAACAAGACTGCCAACACTGGCTCTCAAGATATCAAGTGTACACTGACAGCATTATGCACATGGAACAAAAAAAGCAGTCTAAGCCATAGCAAAATCATAAGGGAGTCTAATGTACGTTGTCCTCACATACACAAAGAAAATAGCTTTTTTCTTAGGATTTTTCTGCTTAATCACGCCATAGACATGATTAGACAGCAACAGGGATTGGAAATGCATGTGTCCAAGATATTGTTTATCTTTTCTTTATTTAAAAAACACCTCTTCAAAACAAGAGCTGTATCATGCTGACAATTTACAATGACTCATGCAGGACAGAATGTGATCAAAATCTTTTTTTTAAAGAAATCAGTCCTAAGCTTTTATTTGCAATCCTAAATGAAGCATGATCCCACGTTGAAAAACTGCTTCTAAGGAGATTTAAATTATATCAATTTTAAGTATTATTATATGATCCAACTGAATGCTAACACTACTAAGGTACATAATAGCAAGCAAAATCAAAGCTATACTCACATACTTGTCTATTTTACTACTTCAGGTTCAATTTTGTTCCTGTACTACACAGAACTATATGCATATGTAGATGACATTACGATATTGTTATTTGTGAGATAAGCATCTTAAGCTTATTATTACCTATTACTTATACTCTCAAAACAGTAAAATAGTAACAGAAGTAGGTCATATAGCTCATAGAAAACCTATCAGAACTCATTATAACTCTCCTGTCCTGCACATTTTATTCTAAGTTTTCCTTCTGTCCCACCATTATTGCTTTCTTCTTCAAAGGATACAACCCAAACCAATATGGCTTTTCTGGTAGCTTCCTCTCCCTTTGAGGAAACTTTTTTCAGGTAATACAGAAATGAACAGTCAGGTAAATGCTGAATTAAGCTACAACATTCTGCAAACAACAGTCAGGCTCTTTCAACACCCGACATTGCTCCAGTTCTTCCAGGGCATTCACATACAAACCGGGAAAGATGGCCAATGACCACTTAGCTATACACGTATTCCCCCTACTATTTTAATTTTGGAGGTAGGCAGTCTGAAAAGTGATTCTGCTGCTGACGTAAAACTTCTTTGTTGACTGTTAATGCCAACGGTGCATCTACCAGCTTTGCAGATGACAAAAATTGTGTTATTTTGCCTGAAAACATATCTTCAGTGTCACACCTCCACACGTGCAGTATGGTAGAGACTGGTTGGGCTCCTGTGGATCAGCTGCATGCAGTGGTTTCTAAACATTATTATTATTCACCTGTGCAGAAATGCAGTAAAGGAATCAGATTAATTTTTATCTACCTTGCACTAGCTTCTGTTGGCATGAAGCAGTGGAACCATATAAATAAAACACCATTATCTCTGATGTCGTAAAGTGTAAGGGATTTGGAAATTGTGCTGTCCTACTGCACACTGGACATGAACAAAACAGGCTGAGGATGCACCAAAGCAGTGAATATTCGTGCCACTTTTTACCAGTGGAGCCATAAGGAGAGGAGACAGCTGAAAGCAAAAGTCCTTTATGGAGCAGAGGAGACGTCAGTGGTGCAAAGATGAAACAGTTTGCTCTGCCTGGAGCCAAGTGACATGACTGTGTACAATTAATAAGACCACATCAAAATGCATGTTACTCAACAGACAAAGTAGCCACCAGTATCAAAGAGGATTCCCAATGCAGAGATAATGAACCCAAACCTAGTCTCACTGGAGTCGAGGAGAAATCTACCAACCTCAAGTGACTGCAGATCTATCCCCAAGTGATAAAGAAAGAAACCATATGGCAACTTAAGTGACAGAAACAGCATAAATATATATATATATATAACACACATAAAAACAACATCGTGGAGAGAAATGGTTAAAGCTGTTTCATACAAACCAGAAATTTCCACAAAGCCTCATGGACTAGGTGGCAAATTGAATAATGCTGAAGCTGCTCAGCAAACAACTCAGAAGAATTATTGCTCAGAAACTGAAATGAATGTAGGTCAATTAAGGGGACTGAAAAAGTGATTGTGAGCCCGTTTTGGAGACATTTTGCTCTGTTTCCCTAACAGCTTATTCCCGCAAAGCCAAAATTTCTCAATTTCAGGGTTTTATCGTGAGAACAAGTAGAAGGTATGCTTTGATTTTAGGCTTTCTTTTTTCCCAAATTACTGAACAATTGATCTTTTCTATCTTGCTAAAACTGATTTTATTACTCTCAACTCTACAGACCATTCTTTTCTCCTCCTCTGCCTCCCAGCTGCACACAAATCACCAGTCCTCTACTAACTCAGAGGGAAAGCTGTGTTGGAAATGCGAAAAGGGACGTCCTGGTGTTCTCCCTCTTTCTTATCATGCACTTTCCCCAGGGAGACATTGGATGTGATGGGGAAAGTCAAATGAAGTCAGGAGACCTTCTGAGTCAAAACCAGCAACTGAAATGAATTCTTTTTCTTTACACTCCAAACATACAGAGGAAAATAAACCTCGTGAACAGGGGGAACAGTCCCCAACCAAAACTCATGCACGTAACATCCAACGACCTCAGCTGCCCTTCCAGTTGGCCAGCAAAAGACCTCGCCATCCCCTCCTGCTGAACCGAAGCGGGCTCTGCCTTGACCAGGTGGAAACCTGGGCTCAGGACTAACCTTCAACAGGCTGGCAGCTGCCTTCACCCACCGTCGCCCGCTCGAAGCGTCCCCGCGGCCCCCCCCTGCCATTTTCTGCCGACCTTTAGCCCGAGCTTGGTGCGGGACAGATAGACGGATGGACGAGGGGAATGCTCCAGGTCATTCCAAATGTTTGGTATTCCAGGAATCTGGGGGGATAAAGGGCCTCGTCTTGGGAGGATTTGTGATGAAATAACTGCAGGAGCTCCAGAGGGGATGTTTCACACCTGCGCTGAGAGTCAGCAGTGTGTGGACACTGGAAAAGGCTCCAGAGAGGGCACAGGAGGGGGAAAAGGTGGTTCTGGGGAGCATCGGGGTCGTGGATGGGGGTTCATTTGCTTTTCTCCTCCCCTCTCCCTTTGCACTTGAGCTTGGCAGCCAGGCAGAGACACCCAGACCAGATGTCCAAGGTTGCACGATATGACCCTTGGCTGTGCCGAGCATCATCATCCTCTCTGCCCCCACTCCCCAGGTCCCCACATCAGGGTCATGGCTGGGTTGTCCTGATCTGGCCCAGATCCGTGAGGCTGGATCCAGAAGGAGAGGCCAGCATGGGATGCAGCTGAGCAGGCTGCTGTCCAGGTGGGTGCAGCTGGGGAAAGTTTGTTTTGCAAAGCTGCTACTGTCCCGGGGTTATTAAAGGCACGCTTGGTGCATTATCTCCTATTTGGGACCATGCTGGTGGGCCAAGCATCACAGCAAGGCCAAGAGGAGGTGCTTTTTGGGCCTTTAATAACAAAATTCCAAGCAGCTCTGGGGTATATCCATGGCCCGAGGTGGGTAACTTGTATGTATATGTACGTGCAGAGATTATATACAATAGTTTCACAGATCACTTTGCTTTCTTGTTTGCGTTGCCCTCTCTGTGTTTCATTCATTGCCTTGTTTTTCTCTTGCTTTCTGTCTGCAGTGCCTAATGCCGTAGGGCCAGGACACCTCATCTTACCAACAGAACAATTAGCCTTTATTTTGGTAAGAATTTAGAAATGCTGCATGTTTTGCTGTTGCTTTTCCAGTAGCTAATATCCCCTGTT
>JANHGO010000069.1:19113761-19129825 GCA_024606505.1 Aquila spilogaster | reverse complement strand
AAACTAAAGAGCTAATAAGCACTTTCCTCCTGGAGAAGGGTCAAGACCAGGGAGGAGGACAAGGTGACACAGAGTAGGGGGGCACGGCTGAGGCGCCGTCCCTGAGGAGAGGCGGCGGCGAGGGAGGGGGCGAGGGGGCCGTTGGCGCCCTTTCGCCGGGCGGGCGGCGGGCGGGAAGGAAGGGCGAGCCCCGTGGGCGGCGGGGGCGCTGCGGCCGGGGCCTCCCCTCAGCTCCTCTGCCGGCCGGGGCAGCGGCTGCCTGGTTGAGCTGCTGCCGGCGCTGCTCGTGCTGCGTGTCCTGGGAGACGCGTTCAGGCAACGGATTTTAAAGTTTAAAACCTGTGTGTGTGTGGTTTTTCCGTTCCCTCACAAGACATCAGTCCGGCTTCAGCCGGGGGCTGCGACTGCTGGATCCCCTGTGGCTGGGTGAGCAGCGGCCTGCTGCCCTGGCAGAGGTGGAGCCCGGAGGCGCTCGTCTCCCGCCTGAAGCAGACCTCTGCTGGGGCAAAGTCTTGAGCCTGGAGAACGCAGAAATCATCAGGGGCTGCTCCTCACCTCGGGAGGTGGGATGGCGGCCGTGGAGGAGAACACCGCCGTGAACACAGAGCAGCCGTGGGGCCGCGGTGGCGGCTCTCGGCGTGGGTGGGTGAGGTGGCACCGGTGGAGAAGAGCAGCTCCGCTCCAGTCAAGTGACTTTGGCCTGGCAGTGCGTTGAGCATGTTGGCATGCAGCAGTGATTAGCATATATTAATGAGCAATTAGTATCTGGTAATGATCATTCCCGTGCCAGTGACACTTGGATTTGCAGTCCCCGACCTATGCGTTGAGCCTGAGTTAACAGCAGTAATTGATGGCACGTATCGCAGCGCTCTGAGGGCTGTCCTCTCCCGGGACGTGCCCGCAGCCGGAGCGGAGGGAGGTTCGGGAGAGCGAGCGGACGCGCCAGCCGCGTCAGGCTGCTGCTGGGTGCCGGCAGAGGGCCGCACTCAATTAAATATTAGTGCTCATCAGCGCCCGGGAGGAAGGAGACTCGTGTGGAAATTACTCCTGGCATTCGTTAAAAATTTTTCATCCGTTTTCAGGCAAAGTTTGATTTCTGCCCCGCGACTGCCAAAAAGCGGGCGCAGCCCAATGGAGTGGGCACGCCAGCCCTTCCCAAGTTTGCCGCAGAGGGGCTAGGAAGGGGCAGCACCTGCTAACAGGTTTTCAGGCTCCCGCGCCCGCGATGGGGACGCAGTCAGAGCTTGGAAAGCTGTTGCCGAGGGTGGGAGCACAAGGGGAGACGCCTCAGTGCAGTCACGCTGCTGCTGCCCTGCACGCGGGAGCGCTCCCCCCTTGGAGGGCAGTGGCGTGGCACGCGTGGCACGGGCTTGCTCAGACACGGGCAGCGTGGGCAGCGCGGACCCCAAATACTCACGCTTGCCTCACTGTCTTAGGGAGGTGGGTCCAAGCGTGCAAACTGCAGCTAAAATTCCTGGAGATTCGGTTCCCGAGCGTGCTTTGTCCAACACTGACAGAGGTGCCCGAGTATGCTCCGCTGCCTGATCGTGCTCCTACTGCAGTTGCTGCACGTGACCAGACTGCTCATATGCTGCCTTCAGAGAGTAACTGAACTTGTTCCAGCCTCAAGCCACAGGAGGAGTGATGGTTTTTCCCTTCAGTGCTCGGTTCTGTTTTCTCCAGGCTGAGGCTATCTGGGCCCCAGGGCTCGGTGCAGGACGCCTGTCTTCCCTGTCCTCTAAGGGGCCATCGAGTATGGAGGTGAAGACACTATGAGCTAGACCTAGAAGGCAGGATGAGGCCTGAAGTGGCCCAAGACAAACAATTTTGGGATGTAGGTCAGAGTGAGGGTTGGGCAAGAAGCTCTGAGAGATCAAAAAGAAAGGAGGTACAGGGAAAGGGGTATGGGCCAAATGGGAGGTTTAGGGATAGTGGGCCTGTGAATGTGCACACAAGGAAGATGAAACCTGGAATCGGTATGGCAGGAGGAAGAGATACAGACCTGGGAAGGAGCCAGGAGAGGAGAAATGAGGTGCTCTGCAGAAGAAACGGGCCAAGAGAGCTCAGGAGGCCGAAATACTGAGATTGCAGGAGAAGCCAGGGAAAGAGTCAGACTGGGGTAGGGAAATGTGGGAGCCAGTCTGAGCGAGAAGGGGAAAGGCCAGAAGCAGGGGAAGAAACTAGGATTCTGCTGACAAGCTGAGTAAAAGAGTGTGGGAAAGAAGACACGGTTGCCTGCATCCAGGCAGTTGCTGGTTTGGTTGTCCCAGGATGTCCTCTCTGGCCTCTGGCACCAAAAGGGCACAGATTTTACTAAGTGATACCCATTAGTCCTTCAGTTTAGTACGTCAAAAATGGAAAAGTGGTACTAGATGTCTATTTTGGGGGGCACCTGAATCACTCTGGTTGTGAGAGTGAATTGTGTGTGTGTAGCTTTGAATCCCCTAGTCTTGCTCTTTGGTATCACAAATTTCTTCAGAATACCCAAAGACAGGCTCAGGAGGCGTTTTTATGGCTCTTACCACAATTATATGCGTGCTTCATAGTATTAGAAAATATCATGACTTTGAGATAGAAAGTTGGTCTATTCTGGACAAAACAGTTAAAAGGCAGCTGGGACCTCATTTTTCAAAGAGAGCTCCCACGGATTTCGGTTGCAGCAGTTCTGCAGGCCTCAGAAGGAGCCGTACTGAGTTGCTGCTCATCTATAAAAAGTTTTAAGCATCCTGCCTGGCATCACAGAAGAATTCTGTGGCAGAAGCAGGGATAGTCTCCAGCTCTTCAGGACGGCTTTCATCATCCTAATACTCAGAAGATTATCCTTTCTATCCAACAACCCTGTTGTACCTCCACTATTTTTCTCCCTGGGAATTAACTGGGTCCCAGCCCTGTGGCTGCCATCTAGTCTCATCTGAAAAAGTCCAAGTCTTAAGCCAGGATTTTCGCCAAAAGCTTCTTCAACAGGTGAAACAGGATTCTCATAATCCTGATCTTTCTGGACAGCAGATGCTGTCTCACGCACCTGATAAGGCAGGATCCTGTTTACCAATTAGCATGTGAGCATGCAACGCAGAACAAAGGGGATGTAAATCAAGTGGCATAGACAGCTCTTTTTTTGGCACATCCTCTTCAGTACTGGATTGTACAACCATAATATTATTTTTAAAAACATTTTTGTGTGTGTGGTTATAAAATAGGCAAGTTTAAAGAGAATTTATATAATCTTTAAAAGTGTACTTTATGCCCCAAATTGGCCTGGACCGTACTATTGGTCATTTTATCTAACCACAAATGTGCTCATTTTTTTAATATATAGATCATTACACAAAACACAGAATAAAAGCTTATTATTTGGTTAATGTTTCTAAGCACAGCATTTCTCTTTGGAACTAGTCAATTATTTGGTGGTGGAGCAGCGGTGGAGAACTGCTTGAACATGTTGCGTGGAGCGCTATGGGGAAGGTCTTTATGTTGTGCCAGGGAAACCCTTGCATACAGTAGGTAAGAACAACAGATGAATGCAATTGCTGGGCCGTGGGCAATGTCTGACAAGAAATGCACATCTGGGAATTCATTGATATTCATGTGGTGCGAAACTAAGAGAAAGACAGCGGGGAGAAGGAGTGAATGCATGGTTGGAGAAGAGTGAGCAAGAGAGAGGACTTACACAAAAAAGAAAGAAGCTTGCGAAGAGGGAACGGGGTAGTAGGAAGTTATATGTTAATGAATAAATAGCAATATACGTGTCTGACAATGCATGATCAGTTTTGGTGGGGCTGGACCCTGCTACGGTGACAGTCAAGGAAACTGGGAAAAACTGTTGAGCACGTGAGAACTTGCTCACACAGACACAGGCAAACTTCCATGGGAGGGAGATGCCCCTGTTCAGGCACACAACTGCTTCTCGCCCACCCCTCCGAGCAGTTACCTCCATCCAGCCGCCACCTTAAAATGCAGCTCTGCCTCAGAGGCTTTTTTTTCCCCACTTCACAGAGGGGTCTAGCTGCCAGGTAGCTTTTCATATCTGTAGCTGCATGTAAGAGTAAATGAACTGCTCCACCTCTCTGGGACTTTCCTCCTGGGTTTCTGTGGTATTACTCACTGGCTATCATGTTCACCCAATGCCTATCAACAGCTGGTAATTTCACTCTGAGCCCACTTAAATAGCTACATATAACTGTTATAGCCTTTTAACACAACTGATACGGGTATGTCCAAAGAACAAACTCATCTAATTTGGACTGGCCTACATCCTGAGGCTGGAAGAGGAGGAAGGCAAGTCATGGTAGTCTTGTGGCTGCTCCAGCTTGTGTCCAAGGATCTGTGGGGCATTCAAAGCAGAAGTTGAAAAAGCAGAAAGTCTCCACTCTGCTCCCCCCTTTTCTGCACTCAGTGTGAGCTGAAGCTGGGACAACGCCAAAGGCCAAGCAGGAATTTTTGGGCCATTTCACTGATGACTGAGATAACCTAAGCATGTTTTGGGCTTGATTACAGCTTAACTGGGTGTCAGCACTGGAGGGTAGCATCTTAAACCATGCATCAGTCCGGATCAATTTTTCCCCTATCCCAGGAGATGCCTGCAAACAGTCGCTGGTGTGTTTACCCGGAGCAGCAAAGTGATTCCCCTTAAGCCTGAGACGCGGGGGGGCAGTGGAGGGAGCGCTGGGAGCCCAGGGAGCCCCCCCGCCCCGTGTGCAGCCCCATCGCCATGGCAACCCACAGCCTCGCCACTGATGAGCTCTTGCTGTCTATCAAAAGCATTAACTTCTACATTATGTCTTTTTTATTATAGTTTCTGCACATTTTGGCTTCCTTTCCCCCAGGGGCCTGGCTGCACGGGTGAAATGTTCTTTCTTGGGGAGTGGGAAATGGGATGTCTTTCTATTTCTATGGTGTTTACAACTGTGGGAGAGGCACAGCAGAGGGCTGGCTAGAATTACTGTTACCAGTGTCATTTAAACTGCTGTTGCCGTCACTGTTTCAGTCAGAAATGGTCCAATTTAGGCCTACCTTAAAGATTAGAGAGCAGATAACTTAGAAGGTTTGCCCCACTTCTTTTGAACTTAGTCATCCTCTTGTTGGTGATAGCAGAGCGGGGAGTCCTGTACAGCACCCAAAAAGAAGGGCAGAGCTGGGAAGAACAGTGTGGCACTGCTGGAGCCACAACCCAAGCAGGCTGCAGGACTCGATATCCC
Organism: Aquila spilogaster; assembly: GCA_024606505.1. Taxonomy (NCBI): domain Eukaryota; kingdom Metazoa; phylum Chordata; class Aves; order Accipitriformes; family Accipitridae; genus Aquila; species Aquila spilogaster. The sequence continues at coordinate 19,124,630 of JANHGO010000069.1, read as the reverse complement.
AAAGCACTGGGGAATGGAGTGCATTCATCAGGAAAAAGTCACGTATTCCAAAGTCTACCCTGAACCAAGGTAGTTGTCTGCAAATGACAGAAGTCCACTTCGGTAGACGGAGAGGGGGCTGGCAGGAGAGTGGTGGTCAGGCAAGGAGCAGTGGCTGCAGTGAGGGGGGAAGGATGTGAGAAAGGTGAGAAGCACCTGGGTTGTATGTAGGGGCAAAGATTGAAAGGAGGAAAAGATCCCACCAGCCTTTAAAAGAAAGAAAAGCATGGGAAAGGGATTAAGTAGCAGGGTTCCCAGTGACAGCAGAAGATTGGACTTTATAACCCAGGATAGGTTCACCTGCGAAAAAGCAGGATAAGCAGTGGCTGGTGAAGGGGAAAGACGGTGGGAGTACAGATGAACCTGATGAAGTAAGTACAGGGAAGTGGGAACATAGTTATTGAGATCCACGGCAAAGAAGAAGAGATCTTCTGACACACAACTCAGCTAAGATCCACTTCAGCTTCCTTCCCTCATCCTCTCTAACTTGGAGGAGTTGCAGAACGACTCTGAAACACGCTGGCTAAAATAAAACACTTTATGGGACACTTGGGAGCTTGGGATCTAAACTTTCCAGTCCCTGCCCACCAAGAAATGCTTCCTCTTGGGACCTGCTAAGCTATATTACAATGCCAAGGGCATTCTGCATGGCCCAGTACAGCATCTAGGGCTTCTCTGAGCAGGTCATCTCACTCCCAACGGCAACCACACAGTGCAGCACTCTGCCTCACCAGCTTAACCTGCTTGTCAGTGCTGCTAATTAACCCAGACAGAGCTTTCAGGTGGCTTGCTGTGTTGTGCCGTTCAGAGACACCATCAGAGACTCCTCCTGAAATGATGGAAATTTTGCCTCTCTTGCTGTGGCAGCTGTTTGCCAGAGGGTCAGTAGATTCAACACAAAAGGCGCTGTGAAATACCATGCTGCAGGCTATATACTGTACATCTTCAAAGATAGCTGTACAGTTAAGGCTGGTGTCTAGACACGTTTTTCGTATAATAGAAGTTCAGTTAAGATATGTCTCCTAGACTGGAAGCCACATGGAGAAGGACTTACATTTCTCTAGACCAGTCTAGTTTAAGATGTCCTGGTTTTGGCTGGGATAGAGTTAATTTTCTTCCTAGTAGCTGGTATAATGTTATGTTCTGGATTCAGTATGAGAAGAATGTTGATAACACACTGATGTTTTCAGTTGTTGATAAGTAGTGTTCAGACTAAGTCAAGGATTTTTCAGCTTCTCATGCCCAGGCAGCAAGAAGGCTGGAGGGGCACAAGAAGTCAGGAGGGGACACAGCCAGGGCAGCTGACCCAAACTGGCCAAAGGAATATTCATACCATATGACCAGTATATAAACTGGGAGGAGTTGGCCGGGGGCAGGGGGTGCAGATTGCTGCTCGGGAACTAGCTGGGCATCAGTTGGTGGGTGGTGAGCAATTGCATGGTGCATCACTTGTTTTGTACATTCCAATTCTATTATTATTATTGTTGTTGTTGTTGTTGTTATTACTGTTGTTGTCATTTTTATCATCATTATTATGATTTTCTTCTCTTCTGTCCTATTAAACTGTCCTTATCTCAACCCACGAGTTTGGGGGGGGGGTTGATTCTCTCCCCCATCCCACTGGGTGGGGGGGCAGTGAACGAGCGGCTGCGTGGTGCTTAGTTGCCAGCTGGGGTTAAACCACAACAAAGATAAGTGCATAAACTCATCTGCCAACAAGATGCATTTTAGGTTTTCTTTCCAGAGCCCCAAGCATCGTGTAGGTGGCTGCAACTTTACTACCATGAACATTCAGTCATTTGAATAAGGACTATATGATGCTAAACATAACATTGATGAGGCTTTCAAAAATTGTACCTGCCAGTGCTGAAGTCCCTTCTTTGCCCTTAACAAGGTAATATTACTGCAGTCAGGATGTGACTTATGATGTTTTCAGGTAATTTTTTTCACAGTGGAGTGTGACTAAAAATACTTTACCTCACACTGGATAAAAAATGATGCTTTAAACAGATCAACATTCTAATCCAATTAAATATGTTACATTTATTTCCAAATATTTCTTCCTGAGAGGTTAAACAACAGACCAGTGAGGATGTAGCAAGAGAAGGACCTTCTGATCTCCAGTAAGTGAGAAGCTGGCCAGTTACTTTACCGTAGTGACAAGCCAATTAGGATGCTGCATAGTGTTTCTGCTTGTTTCTAATTTTAGAACTATACAACAGGGAGGCAAAAGTAGGTGATATTAACTCCTCTGGCATTGATCTGCTAGAATCATAGTCCTCCTGCAATCTAATGTATTTTCAGGAAAAACAGGAAAATTACCACTCTTCTAGTGTAGGTATTAGAGATTATGCAGACCTTTCTAACAGGCAGGGCCTGATCAATACTTGGATAGAGGAATCTGCAAGGGAAGCTTGGGAGCTGCAGAGAGTGATTTTGATGCTGCGCAAGATGATATTCTAGCATAAAGTGAGCATTCACCCTGGCATTACACAACACGGCACAACTAAGTCTGCTGTGTTTCCAGGAGGATTTATGGTAAAATGTTTAAATGTACCTAAGTGACCTGCCAGTAAATCAGCATCTTGACCTGGAGCAGACTGGGGAAGGAGATCAAATGGAGAAAGTATGGAATTTCTCTCTTTCAGAGTATCTCTGTGGCATAATGCAGTGCCATTCAGGGATATTGCAGCTACTGCAAGCAGTGTGGTCACATTACCAAGATGTTGATGTTAATGTGATTAATTAGCCCTGATGACAAGCAGGTTATACTAACCTGGGCATAGCATTGTGCTTATGTACTTAACTGCTTAAGTCTCCAGAGTGCTTGCAGCTCACTTAGGTTAATATAATCTAGTGATTTAATAAGCATATAACCTATTTCATTGTGCAAGCCATTAATAACAGTATTGACTAACACCAAACCCAAGGCAGACTCTTGTGGAACTGCTAAAGATACACACATTCAATATATCAGTGAGCTATGAGTAGCTACTCTTTTAAAGTGTTCCTTGCCACCTACCTGCATTCACCTTCCAGGAGCTTCACCTAAACAACCTTTCCTCATCTGGCTATGAAAATATTACATAAGAGGGCATTAAAAGCCTTAAAAGAGTCAAGATATAAGACACCTATATCTTTGTCTTTATCTACAAAGCGAGTTATCCCGTAATAGAACAGAATAAATTAAATTTGACAAGATTGTTCCTTGATAAATCCGTTAGGTGTTACTCATCCCTGTTTTATCTTCCATGTATTCATAAAAAACATCGTTTATTTCCATATTATTCTAGGAATTAAGGCTTGGCAGGCCTATCTGTAACTCCTTCAGTTCTATTCTCCATGTTCCTACTCCTCCCTCATCCTTCTTTAAACATAGACACTATATTTGTCTTTTTTGTAATCTTTCTAATATTCTAAAACTTCTCATCCCCCATGCATACCATGATATTGCCTCAGCCTCTTGCCTGTAAGATTTACAATTCTGTCAATAATTGCCATGGGTCCCCTGGTCAGCAAACTCATCTAAGTGGTCTTTAACCTATTCCCATTCCTATTCCTATTCCTATTCCTATTCCACACCTGGAATTTTAGCTCTTTATAATGATGCTAACAGCATTAACCATATGATCAAATATAACATCCATCATGAAGCAAAAAAAAAAAAAAAACACCAAAGTGCAGTCCTCATGTCATCTGATACAAATTTTCTCTTTCCATGGAGAAGTAAACCAACACTTTCCGTAGTCTCTTGGTCGTTCTTCTGATGCTAACAGACTTCTGGAATGTCTCCTTGTTTTCAGCCCCAGGCTGTCATTTGAATAAATGTTTACTTCATGTGTACTGCTGAAATGATCTTTGGCCCAAAAATGTCTCTAAACTAATTTTTCATCTTAATGGTGGTACCGAGGTAAACAGCTGTTGAGTGGAGCCAACACTTTAATAGCTCTGAAAAAAGCATCACGAGTTTCACAGTGGGAAATTGGCAATATTACACATCCTTTGCATAAAATAGGTGTGCATACAATGATGGGGAAAATAGATGCAGATGGCCACTAAAATGAAGAGGCTAATGAAACCAGTGAACAGTAATCAGTAGAAGTTTACACAGTATATGTTTTATCCAACATACTTCTTGCCAGTTAAATGGCAATAGGAGAGAAGGGCAATAGCATTCTGATTTCACCGAAGAACATGATACTGTGTTTTGTAGTATCTTGTCCAAAATATTCTAAGTGACTTGGATGGGCTCATTACAACGTGTACTGAAAACCTTTTGAAAGACAATGGAAATAATCAAAACCAACATTTAACCACATTGGAGCGATATTTAGTCGAATACCCAGTGGATCCTTGTTAGATACAATTTTAATTAATAGCTTTGTTACCTGAAAAAGGCAATAAACATTGTGTTAATGAAACTTACAGTAGAGGCTAACTAGTTATAATCACCACTAACAGTAGAAAAAATTAAGGGGAAGTTATGTGAATGAAAATGTCAGAAGATATCATCTGGAAAACCGCAAGTTACTGTATCTGGCAAAAGTAAGAGTCTCCATAAAAGAGGAGAAAACTGTAGAGAGCAGTCTGTTGGAAGAGAGGTACTTATTTATAGTGGATAGGGTTGTGAGAATAATTGATTTTTCTGTTTGGTGGCCAAACTGAAAATAAATGAGGTAAAACTAATATCCAGTCAGATACATTACTTGCTTCTCACATATTTTTACCATTTATTAACACTAAATGTAGATCAATTTTAGAATGAAGCAGTATTAGATAACAAAACCAAGACCATTTCATTTTGAAAATATTGAAACAGCACTTCTGGTTTGCTTTTTTCGCCCTGGTACTATTACTCAAAATGAATTTCTCAACATGTGAATTGATTTTTGATTCATAATGTGTCTTTCTGAGAAATGAATATAATAGACTCATTTGCAAAACACAGGTTGTAACAATTGACCCATAACACCCTGCCTCAACACCAAAAACTTGTGGTTGGTCTTTAGGGTATGTATTTAGGAAAACATCTCACAGTTTTGGCGCTCTCCTTGTCAAACTACAAATCCCATTTGGTCTTGCAAAAGTCCTGTAGAAGTCACCGTGGGCTGGAGCCCCCACCTGACGGCGCTGGCTTGGTCCTTGCCAGCCACCAGGGATGGAGAAGAAGGGACAAAGCAGTCAAGGGCCATCGGCATCACGCAGCTCTTCCCTGCTGCGCCGGGGAGGCTTTTGGTGCAGGGCCACACGGGTTGTCTCTGCAGGAGCCTACGGTGGGCAGAGGCCAGAACTGGCACTTGCTCTCAGCCCGCAGCACCTCCGTCCCTGCCACCGCCACGGGAAATGCCCTGGCCAAGGAGATATAAAGGGCTGGCGTGCCTGGGCTGGGGAGACCCAGCAGAGGGAGGCTGCCTTCAGGCTTTGGCTGTTTCAAATGTTGCAGCTCATAAATGAAAACAATTCTGAGTAAAAAATAATGTGGTTGTTTCCTTTGTAGTGTTCCTTGCTGTGCCTGGCTCTAGGACAGCTGACTGTCCCAGAGATAAGGACAGTAACTTGTCAGAAGCTAAATGTGGGTCTTGGAATTAAGATGCTACACTGGAATATTAGGTCTGTTTTGCAGATTTACTCATCCAGAAAAATGTCTAGGGACAGCCTGTGACAAGACCCCAAACAAGATTTAGGATATCATATAATGGTAATTATTTGTCTAGATTCAGCTTCCAGGTATTAGATTTTGTTGTACATTTGTCTAATAGATGACAGAACTGTAATGTATCAGAAGCTGTCTTCTTCCCACGTAAAGACCTTGAGCAAGTTACTTCTTACTCTTTGAAAAAGCCCAGCTGCCAGAGATGCTTAATCACTGCAATATGCACTTCCCAGATTTTGGATTACTTGCCCATCTCATTTCTGAACCTTTGCCAATTTATCAATAATCGTTTGACTTTTGAGATGGAAGAAACATTCAGGCTGGCCCACAGCATCATTAACTAGGAAATACAGAATGAATGACAGAAAAAGTGAAGTATCATCTGGCCTGGTACCACTCAGCTGTTTGGTAACACAGTGGATGCTCCTGGACCTGCTCAGGCCCAGGACTCCATTTCAGCCAGGCTAAAATGTTCTTGCTTCCCAGTCCAGCCCTGCAGCAGCAGTCTTATCATCAGTGGTTTTGTTCAGCTGATTGATCTATCGTGACCCATGAATATTTTCAGTGTTGTTTATCCTAATGCAATGCCCCAGTCTTCACAGGCAGAACCACAATCCGTGTTTACAGATATGTTAACCTTTGTCTGACTCTGTTAAAGCAAGTCATGTAAAACCTCATCTCTGTCAAAGGCGGTGAGAATCATCATTGGCTGCAGTAGGGTTGGTTTGTTTGGGGTTTTTGTTGTTTTTTTTCCCCCTGCAATATGTGTTCAGTTTGTAGAGTGGTCCAGAATCATGTTGTGTAAGTTCTCATTGTGATTTACTATTCTGCTAGTATGTGAGGTTTTGCAAACTTTATTAGCCAGTTCCTATTTTATTTCAAAAAAAAAAGAACAGTACTGGGCCAGGCACTCATCACTGCCGAGCTTTTCAGAGACACCTTCTTCCATTAAGCATTCTCTTTAAGAAATATCCCATAAAACATATCAGTGACTTTTTAATCCACTTAGTATTTGCAATATTGATATTCGATAGTGTTAATTTTTAAATCAAAATGTCACACAATAGGAGGTTAAATGCTGTATGGAATTCTCACTCTGACACACTAATCTGACAAAACCCCATTTCCCATTCTTTTGCTAGGAATCACTGTAACATTGACTGACCCACAATTTGCTGGCTGTCCATTTAGCATGATTAAAAAATGCCACAATGCCACATCAGTTTCAAATAGCATTTCCATCTTTCCAGGATCTATAAAGAAAAATTAACATTAGTGGTTTGCAGAGTTTGCTGCTCTAAGTATGTGCTCCGTAATCTCAAGAATGTCGGGAAAGTTTTGCAACAAGTATAATTAAATCCCAACTATTCTATAAAGGAGACAGGCTTGGAATTAAAGACCTCACTACAAATCACTTCCAATTATTTGTAGATAGCCTCTTTTGTACAGGGCTCACTTGGATTTTCGTCTCCTTCAGTCTGCTCCCAGGGATGCTGGATGCATGACAAGGAATAAAGAACTGTGAAGTCCCACAGTATGATCCTCTCCCGACCTTAACATGTTCTCTATCTATGCATTGGGTTGCACTCTGCATCCAGTTTGCTCGACCACCAAGGTCAATATTGGCGATGGGATTGATTTTTGTGCTCAGGGGTAACAACAGTGAAAATTTTGAAATCATAGAATAATTCAGTTCATAAATGCTGATAAAACCTTACTGAATTGCCTTGTTTGCACAACGTGAAGTAAGAAAAATAGTAAACATGTAGTATAAACTTCTAAATATATCAATAGCAAAGATAATTGTAAGGAATTAAACACAAGGAAGATTCCATCTCAGCCTTGAATTTTTAGGTTTTTTTCTTTCAAATGTAATAGAAATTGATGTAATTTTTAACACATTTCAGCATAATAGCATTTCTAGAGGAAACAGCTCCAAACTTTTTATTCTTTTCCTGTACATTCTGCAAAATTGTTAACATACTATGTGTCCTGGTTTCAGCTGGGATAGAGTTAATTTCTCTCCTAGTAGCTGGTACAGTGTGTTTTGGATTTAGTGTGAGAATAATGTTGATAACACACTGATGTTTTAGCTGTTGCTAAGTAGCGCTTATCCTAAGTTAAGGATTTTTCAGTTTCCCATGCTCTGCCAGCAAGGAGGTGCGCAAGGAGTTGGGAGGGAGCATGGCCAGGACAGCTGACCCGAACTAGCCAAGGGATATTCCATACCATAGAACATCATGCTCAGTATATAAACTGGGGGAGTTGGCCGGGAGGGGCGGATCGCTGCTCGGGCATCGGTCAGCGGGTGGTGAGCAATTGTATTGTGCATCACTTGTCTTTTCTTGGGTCTAATTTCTCTCTTTGTGTTATATTCCTTTTCATTACAATTATTATTGTTGTTATTACTATATTTTATTTTACTTCAGTTATTATATTGTTCTTATCTCAACCCATGAGTTTTACTTTTTTTTCTGATTCTCCTCCCTATCCCTCTGGGAGTCAGGGAGTGAACAAGCAGCTGCGTGGTGCCTAGTTGCTGGCTGGGGTTAAACCAGGACACTATGTTTTTGTTAAAAGGGGGAGACATGAGAGTGTCTGGGGTCCCAATGTTCTCTGCAGGAGTTTGAATGCAACCATTTGCCCACTTCTTCTGCAGGAGTTTGAAAAAGGTTGTTTACTAACTTGTAAGTTACAATCCTTTGCAAACCACATCAGCTGCATAAAATATTGAATAAGGTGTGCCTTCCTTTCTCAAGAGACATTTATGAATAAATTATTTTGCTTAAATTGGTGAAGATGTTTATCTAATACATCCTGGCACCTCTGAGTTGGTTCAAAGGGCAGCAGTGCTGAGCGCTGCCATACTCTCTGCCCCGTCCCTACCTTCGGGGCTGATGAGCTGCCCTGGCAGCAGCAGTTTGCCCTCCGGAGCTGCCAACCAGAGATGGCCATTGCTGCAGGCAGACTGTCAGACCTGCCGCAAAGATGCAGCCACCTTCATAAGCAGCTACGAATGTTTTGTTGCCCTAGGTAACACCTTGTCCCTTCTGTTTGGCAAACCTGACCCAGCTGACAGCTTCGCTGCTGCTCCTGGTCCCTCTTCTGTATTCAGTGGTGTGCATTGCAGGGGAGCCAGAGCCTGCTCTTCTGGTTTGGGTTTTTTTTTAGGTTGGTATCCTTGTCTGCACATTTGCCGTTCCTTATTCTAGGGTATTTTTACTCTTTTCCAGAGCTGCACTTTCTGCTCTGTATTCTTTTCCTGCTATCAAACTTCCTCCCAGCCATCTGGATGCTCAGCGAAATAACTTCCTGAAGAGTGGGCGTCCTCGCCTTGGGCCACAGTTGGTCTCAACAAGCACCTTGGTGACTTCCCACCCTGAGTGATAGTGGCACATCCTGCGCTGCCTCTGTGGCAGCCAGTAAGTGACAGTGGCACCGTCCTGGGAAAGAGCAGTTGGCAAGCTGGGGGAGGACAGGGAGGCTGCAGGCTTCCCATAATAAGCAGAACCTGAGCTATCCCTTAGGTACACAGGAGAAGGAGTAAGCTGTGCCTCTGAACCTGCCTAACTGCTGAATAGTTACACGTCACATTTTCTTTGCCATCTGGAGAACCGGCTGATTCCCTTCCCGCTCTCACACATTTCTCCTCCGGCTCTCGAATTGCCGCATGCTGGGGAATCCTCACTCGTTGCTGCCTGTGCAGGCTGAATGAAGCCCACTCCTGAGATCCTTTTCTCAGTAGTGCTGCAGCAGAACAGCCACCATGCTCCAAGCAGAGCCATGTACAGAGCCCCGGCCTTTTCCAGCTTGCAGATCCTTAAACATTTCCCAGGGGAGGTATAGAGCTGGTATAGCAAGTTTTGATAGACCAACAATAGACTCACTTTTCTCTGTCACTTTCTGCAGGCACCTCAGAAATAGTCCATGGTCCAGTGGTTATCAGCAGACCACAGTCCAACCTCATCAGGTGGTGATTTATCTAGCATTTACCTTTCAGGAGAAAGCAGAAGTCCTGAACCTCCACTGGTGGATCCCAATCTTCACCTCCACTGGTGGATCCCAATCTTCACCCTGCTAAACATCCTGCTTATGCCTCCTAAGACACAGCTGCTGCCCCATCAAATGTGGGCCATTTGTCTTACCCAAAAGCCCAAATGTGGGTGGCTCATGCTTGCAGAGATCTAGTGGCTCCAGGACTCAGCAGCTCACGTGCTGTCAGCTCCAGGACCATGACATACGTACACAGGACAGAAAAAGGACTGGAAAAAGAAGTTGTTTACCAGGTTTAATGCTGCCCGCAGAAGTTGTGTTTAGGAGCACAGAGATCTGCTGAGCTGATTTTCTGCATAGACTAATCCCTGAATCCAAGAAAAATTTAGCTGAGCAAAAAGTTTTCTCCCCACCCTTGGGTTTTTTTGCTATTGTCCACAGGAGCAGAGCAGGGAAGATCACATAGAAATTTGCCTGCAGAGAGATTTCCTTAAAGTCTTTTTGTCAACTGCCTCTTTCTTGCTCTTTTACATGGACAGTGTATGATATTATTTGGCCCTCAAGCAGAGGTTTAAATGCTTTCTACAGGAATTCAGTGGATAGACCTTTTATCAGTGTGAAGTCTGTCTTTGTTCCCTGAATGATAAGATGTTTAAATATTTCATCTTGCATGAGAAGGTTACTGAACCTCCTCTAGTTACTCCTTACTTGTGTTTTGTGCCATGTGACTGCTGAAACAAAGTTGTTGCAGGTATTTTATTTTATTTTTAATACATAACTATACCAAAGCAAGGTAAACCCCTAAAAACTCCTCCTTTGTAAGAGTCCAAAAGAAGAAAAAATACCTGCTGCAACTGTTCAAAGATGTACTTAGACAAGTGACCAAAAAAAGAGATTGTTCTTAGTTCCTACATATCACATAGAAGTGAAACATGACAATATCTGCTAGTCAGAAGTAAATTCAGGTACATAGCAAGTATAGATTGAAAAGGCCTTTTTTTTTTCTAAGTAACTGTCCTGGTTTTGGCTGGGATAGAGTTAATTTTCTTCCTAGTAGCTGGTATAGTGTTGTGTTCTGGGTTCAGTATGAGAAGAATGTTGATAACACACTGATGTTTTCAGTTGTTGCTAAGTAGTATTTAGACTAAGTCAAGGATTTTTCAGCTTCTCATGCCCAGCCAGCA
>JANHGO010000069.1:19075714-19113661 GCA_024606505.1 Aquila spilogaster | reverse complement strand
GGCAGGACAGACTTCTGCTTCTGCTTCTCCTACAGGAAGAAGGAGCTTTCTCTGGGCTTTCTTTAATGGACCAGCATAATATAAGATGCATGACCTCCTGCCTAAGTCAGCCCCCAGCCGGGCTGCGGTACGGCCAGCCACGCCTTGGGGCCGGGAAGCGCGGGAGAACGTCGGGGGTCGCTTCCCGCTGCGCGAGGAGCCCATCGCAGTGCACGTGGGTCAGAAGTGCCCTAAAGCAGCGGCGGTGCGGGGCTGCTGCTCCTGAGGGCATCAGCGAGGGCCGGGAGGTGACGCCGCGCGGAAAAGCCGCTCAGCCGCTCCAGCGACTCGGGCCTGGCACGCTGCGCCCGAACGTTTTGGCATGCAGCAGTAATTAGCATATATTAATGAGCAATTAGCATCTGGTAATAATCATTCATACGCCAGTGACACTTGGATTCGCAGTCCCCGACCTATGCATTGAGCTCGAGTTAATAATAATAATTGATGGTGCATATATAGAGCTCTTTGAAGACTGCTCCCTCCCGGGAGGCGCTGCAGCTGGAGCGGCGGGGACGCAGGGAGCGGCTGAGCGGGGCTGTGCGGGCCCGGGGCCGGCAGAGGGCTGCACGCAATTAAATATTAGTGCTGATCGTCCTCGAAGTGTGGGAATTGTTCCCCTCACCCGGTGCAGTTTTGCTGCTGCTTCAGACAAAGTTTGACTTCTCAGTCAATTGGCAGAAAAAATGGGCAAGTTGAAAAAAGTATGGGCTGCGTGTGACTGGACTGCTCAGATGATGCCTTGGAGAGGCAGCTGAGCTCGTTCCAGCCTCGCACCGCAGGAGGATCTTTCCCCTTCCCAGTGCTTGTCCTCTTTTCTGCAGGCCGAGGTTAGCTGGGCCTCAGGACGCTGGGCAGAGGACACCTGGCACCCTGGTGCTGTAAGGAGCCATCAGGAGGTGGAGGGGATTGGAGCTGGACCTGAGAACATCCATGGAAAGCTGCATGGAATAGAAGGACGTGGGGGAGTTAGTTGTCAGCTGGCTGAACATGAGCCAGCAATGTACCCCGGTGGCCAAAAAGGCCAATGGCATCCTGGCTTGTGTCAGAAATAGTGTGGTCAGCAGGGTCACGGAGGCGAAAAATTCTTCTCAGAAAGAGTAGTAAGGCAGCAGAACAGGCTGCCCAGGGAAGTGGTGGAATCACCGTCCCTGGAGGTGTTCAAAAAAGGGGTAGATGTGGCACTGAGGGACTTGATTTAGTGGGCATGGTGGGGATGGGTTGGTGGTTGGACTAGAAAATCTTGGTGGTCTTTTCCGACTTTAATGATTCTATGATTCTAGAACAAACAGTTCAGGGAAGGAGGTCAGAGAGGGCTGGGCAAGGAGTTCTAAGAGCTCCAAAAGAAAGGAGGTAGTGAGGGATGTGAAAGAATGGAAGTGTTGGGGATAGTTGGCCTGTGTGTGTGCGCACAAAGGTGAAACCTGGCATCAGCATGGCAGAAGGAAGAGATACAGAGCTGGGAAGGAGCCAGGAGAGGAGAAGAGGTGCTCTGCAGAATAAATGGGTGAAGGGAAGTGGGGAGATGGAAATGCTGAGACTGGAGAGAGGGAGTCAGATGAGAGTATGGAGGGAAACATGGGAGCCTGTCTGGGCAGGAAGCAAGGGAAGAAGATAGGGCCATGCTGACATGCTGAGTGTTTTGGGAAAGGAGGTAAGATTGCATGTGTCCAGGCAGTGGTCGTTCTGGGTGTCCTAGGACATCAGGGTGTCCTCCTCTGGTCTTTAGCAGCTAAAATGATACTTTCTGGTCCTTCAGTTTAGTGCCTCTGAATGGTAACATGGTACCACGTACTATTCTGGAGGCACCTGAGTCATTCCAAACGTGTTCCTCTCTAGAACTCTGAATCCCCACTGTTGTTTAGTATTAGAAATTTCTGTGAAGTTCACTCTTCTAGTCTCATCTCCTTCCAGTGTTGATCTCTACAAAATAATAAATTGTAAATCTTCCATCAGTTACTTCAGGAGTTTGAGCAGCAGAAGCCTCTGAGTTGGATTCAAAAGTTGCTTCCGAGATAATTAACCCTGTGGTATCAATATTCTGTCACATGAAGAAATGGTGTTCGTGTTTTTGTAAATGACAACTGGAAATACGGACACAACTGCAGAACAGCTTGATCAAGATTCAAAACCAAAGGTTAAGAAAATCCAGGAAAAAGATTATCTGTGCAATTCTTAATTGGTGCTTTTGTATTTGTTTACCATGATACACTTTCTAATACCATAATTGCTTTTCTGCCATCATCCTTGTTCACTTGTTTTACAGCACTGGCAGTTGCTACTTGATGAGAAGCCTCTCCTGAGCTTTTTTTCTCTCCCTGCTCAATGTGCAGCCCAGATTTGCTTTTCTGCACGTGGTGTTTGCAACTGCAGACAGGCTTAGGATGCTTTTTATGGTTCTTACCACAATTATATGAGTGCTTCGCGGTCTTGGAAAACATAATGTCTCTATGAGATAGGATGCTTAGGATGCTGGTATATTCTGGACAGAACAGTTAAGGTAAAAGACAGCTGAGAATTCATTTCTCAAAGCAGAGCTCCCATGGATTTTGTTTGTAGCACTTCTCCAAACGAGGCCTCAGTAGGAGCCACACTGAGCTGCTGCGCGTCTACAAAAGGCTTTAAGCATCTTGCCTGCCAGTGCACACATCCTGTCTGTGGCAGCAGCAGGGATAGTCTCAAGCTCTTCACAACAGCATTCATCATCTTAATCTTCAGAAGATTATCCTTTCTCTTCAACAACCCTGTCCATACTTTCACTATTTTTTCTCCCTGGAAATTACCTGGGTCCCAGCTCTGTGGCTGCCATCTAGTTTCATCTATAAAAAAAGTCTTAAACTACTTTAGCCAGGCTTTTCACCAAAAGCTTCTTCAAAAGGTGAAGCAGGATTCTCATCAACATGATCTTTCTTGACAGCAGACACAGTCACACACCAAATAAGGCAGGATCCTGTTTACAAATTAGCAAATGAGCATGCAACACACAACAAAGGGAATGTGAATCACATGGCATGGACAGCTCTTTTTTTGGCACATCCCATCGAGTACCGGATTTTACAACAATAATTCCATTTTTAGAAATGCGCGTGTGTGTATGATTATAAAACGAGTGAGCTCAGAGAGAATTTATACAACCTTTGTAGACCATGCTTATAACCATCTTATCACATTAAATGTGCTGATGTTTGTGTGTGTAGATCATTACACAAAACAAAAAATAAAGGATGTTATTTGCTTTGTGTCTCCAATAAACTACTTGCAGCATCTCTGTTTGGAACCAGTTAAGTATTTCCTGTGGTGGAGCAGTGGTAGAGAAGCTTGGACATTCAATGCGTCTGGAGGACTTAGTGGAAGGACTGCATTTTGTGCCGGGGACACCTTTTGATATGATACGTAAGAACTACAGATGGATGCTGTTCCTGGACTAGGAGCCACCTCTTGGGAAGAAATGCACGTAGAATTGCAGAATCAGAATTATAGAATGGCTTAAGTTGCAAAGGGCCTCAAAGATCATCTAGTTCCAATCCTCCTGCCACAGGCAGAGTTGTCAACCACTAGATGAAGCACTAGATCAGGTTGCCCAGGACCCCATCCAGCCTGGCCTTGAACACCTCCAGGGACAGGGTATCCACAGCTTCTCTGGGCAGCCTGTTCCAGCACATCACCACACTCTCTGTGAAAAATTTCCCCATGATGTCTTATCTCAGTCTCCTCTCCTTTAGTTTAAAACCATTCCCCCTTGTCCTATCACTATCTATTCCTGTAAAAATTGGATTTCCCTCCTGCTTGTGATCTCTCTTTAAATACTGAAAGGCTACAATGAGGTCTCCCCACAGTCTTTTCTTCTCCAGAGCAAACAAGCCCAGCTTCTTCAGCCTATCTTCATAGAAGAGGTGCTGCAGCCCTCCTGTCATCTTCGTGGCCCTCCTCTGGACCCACTCCAACAGCTCTGCATCCTTCCTGTGCTGGGGACCCCATGCCTGGACGCAGTACTCCAGATGAGGCCTCACGAGGGCAGAGCAGAGGGAGACAACCACCTCTCTCTCCCTGCTGGTCACCCTTTTCTTGATGCAGCCCAGGATAGAGTTGGCTCATATTAAGTCTTTCATCTACCAGGACCTTCAAGTTCTTTTCCACAGGGCTACCCTCAAGGAGTTCTTCTCCCAGTCTGTATACGTATCTGGGATTGCCCTGACTTGAGTGCAAGACCTTGCACTTTGCCTTGTTGAACTTCACTAAGTTTACATGGGCCCACCTCTGAAGCTTGTCAAGGTCCCTTTGGACCATGATACCCTAAGGATCTGTGGGGCTTGATTATATCTTGACTGGGTGCCGGTGCTGGTAACGCCTCAAAACACACGTCCCACACTGTCTGTGGTGCAGAACCAAGCACAGCAGTGATTGGTGACAACTCCAAGCAGCAGCGTTGGCCTTGGCCTGGCAGCAGCCATGCTGTGGAGGGGAGCAGCAGGCCCAGCGGGCGGCCCTGTCACCATGGCAACCCGCAGTCTCGCCACTGTCGAGCCTCTGCTGTCGATCAAGAAGCATTAACTTTCACATTATGTCTTTTTTATTACTGCTTCTGCACATTTTGTCTTCCATCCCTCCAGGGGCCCGGCTGTGCTGGTGAAATGTTCCTTCTCAGGGAGTGAGGAGCAGCATTTCTTTCTATTTCTGTAGTGTTTGCAGCCGTGGGAGAGACACAGCAGAGGGCTGGCTGGAATTACTGCTATCAGTGTCAGGGAAACTGCCATTGCCATAACAGATTCGATCCAAGACGGTCCAACATAGGTCTACCTTAGAATTAGAGAGCAGGTAACTTAGAATATTTTCCCCACTTCCCATGAATTTAATCCTGCTCCTGTTAGTGATAACAGAGGAGGTCCTGTAGGGCATCCACGAATTGTGACCATGCTGGAGCTGCATCCCCTTCAGGATGCAGGACTAGATATCCCAAAGTCTGGATAGGGAGAGTTATTGTCAGGAGGTCACCTATCCCAAAGTCGGCTCTGTACTGAAGGAATTGGCTGTGAGTGAAAGAAGTCCTCTTCAACAGACAGAGGGAGCTGACAGGAGATGTGGTCAGACAGGGAGTGGCGGCTACAGTGACACAAGGTATGTGAGGAAGGTGAGAAGTACCTAGGTCCTATGCGAAGCAGATTGAAAGGAAGAAGAGGTCCTGCCAGCTTGTAAAAGGAAGACAAGGGTGGGAAAGGGGTTAAGTAGCAGGATTTCCACTGGCCGCAAAAGACATGGAGTATAAATGAATGTGCTGAAGTAAGAACAGGGAAAGTGGGACCCTAAGTAGTTATAGGCATCCAGGGTGAAGAAGAAAAGAAGCACCCTTTGTGTGCTCAGCTTCCTTCCCATAGCCTGTGCAACTTGGAGGAGTTGCAGAACTGCTCTGAAACACCTTATGGTGAAAATAAAACATTTTATCCTCCCAAAATCTATCAGGTTCTAAACTCTCCAGTTGCAGCCCATCAAGAAATGCTTCTTCTTTGGTCCTGCTAAGCTCTCCTACAATGCTGAGGATGTGCAGCATTGCCCAGTGCAGTGTCTCACTATTGAGGGTTATGAGCAAGTCAGGTCGCTCTCTCACTGTGTAGTGCTCTGCCTTGCTAGCACATCCTGCTTGTCAGTGCTGCTAATTAGCTCAGACAGAGCTTTCAGGTGGCTTGCTGTGTTGTGCCGTTCACACACACCATCAGAGACTCCTCCTGCAACGATGGAAATTTTTGCCTCTCTTGCTGCGGCAGCTGTTTGCCAGAGGGTCAGTAGCTTCAATACTAAAGGCACTGTGAAATACCATGCTGCAGGCTATATTCTGTACATCTTCAAAGACAGCTGTGCAGTTAAGGCTGGTTTCTAGACATGTTTTTCCTATAATAAAAGTTTAGTTAAGGTATGTCTCCTAGGCTGGAATACACATGGAGGAGAAAAGACATTTCTCTGGACCAGCCTAGTTAAGACATGCACAAAAACTCTTCTGCCACCGAGATGCATTTAGGGTTTCCTTTCCAGACCCTAAGCATCATGTAGGTGGCTGCAACTTTACTACCAGGAACCATTTAACTGAAGGCTATATGATGCTAAATCTAACATTAAGGAAGCTTTCAAAGAGTATATCTGCTAGTGCTGAAGTACACTCTGGGCCCTTAACAAGGCAACACTAGTGCAATCAGGATGTGACCTATGATGTTCTTTGGCAGGGAAGAATGATTAGAAGTATTTTAATTCACACTAGGTAAAAATAATGTATTAATTTGTTTAACATTTGAATCCATCCAAATATATATTTCCTATATTTCCAAATATGTCCTCTTGGGAGGCTAAACAACAGATCATTCAGGATGTAACAGAAGGACCTTCTGATCTCCAGAATTTAAATTCCAGTAGGGCAGAAGCAGCCCAGTGACTTCACCTGAATGGCAAGCCAGTTAGGGTGCTGCATAGCGATTCTGCTTGTTCCTAATTTAAGAACTATACAATAGTGAAGCATGAGAAGGTGATATTAACTTCTTGGCATTGATCTGCTACAATCATAGATGGCCTCAATCTAATATACTTCTGGGAGAAGCAAGAAAATTACCACTCTTTCAGTGTAGGCATCAGGAACACTGCAGACCTTTCTGATGTACAGGCCCTGATCAATACTCGAATCTGCAAAGGAAGCTTGGGACCTGCAGAGAGTGATTAACATGCTGCACAAGATAATATCATAGCCTAGAGCAAGCATTCACCCTGGCACTACACAACATGGTGCAACTAAGTCTATGGTGTTTCCAGATGGATTTATGGTAAAATGGATAAACATAACTAAGTGACCTGTCAGTAAACCAGCATTGTGACCTGAATCAAACTGGGGAAGGAGATTAAATGGGAAAAGCATGGAATTTATCTCATACTGAGTATCTTTATAGCATAATGCAATGCCATTCAGGGATATCACAGCTACTGAAAGCAGTGTAGTCACATTAGCAAGATGTTAATGTGCTTAATTAGCCTGGATGACAAGCAGGTTATAGGAACCTGTGCACAGCTTCATGCTTATGTACTTAGCCATTTAAATCTCCAGAGTGCTTGCAGCTCACTTAGGTTAATACAATCTAATGAATTAATAAGCATATAACCTATTTCATTGTTCAAGACATTTGTAACAATGTTGAATAATGCCAAATACAAGACAGACTTTCATGGAACTGCCGAAGACATACACTTCAAGTATTTCAGTGAGCTAGGAATAGCTACTGGTTTAAGTGCTCCCTGCCATCTATTTATGCATTGGCTTTCCAGTAGCTTCACCTAAACTACATTTTCCTCATCTGGTTATGAAAATATTACATAAGAAGGTATTAAAAGCTTCAAAAGCGCCAAGTTATAGGCCACCTGTATCTTTGTCTTATTCAGAAGTCCCGTTATCCTGTAATAGAACAGAAGACATTAAATTGACTAGATTATTCCTCAATATATCCACGTTAGGCGTTACTTATCCCTGTTCTATTGTATTCATTAAAACAAAAGTTATTTCTATGTTTTTCTAGAAATTAAAGCTTGGCAGACGAATCTGTAACTCCTTCAGTTCTGTGTTCATACTCCACCCCTACCCTTTTCTAAACATAGACATTGTATTTATATTTTTATAATCTTTCTAATCTTCTAAAACTTCTCATCCCCCATGGACACCACGATTTTGCCTCAGCCTTTTGCCTGAAAGATTTAGAATTTCCTCAGCAATTTCCATGAGCTACCCTGCTCAGCAAACTCTAAGTGGTATCCAACCTATTCCTATTCCACATATGAACTCTTTATAATGATGCTAATGGTCTTAACCATATAAGCACATTAGATATGCGTGGTGAAGAAAAACAAAGATTTCAGCCCTGGTGTCATCTGTTGTAATTTTTCCCTTTCCTCTGAGAAGCAAAACACCACTATCTGCAGTCCCTTGGTCTTTCTCCTGCTGCTAACAGAGTTCCGGAATGTCTTGTTTTTAGCTCCAGGCTGTCATTTGAATAAATGTTTACTTCGTGTATACTGCTGAAATAATCTTTGGCTTAAAAATGTCTCTAAAACAATTTTTCATTTCGATGGCGACACAGAGGTAAAGAGCTGCTGAGTAGAGCCAACACTTTAATAGCTCTGAAAAAAGTATCAAGAGTTTCACAGTGGGAAATTGGCAATAATACACACTCCTTGCATGAAGTGCGCATACAATAATGAGGCAAATTAATGGACATAACCACTATAATGAAGAGACTAATGAAACCAGTGAGCAATAAACAGTAAGAGTTAACACAGTGTAAATTTTATCAAACACAGATTTTTCCATTTAAAGGACATTATGATGGAAAGGAGATCTCTGATTTCAGTGAAGGACATGGTATTGTGCTTTGTAATATCTTGTTCAAAATATGCCAAGTGGCTTGATTGGGCTTAGTACCAAGTTATTATGAAAACCTTTTGAAAGACAATAAAAATAATCAAAATAAATATTTAACCATGTCAGATCAATATTTAGTGACATACCCAGTGGGTCCTTGTTAGACACAATTTTAATTAATAGCTTCATTAGCTGAAGGAGGCAATAAACATTATGTTAATGAAACTTGTAGAAGAGGCTAACTAGTTGTAATCACCACCAACCGAGGAAAAAATGAATGGGAACTCAGGTGAATGAAAATATAAAAAGATATCATCTAGAGAAAACCACAAATTACTGTATCTGGCAAACATAGGTCTCCATGAAAAAGGAGAAATCTGAGGAGAGCAGTGTGTTGGAAGAGAAGCACTTATTTATAGTGAATAGAGTTGTAATAATAATTGATTTTTCTGTTTGGTGGCCAAACTGAAAATAAATTAGGGAAAACTAATATCCAGTCAGATATATTGTTCCCTTTTCACATATTTCTACCATTTATTAACACTAAACTTAGATCAATGTTAGAATGAAGCAGTGTTAGATAAGAAAAACAAGACCATTTCATTTTGAAAATATTGAAACAGAACGTTTCTAGTTGTTGTTTTTTTCTTCCCCAGTACTATTTCTCAAAATGAATTCCTCAGCTTTTGAATTGATTTTTGATTCATAATGTACCTTTTCAGAGAACTGAATGTAATAGACTCTTCAGCAAAACACAGGTCATTACCAGTCACCCAGAATTTCCTGTCTCCACACCATAAACTCACAGTTGGTCTTTAGGACCTGTGTTTAGGAAAATATCTAAAAGTCTAGGGGCTTTCTGTGTCAAGGAAGAAATCCCATTTTTTCTCAACAAAGTCCTGCAGAAGTCACCATGGGCCAGAATTCCTGACTGACAGTGTTGGCTTGGTCCTCACCAGCCACCAGGGCTGAGAAGGGGGAACAAGGCCAAGGGCCACCAGCATCGCATGTGCCTGCCATACCAAGGGAGGTTTTTAGCATGGGGCCATGAAGGCTATCTCTCTGCATAAAGCCCACAAAGGGCAGAAGCCAGAGGCAACCAAGATCCTCTGTCCTTGCCACCATCATGGGAAATGCCCCGTCCAAGGAGAGTCAAAGTGCTGGCATGCCTGGTCTTGGGGATACCCAGCACATGGAAACTGCCTTCAGGATGTGGCAGTTTCAAGTGCTGCAATTCATAAAGGAAAATGATTCTGAGTAAAGAATACTGTGGTTATTTCCTCAGTAGCATTCCTTGCTGTGCCTTGCCTGGGGGCCCCAGAGCCAAGGACAGTACTTAGATGAGGGCTTTGAAATGCGGGTGGAATATTACGTCTGTTTTGCAAACTTACTTGTCCAAACAAAATGTCCAGGGAAAGTCTGCGACAAGACTCCTAATAAGATTTAGGTTATCAAATAATAATAATAATGTGTCTAGGTTTGGCTTCCAGGTTCCATTTTGCTATAACTTTGTCTAACAGATGACAGAGCTGCCAATGTAGCAGATGCTTTCTGTTTCCCACACATGTACCTAAAGACCTTGATCAACTTACTCTTTCAAAAAGCCAAACTGCCAGAGATCCCTAATCACCATTATATGCATTTCCCAGACTGTGGATTACTTTCCTGTCTTGTTTCTCATTTTTTGCCAGTTTATCAATGATCTTTTGATGTGGGATCAGAAGAAAAATTGACTAGGAAGTTCACAATGAGTGACAGAAAAAGGTAAGCATCTGCCCAGGTCCACTCAGCTGTCTGCTAACACCATGGAGGTTATCAGAACTGCTCAGGCCCAGGGCTCCATCTGCAGCGAGGCTAAACTTTTCTTGCTTCCCAGAGCAGTGCTGTCACAAGTGCTGCCTACAGTCGGGTGATTCATCTGTTGTGACCTATGGATATTTTCAATCCTGTTTTATCCTAATGGAATGCTCCAGTCTTCACAGGCAGAACTGCAATTTGTGCTCACGGATGTGTTAACCTTTGTCATATTCTGTTAAACATGTCATGTGAAACTCAGTCTCTGTGTAAGTCAGTGAGAATCTGCAGTAGGATGTTTGCTAGGCTTTTTTTGTTTGTTTTTGGTACTGTTTTTCCTGCAATATGTGTTCAGTTTATAAAGTGGTTCAGAATTACTTTGTGTAAGTTCTTATCATGATTTACCATTGTGCCAGAATTTTGGCAATGGCATTAGCCAGTTCCTCTTTTATAAACAAACAAACAAATAAAAGAATAGCGCTGGGCTAGGAGCTCATCACCACAAGAACACCTTCTTCCATTAAACATTTTCTTTAACAATTACCCCGTAAAATATATCAGTTACTTTTTAATCCACTTAGCACTTGCACTATTGATATTGGATAGTGTTCATTTTTAAATCAAAATGCCACACAATAGGAGGTTAAACACTGTATGGAATTCTCCCTATGACACAAATCTGACAAAAAAAACCCATTTCCCATTATTTTACTGGGAATTACTGTAACATTGACTGACCTACAATTACACTGGCCATCCATTTAGCATGATTAAAAAACACCGTGTGATCTTCAAACAGCATTTCCATTTTTCCAAGACCTATAAAGAGAAATTAACATTAGTGGTTTGCAGAGTTTGCTGCTTTAAGTATGTGCTCACTCATCTCAAGAATGTTGGGAAAGCTTTGCAACAAGTATAATTGAATCCTGACTCTTCTATAAATCAGACAGACTTGGAATTAAAGACCTCTCTACAAATCACTTTCAATTGTTTGTAGTCAGCTCTTTTGTACAGAGCTCACTTGGATTTTCATCTCCTTCTGCTTTCTCCCAAGATTATTGGATACAAGACAAGGAATCGGGAGCTGCGAAGTCCCATAGTATCATCTTCTCCTCACCTTTCCACATTCCCTCAGTACTCCTTGCATCTCACTGTGAGTACACAGAGTTTCCGCCACCACCGAAGTCAGTGTTGACAATGGAATGGAATTTTGTACCCAGTGGTAACAAAAGTTAGAATTTTGAACTCACAGAACTCAGTTCATAAACGCTGATATGACCTTATTGAGCTGCCCTGTTTTCATAAAATGAAATAAGAAAAATAGTAAACATAACATAAATTTCTAGCAGAGAGAATTATAAGGAATCAAAGGTAAGTAAGATCCTATCCCAGCCTCGAGTTTTTAGAAATCTTCCTTTCAAATGTAATTGAAATTGATGTTATCTTTTAAAACTGCTCTGTGGAACTGCATTTCTAAGTGAAAACTTCTAAATTTTTATGCTTTTGCTGTACTTCCTGTAAGGTTATAAAAATATGCTGTTGTTAAAAGTAACTGAAGAGACAGTACAGTGTCTGGGTTCACAATCTTCTCTTCAGGAGGTTGAATGGAACCATTGTCCACTTCTCTCCAAGTGTGAAAATGGTTGTTTGCTAACCTGTAAGTTACAGATCCTTTGCAGATCAGATCAGCTGCCTGAAAGCCTGAACACGGTGTGCCTTCCTTCCTCATGAGACATTTATGAATAAATTATGTTGCTCAAGTTGGCTGAGGATGTTTATCTGACACATAGCAGCACCTTGCAGTCTAGCAGACATGGGAAGGAGCTGTGCTGCTCAACCCACCTTGCTGTTCAGTAGTTACATCTCCAGTCATCTTTGCCACCTGCTGGCTGGCTGGCTTCCTTCTGTCTCTCACACATTTTGCTTGAGAATCTGTCCTCTTTGCTGCCTGTGCAGACTGCTAGGACTAGAAGAATGAAGCATGTTCTTGAGACCATTTTTCCATCAGTGGAAAGTCACTGAGCCCCAAACAGAGCCGTGTGCAAACTCCTCCATTATTTCCAGCCTGCAGAATCATCAAAATTTCCCAAGGAAGACACAGAGCTGGTGTAGCAAGCTTTGACAGACTGTCAATAGACTCACTTTTCTCTGCCACTTTTTGCAGACACCTCAGAACCTGTCCATGATCCAGTGGTTAACAGCAGACCACAGTCCAACCTCAACAGGTTATGATGTTCTTACCATCTACCTTCAAGGTGCAAGCAGAAATCCCAGCTGCTCTGTAGTGAACATTAGGGTGCACCCAAGCTTTGCCATGCTAAACATCCTATCTTCACCCCGTAAGAGACAGTCATGTGCTGTACCTGAAACCTCGCAACAGACCTGGCAGCTTACACTGGCAGAGCTTAGGTGCCATCGGCTCCAGAACCATGGCTTAGGTAGACAGGACAGAAAAAGGACTCAAAAATGAAGTTGTTTACCAGCTTTTGTGCTGCAGACAGAAGTTGTGTTTAGGAGCCCACAGAGGTTTAGAAGCTTCCTATAAGAATGCAGTGGATGGATCCTCTTCTTATTGTGTATGCCCTTGTTCCCTGATGAATATTTCGTTTAAATATTTCCTCTTGCATGAGAAGGTTACTGAACCTCCTCTTGGTGTTCCTATATTTCGTGCAGTGCCTGATAAAGCAGAACTGTTAACATTTAAAACATTTTGGTTTAAAATAAATATATACCTGTACCAAAAGATGGTAAACCCCACCCCCAACCCTTAGTAACTTTCACAAAGAGGAAAAAAAAATCTGCTACAGTTACTCAAATATATAGAGATCAAGAAAAGACTGTTCTTAGTTCCTGCATAACATACAAAAGGAAAACATGCTAATATTTGCTCATCAGAAGCAAATTCGAGTGTATAGCAAATAAAGACTGAAAGAACCATCTTTATTTATTTCTTTGTTTTTAATCAAAGCAGTTACTTCTGATTGGAAAGAGCAATACCAAAATGGCAGTGGACATTAGACTAGGTTCCTAGTGCCATCCAGGCACAGCATTTCCAGTGGTTCTGCTAAACTTTGAGGAGCTTGGTTGAACTTGGCTGGATGCTGTAAAAGGCTGAGCAATACAAAGCAGGGAGCAGCTCTGGGCCGGGCACCAGTTCACTCTCTGCAGCCTCCTTAGTCACTGGCTGAACTTCACCTAATTTTCCAGAGCCCCTCACATGTGAAGCTGTGTAATTCCGCTCCTCAGTGAGTGGATATCTTGATGCATCCCTTCAATGTTTGTGAGCACTATTTGTTTGTGAGGGTAAGCAGAGAGATGAGCACGAAGCTGTGGGCACCTCACCAGGTAGAGGGGGACAGGAGCTGTGTCGCTGCCATCACTGCCATTAGCAGAATGACATCTCCTTGCTGAAGGACTTGCATGTTCAGTCCTTCTGCCTGCTTCCCACTTACTCAACATGTTGCACTAAACAGACTAATAGTACTTCAGTATAATAATCACAAGTCCCTTAAATACTACTGAAAGTGTCCAACAGATGCATTGTTACCGGCTGAATTGTTCTCTAGATATTTCATCATCCTGCACTGGAAATCTGCAAAGAAGAGTTAGTATTTCAATTTTACATTTTATGGGATCAATGTTTTGAATGATTCTGATCATAATAGCTTTAAGCCATCTGAGCATTTGACTCCTTACTGTTCTTGTCATATGCCTCAACAACGAATACAACAATTAAATCAATGACGTCTCCCTCCCATAGATGCCATGAAATTTCTTCTCTGACCTGACAAATAGAGATGCTCATTTTTTTTACATATTCAAAATACCTTCCCAAGGAAAACTGAATAAAAATCTTGAGGGCACTAAAATATAGATGATGAAGAGTAATGTCATTGCATTGGATTTGTAACACTAGCATCACTAACTGCATAATGCCAGCAAAAGAAACAGTAATTCTCCATAAAGTCATTTTCCTAGGATCACTTCCAGAGACCAATTTTTCAGAGACTATAGTCTCTGAAAGTTCTTCCCAGAGAATTATATGTTATAATCATGTAACTCGATATTTCTGAGACAGACAAAGTGTTAAGTCCAGATAACCATTTCTTCTGATAGCCGGACCAACACTCATCACATATCCAAAAAAAAAAACCCAAGATTTTACAGGTGAATCTTTGTTTTAAAAGCAAATACTAAGTACTTTAACTTGGATTTCTGTGCATTATTTAACTTAGTACTGCACGACATTTCATTTTACAAGTTTAATTTATAAATAACCTACATCATATATGAATGATGGAGAACATCTCTAATAGATGGGATTCTAGGATGCACATGCAGAAGAAAATCAAGTAGGAGTATTCGGCAGTGGTGCAACTGGTATATGTAATTCTTGTTCCCCAATTAATGAAGGATACTGATTAATTATATATCATTCAGATAAAGGCTATAACAGCAATGAAAGGAGAAGACCATGCTTTAACTTGAAGTATTCCACATCCCCAATATGTCTGATTCGAAAAGACAAGGATACAGGAGGACTCGATCAATCTGTGCATATATTCTGAAGAGGAACATGGTAGTAGATATCTTTATACCATTAGACAAAAGCATATGGTGATTCACAGGCTAGAAATTGAAGTCAGATAAGTTCCAGCTAGATCCAAACTCTTAAAGCAGAGGCAGAAACTGAAGATTGTTGATTCCCATGTCCTAGGAAGCCCATAAGTAATGAATGTCTTTCTAGACAAATATTCTTTTGAATGCAATTCATTTAAGCAAACCTTCTGGCATCAACTATGCAACTCCCACCCTGTTTTATAATGTAGAAAAGTCTAGCTTGGGGTTCACATACTCTCTCTCAAAAAAGTCACCTGCCTTCAAACACATTTTAATCTTTAATGCACACTTACATTTGAAATAATATTGTTATATTTATTTGTATTAAATTAGTCATAAAGGTTTCAGGATCAGTGTGATTTGTGCACATTCCCCATCTCTGTATTGCATAAAGTTCATTTCTGTTTTTTCTTTAAAAAGTACAGGACAGAACTGCAATAACAACCTACAATTGTCTCTTTCCAATCTTCATAAAATGTTTCAAAATTTGAAGAAAAAAGAGAGAAAAAAGTAAAGAAAATCCTTCCGGAGAGAGGTATCAGCCTGGGGGGATTATTGAAGCCCAGCCCTGTTCGATATAATAAACTGAACTCTCATGCAGAAGGAAAAGACAAAACCAAAATGAAATATGCAGTTAGAAGGAAGAGAGAAAAAACTCCCAGCTTCATTGTCTCTATTGCTTGCCTTCTAATTCTCAAACCACAATCACACAACAAAAATTCTTACTCTACACATCCACATCTGGCACTGCTGGGACGATACTGAGGGACACAGGATGGCAAGGGACCTTTGTTCCTGCTCCACTTTCTTGTTGGCAACTCCCACCATGGGTGGCTCTCTCCTTGCTGTGATGTGAAATGCCACAAGACCCAAGCCAAAACTTTCCAGACTGTGAACAAAACATTCCCTTTGCTGAAAATCCAGGCCTGCTCCCATCCAGAAGGTGTCTGCAAGCTCTGATCCTTGAATTCATGGCCCTTGAGTTCACACAACAGCTTCACCTCAACTTCTGCACTGGGCAAGTTTAGCTACAAATCAAGATGAATGGAAAAGCAAAGGTTACACTCCTGATTACAAACCAAGCTCTGGAAGGGAAGCAACAAACAACACTACCAACTTCTGGCTCACTTGTCTTAGTAAGATTTCTCTGGGGCGCAGAAGCCAAGGAAACAAATCAGCGACACTCTGCTCCTTCAGTGGTATCTCAGGGATCCAGCATCTCTCCTGCACTTTGGTCCCCCTGTGACAGTGACAACTGTCACGTTGCCTCTTGAGTACAAATGACGTATCAAATGGTTTCCTGGGGACTTCAGTTCCCCTTCCTCCTTATCTTTTAATTTAGGGGAACTTAACCGTGTCACAGCTTTGATTAGCTCTTCTTCTCTCTGAGAATGCAAACATTACTGGGCTCGTCTGGGACCAGGACACGCTCTCTCTGCAGATCCTCTACACAACAATGATTTCTTATCTGTGCATTACCCTCCCAGGCAGTTGGACATGCAATAGAAATTTTTCTGTTCATTTTAAAATATCTTCTAAAACACAGCAGATAAATAGCTATTAATTGTGCAAAGCCCTGGATAGGCTGACGGTATGCGAAACTTCACGGGCTTTTTGCAACAATAACACTTGATGTATTAATTTCAGAGAGAGAAAATTTGTTATTCAGAGTGCTGTCTCCACACTGCTTTTCCATCACATCTCCATATAATGGTAGAGAAGGCTTTAGTACATACACTGAGGCTGTACACAGGGACTCCATGCAGTTGCTCCCCAGCCTAGAGAGCATTGGCTCACCTCCAGCTGCCACCTCAGAGGTCTCCCATCACAGATCTCTGCAATTGTGTGCCCTTGTGTTTTGGATAACCTGGGGCATTTCACAGTCCATTTGTAGGGAACTGAATACAATCCCCTTAATTTTCATTGATGCAGAAGAAACCATACAGAAGCCTGTCTTTGAAGATATATAGAGATCATTATATATATATGCATTTCTTATCCAATCCCCAAAACTTTTGTTTCTGTAGGCCTTTATCCTGAGGACAATTAATTTCAGTGACTCCTATACCTGAATGAAGGAGCACTCCAGCTGCAAGAAAAAGTGCTTTTTCCTGTTCAATAGATATGCTAATTCATTCAGGTCTCCGAGGATCAATGTGTTCACTGGAGCTGCCTCTGTTGTAGCAGGAACAAGGTTGAGAAGCTGTCTTAGGTCCTAGAACCTAACCTTAAACACCAATTGTTGCTGAAACTCTAGCTTATTTCTGTTGAACGCAGAACTGTACATTTTAAAAGCAAAACCAAACCAAACAAAAAAAAAGGTGATCTTCTGATCTTTAACAGTTATTTACGGTTTCACAAGCATTACGGTTCAGCAGCTCTGAGTCAGTTTTAAGGGCCCTGATTCATTCACTTAACAATTTTACGTCCAAACAATCAAAATGAATTTTAAAGGCATGGGCTTGATTTTTACAGCTACTTTACAACTTGAAGATAGCATAAAATTTCCCTTAAGTTGCTCTTGGTAGGATAAATCTTTGGTAGCATATAGGCATTAAGTGGGCTTTTGTGTTATCTCCCCTTTCTTCTGGCACGGATCAGAGCTCAGCTAAGAAACATCGTTCCCTGTGATTTTGTTGGATCCATTGATTCAAGTAATTGAAGCTGTGGGGATCAATGGTGCCTGCTCTCATTTCAGGTGGCTTTCAGGCCGCTCTGACTTGTGCTAGCAGGTGATACTAATAACTCTGGAGATAACCTTATCTAACATCTGCTTAAAGTTGTGCTGTCACTGCCCTCATCAGCAGCCAAGAACTGGAGCCAAACGCTCAATCTACAGAGCAAATGGTGCTAAAGTAAGAAGCGGAGCAAATAATGAGGAATAATGCAGTCTGCTGCCAGAGGACATGGATCATTAGGTTGATTAGACCAGCAGATGGTAAAGGAAATTCAGTGTAGAATTCTGTAAAATAATTAGTCCAGTATCACAGAAACAGCCCAAGAAATAGGTGCTAAATTGAACAATCAAATGAGATTGGGAGCTTGTGTGAAAACAATAATTGGAATTTTCATGCCAACCAATGCTTCAGAAAGAAAAATACACCTAAAGCTGCATTGATAAAAGACAAACTACAAAATGGCAATGTTTTTCTGTACGAGACACTTGTCAAGCTCTATTTCAAATACCAAGCACTACATCAGTCACTGCACACATCGATAGGTTATTATTACCTTGGAGTGGGTACAGGCTGGGTCAACAAAGATTACAGTAGCTCTGCAAAACGGGTCGCAAAGAAAAGTTAAAGGAGCAGTGCTTCTTTTTATTGATGAGTCCTCAAGAGAACATAGTGCAATTTTTTTTCAGGTTAAGATCTGGATCAATACAGTTAATCTAGTTAATGTTTCTAAACCAAAATGCATAGGAATGAAACAGAGAGCATGTAATTAAAAAGGGTAATGTACAAAATGAGTTATAGGAGAGGCTTTTTGACATCTGAACTGTAACACCACCATATTTGAACAAAGGAGAATTAGTTATCTGGTCTCCTGAATAATAAATACCTTTTGAAAAAAAGCAGGGACTGGCCTTTTCACTCCTCAGAACATGCAAAAGTCCATCTAACAGTTAATGACGTCATTCACTGGTACTGCGTAGCTTACTCAGAAGAATTCAAAATCCATGGGTTTGGGACAGACCCCAGGGATCAGCCAGTTCCTGATTAGCGAGCAACACCTGTTGATCATCTCACAATCAAGTTCCCAGTCCAAATCCTGTATAGGGACAAATATAGCTTGTGCAAGTGTAGGAGACAGTGAAAGTACTGCAGGACACCAACAGCCACTGAAGCTCTAGGACAAAAACGAACAGAACTAGAAGCAATGCTTGGTAGGATCTGGTCTGCAGCTGGCCCTGGTTTGAACACTATCAGAACAAATTCATGGGCTGTATCTGCACTCATCTGGTGCTCAGTAGGTGTATAAAAGACAGTGTCTCTTGTGCTGGAAGGACAGAATAATGCTGCGTAGGTGGAAATCTAGCAGAACAATGTGCTTAATAAAGCTGGTCCTTTGTAGCCTCACTGCAGTGACCCAAAACATTCTGGAGCACGAATGTGTGTCTAGTAGACGTAGGCAGGAATGCTCAGAGCCCTTCTACTGAAGGCAGCTGGGATCAAGCGATAATGAAAAGGGGAAGTTTCTTATGAGCTGCTCTTCACTTGCGGCAGATGCTCCTGGTCTTGTCCTCGTTTTGCAAACACAGAATCTGGTTAAGGTTGTTGGGTGCTTTGTGATGCCACTCAGAGATACTTTTCAAAATATTCTCCACTGAGATAGAAGCCAGGCAGTGATGTAAGGGCACAGCTGGGTTTCTGATCCTGTGGGCTGATCAGCTCTGGTTTTGACTTGATTAAGAATATCATGATGTAATTTATTCAAGAGATTGATAGGCACCGGATTTAATTAAGCCAACTTTAAGGGAGTTCTGAATACCCTGTTTGCACCCGTGTGGCACAGAGGCACCAATTCAGGAAGGAGGAAAGTCTGCCACATTGACTGCTGAAGTACCCCAGCAGTACTTCAGTGAAACCCCTTCCTTCCCCTCTTCTTTGTACTCCTGTCTCACAACATTTGTTCCTGGAAGACAGGTCATTTAATGAGGATCCCAGAGCCAAGAGAATGCTTTGTGTTGCACAATGCTTGTGACTAAGTGGTTCTCCAAGGTTGTTCTTCCTGTTCTCTGCTTCAATTTGCAGGTCAGTGTAAAGCAAACTTTCCTACTTTGTTCTCTCAATATTTTTTGCCATCTTCAATTCTTTTTTTGGTCTTAAGTTTGTAGTCATGGAAATTAATTTAATAAAAGCAGTACTAGCAAAAATTAAATGGAGAACTTAAGGTCTGTTCAGAGGGAAATCCTTTCCATTTCTATGGCATTTCTAATATTACACGCATGCCCTCACTTGCATTATTTGCAGCAGACTTATCACTGAGGGCTGGGGAGGTTTAGGTAAAGAAACAACCCACACAGAAAATAAATCACACACACTACTGAGAAAACTGGAGGTAATGGTTCGTATTTCTCCTGTTCAGTTTCTGCTTCTGTTGTGGGTTCCATGACTGTGAGATTTAGTCCGCTAAGACTTTTATACGATTTTGTTTTGCATAAGCATATTTCATTTTATATGACATGGACCAAATTCAGGCTCGGCAAGCTATGTGCAGTTCCTTTTGAAGTCATTGGGCTATTAACTCTCGCGGAAGTGAGCGTAAAACTGATTTTGGTCTTTATCTCTCAGTATGGGCTCTCTGCATTGAAGAAATTAAATAATGACATAGAGGACATAAATAAATAATGAAATCATGTAAGTGTTCTCTGATTTATTCCTTGGACATTAAACTAGTCTGAACTCTGATTCTGCACTGTCCTATTAAAGAAGCTCTGTGCACTTCCAGTGAATGTTTCAATTTAAAGGTTCTGAATAGAAGTGCTGAGGGCAATTTTTGCAGCTACTTGGAGAACAGTTTTAGGATTCTCAGAAGTAACCAGAAACAATTATTTGTTTTCCTTAGCGCAGATGATTTTACAGTAAAAATTTCCTCTATTTACGCACCATCTCCTGTATTTCATGTGGATTTAGGAAATCTAATGTATGTAGTTCATAATGTTTCTGACCACAACCTTCAGAATTGTCCCTTTTTCCTATCACTGCCACGGTCACCCTCCAGGTGAGGAGGAACCCGCAGATCCTTACCTGTTGTTTCCACACAGAAACCCAAAGACAAATGCTCATGTGTTCTCTCCTCCTCTCCTTGGTCTGGAGGGCCCAGTGCCCCACAGATGTTGGGATGAGGTAGGGGAGGAAGAGAGGACTTCACCATCGACTTCCCAGATCCCTGGAGGAACACAGATGGGCCAAACCTGTGACAGTATCATACCATTTTCCTGTTGAACAAAGTTTCCAAAGCCTATGGGCTGACCTTCTCTTCATAATTCCCAAAACTCTGTGCTGCTCCCAGAATATTAAAGGAAAGATAGGACTTATTGAAACAGTATTTCTAATAATATTTCTTGTATAGGAAATAGAGCTAAACTTTACTGAATTCAATAATATAATTAAATAACACAAAGAATAATCTCTACTCAAATTGAGTACAATCCAAACCTTGTAACTCACTTGAAGTTGTTAAAATTGTCACAGAGCTCATCTTTTTTTCTGCCTTTCTGCGCAAGCATGGCTTCAGTGCGCTACAAACTTTGCGAAAGCAAAGGATGGAGGAGATAAAAGATGAAGTGATCTTCCAATCAGTCAAGCATCATAATTACTGTTAGTACTGCTATCTTCTGCAATTAATACCAACCGCAAGTGACGTTGTACACAATCCCTGCTGTGAGAGAGGAAACAGCATCAAAGTAACGCATCCTGGAAGGACTGCATTATGAGGAACTGATGTGGAAAAATATCACAAATAAGTTAATTTTCACCAAACAAAATGCTATGAGATTATTAGAAAAATTGTGCGCAGCTTTTGTTATTAACGATCTTCACACCACCCATCACTTCCTAACTGTCCTTTGAAATGCTTTTTTACATGTTTTGAGATAGTCATTCTAAGCATTGTATCTCAGCTGGAGATGTGCAGAGCAGAGGGTTTGGGATGGGTAAGAAGGAACGTGTGCCACTACTGTGCTCATCCAGGAGAGGAAGCAAAGCCCAGCACCCGTGGGTACAGTTTCTCCACCAATTCCAAGCTGCTGTTGTGAACCGCTGAGGAATAACTGCTCTGGGATGTTTCAAAACCAGTTGTCACTGAGGGTTGTAAAATTAGTTTTTAATGGAGATGTCATGAATCTAGCTGACACTCCACGGTATCTACTGAACAGCACGTGGGGAAGGTGAAGTGGTAATAAATATCTGTGTGAAGATCATGCATATCTGTGGGATCTTATGAAAAATAACCATCTTTGAAAAATAACCAAAGATTCACTGGCTTCCCCAAAGTTTTATCTCTGATTTATGACTGGGACATTTTTGAAAATTACTCTATTTGATAAAGTGACAGAAGCTGAAGGGAAACATACACAAATCATTTTATTTCTAACTTTAATCTCCATATGCTTGGGAAAGGGTTTCTCCTTCTTTGAGCAAAGCGTCATCTGCTTTAGGCCTGAGAGGTTTTGACCTATTGCAGGTGCCCTCACCACTGCTCTTTCCTCAAGCAAATGAATTACTTCCACCTGTGGCTAGAAAACAGTTAAAAAAAAAAAGGTTGAATTTACTTTTATAAGACATTGTACATACATCATGAAAACCTTTGGAGGCACAATAATTGCAGCCAGGAAAAACATTCTAAAAATTGGCAGTATAACATCAGAGGAGACACAAGGCCAAAAGCAAGGGAAGCCTTTGGTAAGAGGAAGGCAGAATGTGTGGCACAGGCTGAAGGCTATAAGCAAAATAGGCTGGAGCGCTCCTGAACTGTGATTTTGAAGGAGATGATGTGTTAATAAAGGAGGTGTATAACAGCCTACATAATAATCATGTTTGTAGCCAATGTGACAGCAGCATTGGGCCTTGTGACAGGAAAGAAGGTACAAGGTGATGGCTCTTTGGTCTAAGGTGAGCTGTGGCATTGGGATCAGCAGGAATAAGCATAGGCCTTTAAGGGATGGTAGAACGGTTTGACTGTTTTTGTAGCTGATAGGAAGACAAGAGAGAAATTCCAACAGAGAAGTAAAGACTATACTGATAGCCAAACAGAAAGAACAAACATGTACAAATGTGTAACTGGGAACAGGCAGATGTGGTTTATTCTGCAGCAGATTAATGACAAATTGCAAAATGCAGGAACTAGCATAAAGTCAGTTTCCACGTGTGGTTGACTCAAAGAGGTCAGCTTTTCTTGTGATGTGGAAAGACATGACTTCAGAAGGTGATGGATGAGGCAAGGGTGTGAATGCGGGCATTTCCCTTGCCAAATGTAATGTTCTTTTTTGGATGTTAAACTCCAGGAAATGTTCCTGTCCAGCTTGCAGCAAGGTTGGTGTGGGAGAGTGAACAGGCTTTTCTGAAGAAGGCTTCAAATTGGCTAGTGCCAGCAAGTGGTAATGAGAGGTAGAGGTGAAGACAGCTAAAATGATAAGCAATCTGTCCAGGTGAGAGGGATGAGAAAGAGACATTAAGATACAGACTAAATTTGCTAATCTACCACATTCACTCTGTACTGTGCTAATGCAAATAGAAAATTAAACCTCCATTGCAAAAACCAGTCCCTTTCAGAGAAAACTGAAATTTTCTGAGACAGAAGTATGGTATTCAAGTCACCAGTAAGGACTTCAGGTTAATAAGAACATAATGATACTACTGTATAAATGATTGAAAAAAATGTTTACCTCTGTTTGGAGCATTACACGGTGCCAGAAAAGCCCATTAGCAGGTGGACAAGCCCTTTGACCAGCTTCATGGTGAAGTTCTCATCCCTAGAATAAGATGGATGGGGATGCGGTGCTACATCAGGAGGCTGGAAGGATGCAAGAAGATTTCCCCTGTTCTTCTGCAAGTGAACTCCATTACCTGAAATGCTTTGCTCAGTTTTAGCAGTTCCTTTCCTCCTTTTGCCTTGGAGAAGACTGCAACCAGCCAAACCAAGAAACCTATCTAACACTGAAACAAGCCGTGTTTGAGCTGCGAGTGGCAGATTTATGAATTACACATTGCAGCTATAAATGCAGCAAGGAGCTCCCTCTGAGCTGCCAATGTTACATGAAGTCAGTGCCTAGAACAGGGAGATTTGGGTTTGCATTCCACTTCTGTGGACACTGCTTTCCGTCCTGCATGGCCATGCCACTTCATATATCACGTGCATATTTGCTAGAGAGCCAGGTGCCATGGCAATTTCAAAATCAGATTTTCTTGTGAATTAAGGAGACTTGTGCTCTCATTTATGCGAGTGAAAGTTGGAGGGAATTCAGAAATGCAGGTTTGTCCCTGGGGATTCCCTGTACGCGCTTGTCTCAGCCAGCCAGGCTGTCACAGCCGCAGACTGGGAAGCAGTGCTCTGGATGGATTACCACTGCGGACGTCAGCAGTACAATTGGATTAGGTGAGCTGTCTGCACACCTGCTCCTTTCAGTAACCAGTTCCTGGCACTAAACGACTCGGACGTGTCCTAAGGAGTTTTTCCTTGTCATCAGACTTTTGACTCCAGGAGGAGAGCAACCTGCAGCCAGGTCCTCAGAGGATATGGAGAAAGGCAGCCAGGGCTGTGTGACCAGAGGGGAACCGTGGCAACATGCATGGACTCCAGGTCAAGAATGCATCCAAACTGTGCAAGACTCCTTTTCTCAAAGAGGATGAATAATCTTTCTGTAAGCAGTTATCTGAAGGCTGTGGTACTGAAGACAAACAAGCAAACGTTTCTCCTTTTGCTTCTCTTCTGTAGCTTTTCCCTTCTCTTCCACAGTGTTTTCCAAAATGTTAATGCTACAGAAAATCTACAACTCTGATCGGAGAGGAACTATGTCTGTAATAGAGATGGTAGCCCTGGTTTCTGTATTGCTTTTTCTTCCCCACAATAACTTCTGCCCGAGTCTTTCTCTTCTTTGTGTCTGACTTTTTATAGGCTTTATCATTCTCTCTTTCCTGGGGCATATCTTTTTCCTCCAGAAGAAAAATGTATCAGGGTCTCAAATTTGTCTTTTCTTCCACAAAAAAATCTCTTTGCCAGCTTTTAATACTTTCTTTTTCTCTTCCTGACCTCCATTTCTGAGTTGATTCTTCCTCCAGCACCTGAACTCAGCCCTCTGAATCCAGCAGACTGACTCTGGTTTTTCTTCCTTATCTTATTCTCGTTTTTCATTCTGTTTCCTCCATTCCTATCTCCTGTCCATTAACAAGATGTCTGGAAACAGAGAGAAGACCATTACGGCCTTCTTAGCTGCCAAAATAGTGCCCATATATTCATACCAAGTAGAGCCATTGTAGTATATGAGACAATCATGCTGCTTGGAGAAAAGAAATATTAAAAATGTCATTAACTACATTGATAAATCTGTAATATTACTAATAAAGTTGGATGTTAACAGGTAGAAGACAGTACGAAATTTTGTACAGAATATATGCTGACTAATCCACTGACATCCAGATAGAATCATGGTGGTTACAGAGGTGAATGTTAACTGTGCTCAGCTGGAATTTTTAGGTCAAACAAGCAGACAACTGAAGTGGCATCTTCTCAGAAATACTTTGCTGACTGGTAAGAAACCCATACAGTCTTGGGAAAGGACTTTCTATGAAGTGATCAGAATAGTGAGAGGTCACCCAAAAAAGATGTTCATACATGAGCAAAAAATAGGCAAAAAGTTGGTGAAAAAGAGCAAAGGCAGAAGCTGCAAGTTAGGTTTAAATTGGGATGAGCTTTAAGAAAATGGTGGGAAGGAGATAAAAGATGAGTTCACAGCCTATTAGAGGCCCTGCTAAAGCTATTTATGATATTATTCTGGTCTCTAAATATAACATCAACCAGACTGGGGTGCCAATGACACTATGGTAAATAGATTTTGAAATCCAACGTGAAATTAAATGAAATTTTCAAGTTGCAGTAGTTACCTTATGGTTTCAAAATGTCAGATTTTCAAAAGCTACATGGACATAGTCCTGGGCAATCTGCTATGGGTGGTCCTGCTGGAGCTGGGGATTGGACCAGGAGAGCTCTAGAGGGTCCTTCCCACCCCAATCACTCTTTGATTCTGTTTCGTGACTGTGAGTTAGTGAAACAACATAGGTAACACAGCTGACAGTTTGCATGAGACTGAGAGTCCTCCATCATCAGGCACCCAATGTCTCAATTCATCCAACTTGGAAAGAAATTCAGATGCTTTGAAACCTTCTGGAGCTTCCCTACAAGACATCATCATGGAAGGCAGATGGCACTGTATGTGATACTGTACTGGGAATATGAATGGTACTAGAAGAAGAATCTCTTTTCTTTCAGTGTTCATAAGATAGATCCATACTATTGTGACCAAATCTTCTGCCAAGACAGCCCTCTGTCACCAAGGTTAGACTGCAGAGCCGACACCTGAAGTAATGCTGCTTTGTCAGATCTGAAGATACCAGGCCCACTAGAGAAACAGAGTGAACTTGACCTCCACACTTACATGAGGCCTTGGCTATGTGCAGCCAACTGATGGCAAAGCAACCCACATCTACCCATGGCCCCTGACACTGCAGCATTTGAGTGTCTACAATTTCAGAAACACCAAAAGCTAACAGCAGGCCTTCTGTTTCCTGCTTTCAAGTCTGTAGGTGAAACATCTCGACACATTTGTGAGGACTTTGAGGGAAAGCCAAAGCAGACTACATATCTGTTACTGGTGGTCTGAAAAGGAGAAAAAAAAGTGTTATTTTTACCAATTTGAACGTTTCTCACTGCTACCGAGAGGTACTTTATCACTGTAGTCTGTCTTTTTTTCAGTTTGCACCGTGTTCCTGTCAAGAACCATCTAAAAATGTGACTTTTGATCATATCTATGGGAAGCAACATGATTAAGGCCAGCTCTTTTAGGGCCTCACTGCTTCTGATTGTGTGAAAAATTATTTCAGCATAAGAAAAACTGATGAAATATCCAAACACGACAATTCAAGATCAGACATGAGGTTATCATGAGAGAGTACTCGGAGGTTTACATGAATATGTCCTGTAGTGGATCTTATAAATCAAACTTGAATAGTGCATCCAGAGACATAGTGCCCCAAAGAACATTCACCTTCTTATTCTGACTCGTGATTCTCAGATTCCCAACAGCCTCTTGGGCTGAATTCAGCAGATCAAGGTCAAGGGTGAGGGGATGCTTCCCCTCAGCACTGGGAAGATTCATCTGGAGTGCTGGAACCACTTCTGGGTTCCCAGTACATGAGAGACACAGACATACTGGAGACAGTCCAACCAAGGGCCATGAAGACAATAAAGGGACTAGAGCACCTTTCCTGTGAGGACACGCTGAGAGAACCGGAACTGATCAGCCTGGAGAAGAGAGGATCAGAGGGGATCTCACCAATGTCCATAAATATCTGAAGGGAGGGTGCAAAGAAGACAGAGCCAGGCTTTTTTTCAGTGGTGCCTAATGCCAGGACAAGAGGCCATGGGCACAAACTGGAACACAAGAGGTGCCAGGGTGATGGAGCACTGGCACAGGTTGCCCAGAGGCTGTCGAGCTTCCTCCTTGGAGATCTTTGGAACCTGACTGGATGCAGCACTAAGCAGCCTGCTCTGAGCAGCAGGTTGGAGTATAAAACATCCAGAAGTCATTGTCAACCTCAAATATTTGGTGATTCAGTGACTCTAAGATTTGACACTATGGGCTTTTTTCCTTCACATTTTTAACAGCCTTGGTTAGGAAAAGACAGGTATAACACAAATGTCAGCAAACTACTGCAAATGCTTACCAAAGGACAAAAAATACGGTATTTTTAGAGGCAAAACAATTTTCCTAGCTGCATTTGGCATTAAAAAGGGCCAAGTTAGCTGGGCGTCATCATCTCATGGTTCTTTCTCAAAAGAACAGAAGTAATTCCAATTCAAATTTTCATCTGGAATACCAAAGAGTTGGATTTCCCTAGCTGAGTACTGATTTTAAACTGATTTTATACGAATGAGACTTCAAGAGAGAAGGAACATAAAAGAAATTTTGCAAAACGAATTAACAAAATAACTTCAGTGGACTTCAGTGTGCTGCAGTTAAAAGTCCAACCTGAATTGCCAGATGCCAGCTATGGGCAGCCACCCACTGCCTCCCTGTATTGGTGAGGCACTGGAACATGTTGCCCAGAGAGATGGTGAATGCCTCATCCCTGAAGATACTCAAGGTCAGGCTGGATCAGGTTCTGAACACCCTGATCTAGCTGTAGGCATCCCTGATCATTGCAGGGGAGTTGGATGAGATGATCTCTAAAAGTCCCTTCCAATTGAAATGATTCTATGATCTCTCTACAAGCAGCTCAAGGATACATCCTCCTTACCCACTCCTGAGGACCTTTTGACGCTTTGAGACTCCAGCTCATCAGATGCAGAGAAATGAACCATCACAATCACAGAGTTTGACACATCTGGCAAGAGGTTTGCCTAGTTAGTGCTCTGCCATGAGCTCTGTGTGTACAACCAACTTAATGAGCTCCGCTGGTAGGTGTGTGCAGGACATCTACACAGGGTAGGAGTCATCAATTGGTGCATCCTGAGCTCTTCTTCATAGCGACAAATGAAAGAATCGATAATTGTTTTGTTACTCATGATCTAAGGACACTATTCAAAACTGTACAAGCAAGAAATGGGCCTGGAAAGCCAGGAGATTTATAGAAGAAGATGTATATTTCTTAATTATGATTATTATTTACTTGCCCACATGGTCCACTTTGGTGTCAAATTTCTGTTTTCACCAGAAATCTGACAATTTACCTGCAGCCTACAAGTTCTCAGGTACCATGCATTCCAGACAATGAGCTACTTGGAAATCCTGCGTAACTCAGCGCTGTCCCTGGAAGCTGTCCTCAAGCTGTCCTCAAGCCAGCCTCCCAGCTGGGAGCAGTTCCTCAACCTCTCCTCTCTGCCCTCTCCTCCCACAGAAAACAGGCATGAGAGGCACAAAGCCAATGTCTGTGAAGGGGTTGGTAATTATTGTTATACAGCTAAACTGGCTCCAGCTCCTCCTGGAATTCATAGAATGCAAAAGAGAACACAAGACTTGGATTTTTTTTGTTGTTAGAATGCAGTGAGCCTTTGATAGCTGTTCTCCAGGAGGTTGTGCATTGTCTGTGTTATCTAACAAGATCTGTACAGCAATTTAATATGTGCATAGTATATTTCTCAAAGTACATAATATACTTCTATTTTTTCCTGTATACATAATCAAAATAATAAGTAGCTCTTAAGCCTTCTCTATATCAGCACCTACTAACCAATTCCATATTTCCCATCATTTATGTTTAATTTTGTGCAACAGGCCAAGCCATCTAGTTTACTGCGGGCTACAGATGCTACAGTTACCGTTGTTGCTGTGATGGATGTGCCTATCTGTAGGCAAAGTGCAAGCATTGATTTGTGTGCAGATGAAAAAGCTGTGCAAGTAGGGAAAGGTTGAAGAGATCTTCATGTGACAGGTTTCTGTGTGCATATCACGTGCAGAGAACACTGCTAGGCACACCTGGTTGCAGCCTTGCACCCCACGGTTAGTGGGGCACTGTATCCTCTTTTTCCCTCTTTGCCTCTTCAGTTTGGACTGAAACCAGCTAATCATTCTACCGTGTTACATGAAGATCCCCCAATGTAAAAAAGTCTAAATACAGCGTTTAGCCTATATGCACACAAAAACAAGCTATCTGAACATATTTTCTAAAGGTTTTATGCAGTGTTTTCTTGCCAAGCTCTTCTACATCAACTTCAAGCTGATTTAACCTCTGACTGTTAAAGCTGCACCTGTGTCCTGCAAGAATAGCCTCCTCACAGTGATGCTTTTATGGAGAAGTACTTGCATTGCTGTGTCTTTCAAGGGACACCAGATCTCATGCACACCGATATTCCATAGTGAGTCCTTTTAGCAAGGTTGCCCTTGGTCTGCATAGCACTGTGAAATGATGTTCTTCTGCTGAAACCCCTAGTGTGTTCTGCACTGGGGACAATTTCTTAATCACTCACTTGTGATAGGCTTACATGGGGCTGTTTGCGATGAGCTGGGCTGGGCTGTCTTGATTCACCTTTCCCTGCCAGCACTGTTC
The DNA here is from genome assembly GCA_024606505.1 of Aquila spilogaster. NCBI lineage: Eukaryota > Metazoa > Chordata > Aves > Accipitriformes > Accipitridae > Aquila > Aquila spilogaster. The sequence continues at coordinate 19,084,060 of JANHGO010000069.1, read as the reverse complement.
CTCTGATCACTAATAGCTGGCCTTTCTATTTCAAACAGTGATTAACTAGATATCCCTACAGTGCCAGCTGTGTCTTATCACCTCACGCGAATTCAAGCTTCCTGGCTATCCTTAAAGCACTACACTTAGCTCATATTCTAGCCCAAGGCTAAAGTAAGCTAACTAGCTTCAAAGGCAGAAGTATTCTCATGTAAGAAAGTGGCCTAAGCTCACATCTTGACCCCCTAGGTAGCATGTATGTTACCAGCATCTGAATGCCTGCAGCTGTTTTCTCCTCTGTGTTTAGAAGTTCTTACGGTCCCACCTGTTTCTCTGTTCCTTCATGCCAACCTGTTCCACTATGAGACTACCTCTCATTTCTGAGAAGTGTTTTAGTGCAGGAATCAATGGTGGATGCTAAAGAGATCCCTGAAGCTGTCACATTGGAATTTTGGTCAATATCAAAAAGTTTGCAAAACCTTGTAATTATGGGTTTTACTAAGACGGGTTACAATAACCAGGCAGAACAGCCAGTCAGTGCAATCAAACAGCAAGAAACTTCCATGGCCAGCCCAGCACACAGTACCTGTCAGCACTGAGCTCCCAACGGCAGAATGTCTCAAGACCAACTCAGCATTCTTAACCCCATCAGAGACCTCCAAGAATGTCAGAATCCCTATGTATCCAAAAAGGCTGAATACACAAGCAAGCACAGTGAGTTGGAATCTGTTAGCTGCTCGTGGAGAAATTCCCTTGAAAGATCTTTTTTACCACTCTGATGCCTCCAGAAAGACCTCAGAAAACATATATTTCCTGGACATTTGAAAGAATGTATTTAACTTTTGCTGACCCAGGAAAGCATATGTATTTCATGGAATGCTGTTGTATGTAATGGTCAGAATTTGCCGTTGTCACTGTTCTTTGTTTTTCTTGTATTTATGGATAGTCAGCTGAATGAATATAGATGTCCGGACTGCAGGCATCCACATCTGAGCAAATGACCCTGGAGCCCCATAAAGTCAATAGAAACCTAGTCAATACAGATGATAGTGTGATTCATCCCATCCTAAAGCAGAAGCCCACTTCTTACCAAATTAATTGTCCCCCTACATTTATTGCTACTGACTAGGCCATCAGTGGCTTTAGAAGGATCATAGTTGGCCATATGTGGACACAAAGAAACCCACCAGAGACTTTTCAATATTCCTTGGCTGCACTGTCAGATTTCACAGCAGAATGTCTCCATTTTCCCTGCTTGCAGTGCTCGCCATCTCTTGTGTTTCCCTGACTTTGAGATCACCTTCCCTTCCCAGCAGTCTTACCTGCAGAACTGGGCTGTCCTGAGCATGGTGAAGGCAGACCTCACTGCCCCTGTGGTAGGACACAGTTTCCCATGTTGATGTATGTGTGGGGTTCCACTTTTCAGCTCCATGGGCCACAACAGCAGCTGAGAGCTCCACGTGCAGTGAAGGCACAAGGCTCCTCCTTGCGTGTCCCGTGTGCTTCTCTCTTGAGGCTGGAGAGCTGTGGGAAACACTCCAGCTCATATCATCAGCTCCCAGAGAGTGACCTGTGGGCAGCATGGCTACTGAGAGCAATCTGTAGCTAGTCAGGAGTCAGGGCCCTTTTACTCTTTTCACAGTAAATAATTTTCTAAGGATTCAGGCTCTTTGGATTTTTGAGAGTTAACACAACACGTTACATTGATTGAGTGCTTCTGCTTTACACATAGGGTGTTAGAGATACAGACCCATACATTCAGCAGTAATACAGAGCAATGAGAAGACAGGCAGAGAGCTTGTTTTTCTCTCCCAGCCATTTCATACCCATTTCTACTGACCTTTCTTCCTCTGCTCTCTAGCAGTCATTCTTTCTCTTCAGACTATATTTGATCACTCTTTAAATGCAGTCTTGCGTTTGATTTCCTTTTACAGAAACATGTGTAACCTGACACTGTAGATAGCTACCGCAATCCCAACTGTTTGTGCACTGATTTTTCTGTCTCTGAACTTGTGAACCATATTAAAAATTCAGAATTTATTGCGGTTGTTTCAAGAATTTCTGACAGACAGGTGAACGTGATTTCAGAGGAAATAACTCCTCTATACTCAGCCTTTCCTGTATTCCCTTTGGCTCTCCTTGGGATTGAGAATATTAAAAGTGAAAGAGAAATGGCACAGTTAAAGGGAATTAATGAGACTGAATGTCTTTTTAGCATGCAAGAAAACCGCATTCAATCGAATACCGGTATGTTCTCATTAGTGATAAGCAAATCTATTTTGAGGTTATTCCTCTTGGAAGAGCTATGCGAATTCCCCCCATACCAGCACAGACAACCTCTTCAACCCATAAAGGTCTTTCACTACTTATTACTCGTTCTCACGATACAGGCAGACAGCTTCGCAATTACTTTGGATTGCCTCCAAAGATTGTGCCAGGGGGTGTATGTCTGCATCAAACTGTGAACTTTGGCTAATCCTGAACAAACATCCAAAGCTGTTCCCAGCAGAGTGCTGTGTGGCACTGCAGACAGCTCCTCATTAAAGGACTCTCCCTTAGGTGTTCTTCAGTAGGTCAAGGAGGACCATGCTCTCTTCTCTCTTGTCCTGTGCCCATGGGACACACTTTGTCCCTAGTCTTGTAGGGAGGATCAGGACCGCATCTCAAGTCTTCTGCAGAGGTTCTTCACTCCCTCAAACATCATTAGAAAAAGTGGCAGCAATCCATTCCCAGTGTTGTGTTTCTGTCTTCTCAGTGCCTGATGGTAAGGTGGGAGAGATGAGATCCAGTCAGAGCTCCAAGAGGGCACAGGTAAGTACCCAGAATCTGTGCTTGAGATATCTCAGATGTTCACTTGAGATCTTGGGCTAGTTACTTGGCAGAGCCACCTTATCATATGAATCAGGATGAGAGGTGATGGCTTTAAGCTATGCCAGGGAGGTTCAGGTTGGATATTAGAAAAATTTCTTCACAGAAAGAGTAGTAGTGCATTGGAACAGGCTGCCCAGGGTGTTGGTGGAGTCACCATCCTGGAGGTGTTGAAGGAACGTGGAGATGTGGCACTGAAGGACATGGTTAGTGGGCATGGCAGGGATGGGCTGGTGGTTGGACTAGACGATCTTAGTGGTCTGTTCCAACCTTAATGATACCATGACTCTATGAATGTGCCATGCCTCCAGCCTGTCAATTACAGATGAACAGCATGGATTCATGCTGCTCATGGCTATTTGCTGAGATCAGGGCTTCCCCCTTAGGGAATGAACACACTTTTAGGGCAATTTCTAATGACTAGTTCGGTGCCTGCTGTCTCCTAGTGATGACTGAAAAACGAGGAGCATCTTTTCTCAAATATTTTCTACTGATGAGCCTAAATTAGTTCTCTCTGAGCTCTCTGCTGCTGTTACAGTACTGGCAGATTTAGCTCCAAGCCTGGACCAAGCCTGATTTCAGTGAGTTGAGGGGGAGGCAGAGAAGACATGAACTTCACAGCTACACTGCACTGCATGATGCCATACCTTACTGTGCTGCACTATTGGGTGTCACCTCACCAACTGCATGATCCCCTCTGCTCCTGCTAGCCCAGAGTTAACACGAACATTTCTGTGCCAATCGTCATTCCAGTGCCTGCAGCAGAGGCAGTCCCCAGCCTGACTGTACTGATGTGGCAGCACTCAAGCACACGGATAGGTCAGATCTCTGCAGTTCTTGACATGGGAATTGCCAAAGGAATACTCTGCAGTTTTGTCAACAAATAGAAAAATTGAGGTTTACTGGAAGGAATTTATTTAATCAAATTTGGAAGCATCATAAATAACAATTTTGAGCAGAAAAATCATCATCAATCAAAGCTATGGCTAATTTCTATGTGCACTCTGTATCAAGTGCTTGAAAAAGGATTGTGGTTTTTTTGGCTGTAAGTTAGTTTGAGGCACATGATGTACTTGAAATGCTGATTAGTGCAAAGGTGGCAGGTGCCTTCTCGCCCTTGCTGCACACTGCTCTGATTTGGGCTTTCTGCTGTTTCTTCAGCCTGAATTACAGCTGCCTCACTCCACAGAGGCAGGAATTTCTGACAAAGGGAATGTGGGGAGAAGAAACCATCCCCTGGTTTCTTATTGGATCAGAATATTTCTCAGAACAGCATGTTTTATCCTCTCAGCTGTGCCCCATCCCACTCCTTGATCCCTATTGCATTTCTGCTGTCAGGTAAATGGCATAAAACAATTCAAATCTTCTCTCCTTCAACTCTGTTGGCATCACACAGTGCCGTGGATTACTCGAGTTCTATTGATTACTATCAACTTTTTTTAATGATTACAGCTGTGGTTGCTTTATCAGTTTCTGTTTAGATTGACTCTTCATCATAACAGATATCTTCCCTGACAGGGGTCCAGAGGCTGTGCAGGGCATGGTTCAGCTTTCTGTGTTAAAGAAGAGCAAAGACAGTAAAGAAACAGAGATGAGAACTATGAGGACACCCCAGCACTGTATTAGGCCTACCTGCAGCGAACCATAGGAGCTGAGGGCCGGTCCCTGGATACAGCAACCAGAGAGAGCTGAACAAGGCTTGTGTCAGGGGACATTTGCTGAACGTGACTGCCACCCTGCTTTTTTACCTCAGCTTGCACTCTTAAATCCATCTCCGAGTCTAGTTTCTGTGTTGTTCTAACACTGATCAACAGATACGTATGCATTATGTAACTGCATGTCCCTGTGAAACACTACCACGCTGAGACCCTTCCTGAGAGAGGAGGGTTCTGAATTGCATTGATTTCCAGGGCTGGATTACTGCAATTCTTTGCTTGCAGGAGTTAGCAGCCACGTTATCTCCTGTACCCAGCTGACAGGGGATGCAGCAGCTCACAGTCTTTTGGGCATTTGGTTGCTTCAGCAGGCCCAGCCACAGAGCCGATGCTCCGTGGGCTGGTGAGAGGAAAGGGGCGCCAGGCCTTTCTGCTCTAAATTGCAGTTTTCCCCTTTCTAAATTACTTTGTCCTCTTTGTGGGGGAAAAATATCAGTTGTTTTGCATAAATGCAAATATTACTGAGCAGGCATATGGCTAACATTCCTCAAAGGGTGGAGGACTGAAAGCTTGAACTACTGTTCCTGAAGCAACAGTGGAAATCTCGAGAATACTTCTGTATATGTTAGGATGGTGAGTTAAAACATGGCTGTGGTGTCTCACTGAGGTACAAGCTATTTAATACAGCATAGAAGTGCTCTGATTTTGATTTTTTTTATTCTTCAGATAACTACAGAAACAGCTTCTCTCTTCAGAGGCCTGGTTGGAAAGAGGGAAGCAGACAGCGATGTGTGCGAGGCAAGAAAGAGCTGAGTGCCGTGTTACAACAGGTCTATAGTTTATGTTTCAAAGTTATCTTGAGATGATTCTTAATGCCTAGCGAATGACTTTCCTCCTGCTCCTACAGTCTCTGACCTCTTTGCTGCAGATCTCTGAATTTGGTCACGGATGATTATCTATTATATTTAATAGCCATCTGGCTCTATGTCCTGCCAGAACAGAAACCAGTGTTCTACATTTGAATGTGTATTGCTTATACGAGAGGTAATAGGATTAGAAGGAAAAAGGTGCAAAAGGATGTAAGATAAGAATCTCTCATGCCAGGGACCTTGTATGGATCATAGTTATAGGACAGATCAGGCCTCTCGTCGGTCTCCTCTTGGTCCTCTGTCGGTATTTTCTCTATTTCCTTGCATCCTCCACTCTTTTAAATTCCTCTGGGTTACATTTCAAAACATACCTTTTTCTAAGCAGCTTGGCCTGCTTACAGATATCCTCTCTGTTCTCTGTTGTTACTTTACTATCTCTTGCTTTCTTCCCTGAGGATGCAAGGAGGAATTGAAAAGACTGAATATTTTTCATTTGACTTTTACTTGCATATTTATGCTTTTGCTAGATACAGGAGTTCAGCTCATAAGTTAGTGTTCCTCTTCATATTTAATGGAATTGCACTGCCTCTGTGGTCATGTACAGCTTGGAGATGATTTTCCAAACACCGATGATGTATTTACAAATACAAACTGTTATCCAATCCAACCACTCCTATAATAAGAGGAGGAAGTATTTCTCACTTTATGGATTATTCCATAGCCTCCAAATATCAGGGCCGGAGAAAATCCAGAGTTGTTACCCTCAGAGCAGTGACATCCCTTGGGTAGGTAAAGAAATCAGAACAAAGATATCATCAAGGGAATAATGATTCTGGCAGAATAGACACCCACACATTCTCTTACACATCTACAGTAGGTTTCTAGTGATAAAACTGCATCACTTCTAAAGAAAACCACACTGGTCCATTCTGAGTCTTTCTGATGTAATTGCTTTGGGAACTGAAAGCAATGAAAGACAAACTATACTCTAAATATTTTCTGACAGCAGAGGTTTCTAATCATTCAGGAGAAGCGACAGGCATCACCATCTCCGATTATGCAGTTTCCGAGTAATCACAACAACCCACTGGGGAAGAGAAGTCATTTCCCTCAGAAAGACACCTTAGTATCTTTTCATCATTTAGCATGTACTGCTACATTTCCAAATTTATCTGGTGAAGAATACTAATGAACTTCCCAGAATACTTGTACCTACAACTCTGACAGCAGTGTTTTTTTTTAATATTAAGTAATGATGTGGCATATTAATTCATAATTTCTGTAGGAGTACCTTGAAATGGATCATAGTTCAAGTGGAAGACATGCTTTAACAAGACACCAGAAGCAAAAATCCCCTGTTCCAACCTCCTTATGATCTCAAGTGACCAGTCAGGTATGCATGAGGAGCTATGGGGCTGTGCCTGTACTCCTGCTGACAAACTACACCACCTACTCCATGTTAACACTGGGAAATAAAACAAAAATATCTGGCTTTTATTCTATTGGTTGTAGAAGTGAAGTTTGCTTTAATACTGGAGCATACTATTCTTCAAGCAGAAAATATCTACAGAGAGAAAACTTGAGTATCAAGAAACATATTATTTAAAGCTCTCCACAACAGATTCAAACAGTGAGAAGAGTCTTCAGAAGAAAATCAACTTAAAGGTGCCAGCATTCCACATCACAGCCAGCAGGGAGAGATGATATTTCCTACCTACAGAGACAAGGTGTGTATGGAGAGGTTAGCTCTCTTTTTGACTGCCCAATGCAGATGGAAACAGGAGATCTTTCAGGCACGAAAGCTCTTCAGGTAAGATGAAAAGAACAACCCTTTTACCCAACTTTCTGCTGATGCCATAAGATGTTGCCTATCCCTCAAAGCCACACCTTGTGTATAGACTTAAATCATCACAGCTACCATACTATTTTAAAAAAATCCTTCTTCTCAACATTTTACCTCAAAATATTGAACTAAAGTAAGGCTTTCTTAAGTCTCAAACAATGGAATCCTGAAAAATAAGTAGATTCACTCAGTAGAAGGCCTTAGCCTTGAAGAAAGACTGAGCAGCAGTGTTTTCTTTTCCAGACAGAGAAAACAGCAATCATTAGCTCTGAATATTCCCATTTGTTTCCTGGCCTCCTAACAAAGAGGGGGAGCAAGGGCAAAAAGCTCCAAAAGGTCCTACTGCTTCCGCATCAGGGATACAGGGATACTTCCCTCACACCTGATGACTGTGCTGTGTGTGAACCAGGGCTCTGTATGAATCAGAGCCACTAGGAGCCACACAAACATGGATGCGATGACTTTCGCTAGCACGAAAGTTCAATAAAGTGAAACACAGCATGGGAAGTACTGAGTTTCTCCCATGTCCTTCAGTGGGAAATGAAGGTGAGGCTCAAAATACCCTATCACAGAGATCCTGGACAAACAGCTGTAGGTTTACATGCAACTGCATCAGGTATACTGTGAACCAGAGTGCAAAACCCAAATCCCCAGCTGGCTGCGCAGCTTTAAGGCTCCTAGGATGGGTTTTGTTCAAGTCCTCACATACCTCTTGAACACTTTTGCCAGTCAACATGACCTCTCATATACTTGCAGTCAGTGAATCATATTATGCATTTTGCATTGTTATTATTGCTTTCTTCAAATTATAGTAAAACAAAGTCAGCCAATATTCTTGCTCAGAGGCTGTTTGACTTCCTTTTGTCCTAACACAACATGTAATGCTGAAGGTTTGTTTAACTAAAACATGCCTGGAACTTACATTAAAAATATGGGATTACTGATGCTTTAAGTGTTATTTTGTTCTGTACTCCTCTGGAGCTGAAGACAGAATAGTATGTATGGAGCTGTAGACTGTATGGAGCTGAAGACAGAACATTATGCATCTGCATAAATATGCATACAAAAGTATGTTTTCCGATGCACACAGACAAAAAAAAAAAAAAAAAAAAAAAAAACAACAGGTAGGATT
>JANHGO010000069.1:19018713-19075614 GCA_024606505.1 Aquila spilogaster | reverse complement strand
GACCTTTACGCATCACTTAAGCAAGCTTTGTTATTTACACAAGGCATATGTTAACTCTCAATATGTCTCTTCCCCCTCCTCGATTTCATGAACAAAGTTAACCCGTTCATTACAATGACCAGTATATAAACTGGGGGGAGTTAGCTGGGAGGGGTGCAGATCGCTGGTCGGGAACTAACTGGGCATAAGTTGGTGGGTGGTGAGCAATTGCATTGTGCATAATTTGTTTTGTATATTCCAATTCTTTTATTATTATTATTGTAATTTATTATTATTATCATCATTATTATTATTTTCTTCCTTTCTGTCCTATTAAACTGTTTTTATCTCAGCCCATGAGGTTTTGGTTTTTTTTTTTTAATTATCTCCCCCGTCCCACTGGGTGGGGGGGAGTGAGTGAGCGGGCGGCTGCGTGGTGCTTAGTTGCGGGCTGGGGTTAAACCACGAGAGTCACGCATTTCTTTCTGATGGGAAGGAAGAACAATGCCAGAATGACTGTGGACATTAGACTAGGTTCTCAGTGCCACTCAGGTACAACTCCAGCATGTTCACAGTGACTCCCCTGAACTTTGAAACGTTTGATCAAACTCACCTGTAAGTTTTAAAAGACTCATTGATACAAAAGCAGGGAGCAGCTCGCGGCAGGGGAGATCAGTTCATTCTCTGCAGCCTTCTTAAATGTGCATCACTGGGTGAATTTTCCCTGCTTTTCCAGAGCCCTCAGGCATGGGAAGTTGGAGTAACTCTGGTTCTCCGTGAGTGGCTGTCTAGATGCTTCCCTCGACAGTCTGCAAGCACTGTTTGTCTGTGAGAGTGGAGGTAAACTGTGAGATGAGCATGGGGTAGTTAGCACCTCACCAGGAGTTGTTATCCCTCCAGGGCAGGGGGGAGAGGAGCTGCCATCACTACCACTAGCAGAACTACCTCTCCTTGCTGAAGAACTTGCACATTCAATCATTCCGCCTGCTTTTCACCATCTAAAAATGATACTATATCACTGAACAGGCTAATATTTGTTTAGTATAATAATTACGAGTCTCAAATACTACTGCAAGTGTCCAACAGATGCATTTTTACAGGCTGAATCAGTCTCTAAATACTTCGTCTTTCTGCATGGCAAATCTACACACAAGGGTTAGTATTGTAATTTTGCATTTTGAATGGGACCAATTCTTTTGAGTGGTTTCAATCATAACAGCTCTAAACCACCTGAGCATTTGACTCCTTACCTATTCTTGTCATATGCCTCAACACCAGAGACAACAATTAAATGAGTGGCATCTTCCTCCCATAGGTGCCATAAAATTTCATATCTGTCCTGACAAATAGGAAATAGAAGCTCTTTTTCTTTTACATATGCAAAATATCATCCCAAGGTAAAACTGAATAAAAACCTTGAGGGCACTAAAATATGAAAGATGAAGAGTAATGTCACTACATTAGATTTGTAGGACTAGCAGCATTAACTGCATTATGCCAACAAAAGAAACAGTAATTCTCCATAAAGCCATTTTCCTAGGATCACTTCCAGAGATCAGTTTTACAGAGGCTATGGTCTTTGAAAGTCCCACTCAGAGAATTATGCTTTATAATAATGTAGTGGTTAGATGTTCTTGAGGAAGACAAAGCATTAAGTCCAGATAAAAATTTCTTACGGGAGTTGGACCAACCTTCAACACACATCTGAAAAAAAAGAATTTGCAGTTTCTTTGCTTTTAAAAAAATATTAATACTAACTATTTACACAATATTAGTTGATTTCTATATGTTATTTAATTTAGTACTACACAACATTTCATTTTACAAATTTAAGTCATAAATAATCTACGTCGCATATGAATGATGGAAAACATCTCTATAGATGTCATTTTGGGATGCACATGCAGGAGAAAATGAAGTGAGAGTATTTGGCAGTCATGCAACTGGTATGTGTAATGCTGGTACCCCAGCTAATGAAGGATATTAATTAATTAAAAATGGTTCACATAAAGATCGGAGCAGCAGTGAAAGGAGAAGACATGCTTTAACCTTGAAAGACCCCACATCCCAAATCTGTCTGACTAGCAAAGATGAGGCTACAAGAGGACTCGATCAATCCACACATATATTCATGAGCAAAACTTGGTAATAGATGTCTTACCATTAGACAAATGCAGATGATGATTCACTGGTTAGAAACTGAAGTCAGATAAATTCCAGCTACATATAGGCTCTTAAAAGCAGTGGCAGAATTTGAGAGTTGCTGTTGTGATTCCCGCATGCAAGGAACCCTGAAGGTAATGAACAGAGGTCTTTCTACACAAATGTTCTCTCAAATGCAGTTCATTTAAGGAGATCTTCTGGCCTGAACTATGCAGGTCAGGCAACTCCCACCCTGTTTTATAATGGCTTGGGTTCACATACTCTTGCCCAAAGAATGCAGCCACCTTCAAACACATTTTAATTTTTAATGCACACTTACATGGGGTTGAACATTTGGAATTATATTGTTATATTTATTTGTATTAAATAATCTTCAGGACCACAGTGCCATGGTTCTCCCCTGCATTCCTCGCTGGTAACGCCCTGCCAGCAGCAGTTCTCTCCTTGTTGTGGCACACGCTGCTGCAAGCACCCAAACCCAAACTTTCCAGATGGTGAGTAAAACATCCCATTTTCTGAATTTCCAGACCTGCTCCCCTTCAGCAGGTGCCTGCAAGCCGTGCTCTCCCTGAATTCATTGCCTCTGAAGCAACCCACATGCTACAGATTTGCTGGATTCACCTCAACTTCAGAAACTCAGCAAGTTTACTTATGAAACAAGCTATGTGGAAAAGCAGAGGTTAAATTCCTGATTACAAACCAAGTTCTGGAAGGGAAACTACAAACAACAAAAGCAACTTCCAGTGTACTTGTCATTGTGAGATTTCTCTGGGGCACAGAAGCCAAGGAAACAAATCAGCAGTGCTCCTCTCCTTCATTGTTATCTTAAGGAATCAGCATCTCTCTTGCTTTTCTGTCCCCCCTGTGACAGTGACAGTTTTCGGGTTGCCTCTTGAGTGCAAATGAAGTATCAAATAATTTCCTGGGGACTTCAGTTCCCCTTCCTCCTTATCTTCTAATTTAGGGGAACTTAACCGTGTCACAGCTTTGATTAGCTCTTCTTCTCTGTGAGAATGCAAACGTCATCAGGCTTGTCTGGGACCAGGATGCTCTCTCTCTGCAGAGCTGCTATGCAACATTGATTTCTTATCTGTGCTCTACCCTCCCAGGCAGTTGGATGTGCGGTGGATATCTTTTTCTTCATTTTAAAAGGTCTTATAAATCACAGCTGATAAAAAAGTATTAATTGTGCAATGCCGTGGATAGGCTGGCAGTATGTGAAGCTTCACTGACTTTCTGCAAAAATAACACTTGACATATTCATTGTAGGGATAACCAATTTGTCATTCAGAACATCTTCTCCCCACCGCTTTGCCCTTCTTAGGCACTGCTCACCACTTTTAGGGCATTATACCACCACAGATGCAAAGTATCTCCACGTAATATTAGAGAAGGCTTAGGTACATACACTGAAGCTATATTCAGGGCTTAGTTCAGTTGCCCACACCTGGGTGTCGTGGACTATTTAACATTGCCTAGAGAATATAGTTTCACCTCCCACTGCCATCTCAGAAGGGTCTCCCAAGGGTCTCGACTAATGTTTGCCCCCATGTTTCTGATACCCTAGGGTATTTTACAACCTATTTGTAGGAAACCAAATACAGACCCCTTAATGTTCATTGCTGCAGAAGAAACCAAAGCAGGTATTTCTTTTCAAAGATAGATGGAAATCTAGGTACCTTTCTAAAGAAACTCATTCCAGTGACTAACACCAACCCCCCAGAAACTTTATTGCTATAGACTTTTATTCTGAAGACATGTTATGAATACTTTTTGTGACTTCTATACCTGAGCAGAGAAGTGTTCAGCTTGTAAGAAAAAGTACTTTTCCTGTTCGATAGGTTTGCCAATTCAGTCAGGAGTCTGATGGTCAATGTGTTCACTGGAACTATCACTGCAGAAGCTGTAGTGAGGATAAGTAGCTGTGTTAGACCCTAGATCTGAGCTTAAACAGCAGTTGTTGCTGAAACTCCAGCTTATTTCTGTTTAATGTAGAGCTGTATGCTTTTAAAACAGAAAAAAAAGTGACATTCTGATCCTGAACAATGATTTCCTCCTTCACCAGCGTTACCGTTGGAGTAGCCCTGAGTCAGTTTTAAGGGCCAGGATTCATACACTCAACAATTTTACATCAAAACAATGAAAAGAAGTATTTAAAAACAAGGGCTTGATCTTGACAGCACTTCAACTGCTTTACGCCTTGAAGATAGTATAAAGTTGCCATTAAGTCACTCTTGGTAGGAGAAATCTTTGGTAGCATACAGGCACCAAGTGGGCTTTTGTGTTATCCCCCCTCTGGCACCATTTAGAGCACGGCTGAGAAACACCAATCCCCACAATTTTGTTGAACCCATTGATTTAAGTAATTGTAGCTGTGGGGATCAATGGTGCCTGCTCTCATTTCAGGTAGTTTTTAGGCTACTCTATGAGTTGTGCTAGGCGATGATACTAATACATCTGGAAGTAACCTTATCTAACATCTGCTTAAAGTTGTGCTGTCACTGCCCTCATCAGTAGCCAAGAACTGGAGCCAAGTCCTCAGTCTACAGAGCAAATGATGGTAAAGTCAGAAGCAGAGCAAATAATGAGGAATAATGCAATCTGCTTCCAGAGGACATGGATCATTAGGTCGATTAGACCAGCAGATGGTAAAGGAAATTCAGTGTAGAATTCTGTAAAATAATTAGTCCAAGATTGAGGAAACAGCCCAAGAAATAGGTGCTAAATGGAACAATCAAATAAGACTGGGAGCTTGTATGAAAACAATAATTGGAATTTTCATGCCAACTAGTGCCTCAGAAAGAAAACTACACCTACTGTTGTACTGATAAAAGACAAACTACAAAAAGGCGATGCTTTTTCTGTATAAGACACTTGTCAAGCACTATTTCAAATACTGAGCACTACATCAGTCCCTGCCCACATCGATAGATTATTACTACCTTGGAGCAGGTACAGGCTAGGTCAACAAAGATTGCACGAGCTCTGCAAAACAGGCTATAAAGAAAAGTTAAAGGAGCTGTGTTTCTTTTTATTAAAGAGTCTTCAAGGGGACACAGAGGAAGTTTTTTCAGGTTAGGAACTAGATCAATAAAGTCAATGTAGATAGTGTTTTTAAACCAGTATGGGGTTAAGACTATTTTTCAGTAGGAATGAAACAGAGAACACATTATTATAAAAGGGTAATGTACAAAATGAGTTATAGGAGAGGCTTGCTGGTATCTGAATTGTAATATCACCATATCCAAACAAAGTAGAATTAATTGTCTGGTCTCGTGAATAATAAAAAGTTTATGAAAAAACAACCAGGACTGGCCTTTTTCTCTTCTCAGAGTCTGCAGAAGTCCACCTGATAGTTAATGATTTTGTTAACTGATATTGCACTACTTACCCTGATGAATCTGAACTCCATAGGTTTGGAGCAGACCCCAGGGATCAGAGTTACTGGGAGCCTGTTCCTGATTTGCCCAGACTGACCGACCTTGTAACACTGAACATGAAGCAGCTCAACATCTTTGGCTGCTGCCTTTTTGCTTTGCAAAGTGCTCCAAGATAACTAAATAAAAGGAACTAAAAGAATGTAATTGTTAATTATTTTTTGTGCTGGGTCTCCTACTAGTGAAAGAGAGAGCTACCTAATTTCTCTGTTAAATCCTTGAACACTCCCACGTACTTTTCATAGGTGCTTGTTTCTGCCTATAATAAAGGAAACCATTCATATGTTGTATTCCCCCTACTGTCAGCATCTTTAATGAATATCACCTCAAAGTGGCTAAATCACACAAAAAGTTCATAGCTGATGACACTTTCCCAAGCCAGAGAGCAGCCCCTGTGACCTACTTCTTAATAAGGAAACACAACATTTCTCTCTTGTACAGTTTTTTCTTATTTTACCACTGGTTGAAATAGGACTGGCACGTAATGCTTACACCACATCAGCACTCCGAGTGTGCATACCAGCACCTCCCCAGGTACTGCCACAGCACAAGCACCTTTTGTATTTGCCTTTTCAGATTTGCATTCTGGAGCTTCAGATCTCCTGCTTCCTCTGTATCACTGGAGATGGGATGCATTAATGAGCGATGGCCTATAGATCATTTCACTGCCAAGTTCCCAGTCTAAGTCCTAGCTAGGGCTGAATATGGCATGCACAAGTATAGTCAGGAGTACAAAGGCTGTATGAGACCAACAGCCACTGAAGCTTTGGGACCAAGGTTAACGGAACTAGAAGCAGTGCTTGGTAGGATCTGGTCTAGAACTGGTCCTGGTTTGAACAGTATCAGTAAAAGAGAATCAGACGGCTAGAACAAATACATGGGGTGTACCTTGCACTTGTCTGATGCTCAGTAGGTGTATAAAAAAAGGTGTCTTGTATGCTGGAAGGATAGAATAATGCTGCATCAGTGGAAATCTAGGAGGAGGATGTGCTTAATAAAGCAGGCCCTTTGCAGCTTCACAGCAATGACCCGAAGCATCCTGGAGCATGAATTCATGCCTGGCAGAGGTAGACGAGGACTAGAACTGAAGGCAGCTGTGAACAAGGGATGATAAAAAGGGAAAGTTTCTTGCAAATTACTCTTCACTGATCATGATCTTGTCCTCATTTTGCAAAACCGGAATCCTGTTAAGGTGGCTGGATGCTTTGTGGTGCCACTCAGGCAAGATACCTTTCAAAATATTCTTAGTTGAGACATGAGCCGGGCAATGATAAACAGGGCACAGCCAGGTTTCTGATCCCGTGGGCTGATGTGCTCTGGCTTTGCCTTGATCAAAAGTATCATGAAGTAATTTATTCAAGAGGAGACAGACTGACAGGCACAGGATTTAATTAAACTAACTTAAAGTCAGTTTTGAACTCCCAGCTCGCACCTACGTGGCACAAAGGCACTGATTCAGGAAGGTAGAGAATCTGCCCAACAACGGTGGACATACTCACCCCAGTAATGTTTCAGGGGAGTTCCCTCCCTTCTCCTCTTCTTTGTACTTATTTCTCACAATATTCATTCCCAGAAGCCAGGTTATTCAATAGGGACCACGGAGCCAAAGTGAGGGCTACATGTGTGTATAATGCATGCGCATAAGTGGATCTTCAAGGTTGTTTCTTCTGTTGTCTGTCTCAATTTGCGGGTTAACGTAAAATAGGCTTTGCCACTTTGTTCTTTAAGCAGTTTTTGCCATCCTTGATTCCTTTTGGAATTAACTTTGAAGTTATGGAAAATAATTTAATAAAAGCAGTATTACCAAAAATTAAATGGAGAACTTGAGGTCTGTTCAGAGGAAAATCTTTTCCATTTCTGCAGCATTTTTAATATTATCTGCACGCCTTCACTTGTGTTATTTGCAGCAGGCTTATCGCTGAAGACTGGGGAGGTTTAGGTAAAGAAACAACCTACATAAAGAAATAAATCACTTTACTCACACTTCTTAAAAAAAATGGTGAAATCTTGTGGTAGCAGAGTTTGAATTTCTCCTGTTCAGTTTTTGCTTCTGTTGTGGGTTTCATGACTGTGAGATTTCATCCTTTAAGACTTTTATGCGATTTTGCTTTGCATAAGCATATTTCATTTTATATTATGTGAACCAAATTCAGGCTTGGTGAGCTATGTGCCGTTCCTTTTGAAGTCACTGGGCTATTAACTCCCACAGAAATGAGTAGTAAAACTAGATTTTTGTCTTTATCTCTTAGAATGGGATCACTGCATTGAAGAAAATAAATAATGAAGTCCAGACACAAATAATAATGAAGTCATGTAAGCAGTTCAAATTCATTGATTTATTCCTTGGACATTAAAAGAGTCTGAACTCTGATTTTGGTGGTTCAGGTTTTTACAGCGTTTTGCATCAGTTTCATTACTGAAGCTTTGTGCACTTGCAGCAGAATTTGCATCTTAAAGGTTCTGAACAGAAATGCAGATAGCAATTTTTCCAGTGACTTGCAAGAATGGTCTTATGATCCCCAGAAGTCAATTATTCATTTACCTTTATACAGAGGATTTAATAGGAAAAATATCCTTTGGTAATAAACCATCTCCTGTATTTCATGTGGATTTAGGAAAGCTAATAATTAAAAGAAAAATGCATTTAATATTGTTACAGACTGTAAACTTCAGAATTGTCTCTTCTGAAGAACTCCTATCACTGCCGCAGTCATGCTCCAGGTTAGAAAGGCTCCTTAAAACCAGTTGTAGTTCCCAGAAGTGAGCAGCCACCCAGCACAGCCACAGCATGCTCTTCTGCAGCCTCCAACAGCCACCTGGGCGGCTCCCAGAAGGGTGCAGACAAAAGGTGAGCCCACGGATCCTTACTGGGATGTTCACCCAGCAGCCCAAGGACACCTACTTACACGTCCTCTCCTCTGCTCCTCTGCCTGAAGTACTCAGTGCCCCACAAAGAAAAGGGAATGAGGTGGGGGGAGGAAGAGAGGGCTTCTTCACCTCCCAAGTACCCAGATCCTCAACTCCACATGCATGGTCCCACACCTTTTGGGTACTGTGGGATGATCCCCCCATACCTTTTCCACATTGATCAGTCTGCAGTGCCAATGGATTGATCTCCCCTTCGTAATTTCTAAAACTCTGCAGCACTCCCAAAATGTTTTACTGGAGAAAGTTGAAAGAAATATAGAATTAATAGAAATAGTATTTCTAATAATATTCAATATTATTAAATATTAATTAATTATTATTAATTATTAATATTAATATATTTAATAATATATTTAACATAAATAATACAAGCAATCATTCCTATTCATATTGAATACAACCCAAACCTTTTCATTCACCTGAACTTACCAAAATTCCTCTTTGTCCCAGAGCTCATAATTTTTCTGCCTTGAAGCCCAGTTTGGCTTTGGTGTGTTACAGCCTCTGTAAAGCCGGACTGGGAGGGAATAAAAGATGAAGTCATCTTCCAATCAGCCATGCATCATAATTACTTTTAGTACTGCCATCTTCTGTAATTAATACAAACTGCAAATGAAGTTGTGCACAATTCCTGCTGTGAGAGAGGAGAGCAACACTGATGTAATGCCTCCTGGAAGGATTACATTATGAGGAACCCATGTGGAAAGATGTCATAAATAATTTATTTTTGAAGAATAAAATGCTGTAAGATTCAGAGTAAAAATTTGTGTAGCTTTGGCTATTAACTATCTTCATACTCTCCTGCACTCTTATATAACTGCCCTTTGAAATGCTTTTTTACACGTTTTGAGATCATCACTGTAAATGCAGAGTTTCTTTGGCTTGAGACATACAGAGCAGAGGGGTTAGAGGTGCAGGGTGTGCCATTGCCATTGTTCTGCTTCCTGAGGAAAAGGAAAGAGCAGTACCCTTAGGCACTTTTTCTCTAACAATATCAAGCTGTCTGTTGTGATTCACTGAGGAATAATTGCTCTGGGACGTTTCAAAACTAGTTTTTAAGTGAAGGATGCAAAATTACTTCTTACTGGAGATGCAATGAATCTAGCTGACACTTTAATATGTTTATTAAAAGGCATGTGAGGCAGGTGAAGCAGTAATAAAAATCCATGCAGAGAAAGATCATGCATATCTGTGGGATGCTATCCAGTTAAAAGCATCTCTGAAAAATAAGTGAAGATTCATTGGTTTCTCCAAAGTTTTATTTCTGATTTATTACTGAGACATTTTTGAAAATTACTATCTTTGATAAAGTGACACAAGCTGAAGGGAAATATATACAAACCAATTTTATTTCTAACTTTAATCTCCATATGTCTGGAAAAGTGCTTGAAGAAACATTTTGATCTCTGCCTTTCAGCGAAGTGTAATCTGAGGAGTTTTGACCTAGTGCTGGTGCCTTCTCCACACCCTTTTCCTCAAACAAATGAATTACTTTCCCCTGTGGCTAGAAAACAGTAAAAAGAGCAGAGGTGCAATTTATTTTTATAAGGCATCGTGCATACAAAACCTTAGGAAGCACAATAATTGCAGCAAGGGAAAACGTTGTAAAATGTAGCAGTATAAAATCAGAGGAGATATGGGGCCATAAACTAGGGAATGCTTTGGTAGGAGTAAGGCACAGCATGGGGCACAGCCTGCAAGGCTGTAAGCAAAATAAACTGGAGCACTTTGGAGCTGTAATTTTCAAAGAGATGATGTGTTAATAAGGGAGGTGTAGAACAGCCTGCAAAACGATCACGTTTGTAGCTGGTGTGACAGCAGCAGTGAACCCTGTAATGGGAAAGAAGGTCCAAGGTTACAGCTCAGGCTGGTCTGAGGTCTAAGGAGAGCCACGACATGGAGGTCAGTGGGACTAACTGTAACAGTGCGCACAGATACCACCCATTAGCCCCACTAAGGGACTTTGGGATGATTAAGGTGTCTTTGTAGCTGATAGCAAGCCAAGAGTGGTCCTTCAAGAGAGGAATATAGACCTGAAGCTATACTGATAGGGCTTGCAATAGTCCGGGTGGAAGGGGAAAGCATGTGTAGATGCGCAACTGGGAACTGGCAGAAGTGGTTTATTAGGAGGCAGATTAATGGGGAATTGTGCAAAATGCAGCAACTAGGAGGGTAAAGACCAGTTTCCAGGTGAGGATGACTCCAGAATGGTAGGCTTTTCTTAAGATGTAGGAAGACATGATGCAGAAAGGTGATGACAAGGGTGTGACTGTGGGGATTTCTCTTGCCAAATGTTCCGTTCCTTACTGGGTGCTGAACTCTGGGAAATTAACCTGTCCCAGCTTGCAGTGAGCTTAGTGTGGGAGAGGAAACAGACTTATCTGAAGAAGATTTCAAATTGGCTAGTGTCGGCAAGTGGTAATGAGAAGTGGAGGTGATAATAGATACTATGATAAGCAATCTGTCCAGGTGAAAGGAGATGAGAAAAAGACATTAAGACACAGACTAAATTTTCTGATCTACTGCAGCCACTTTGTACCTTGCTAATGCAAATGAAATGGAGAATTAAACCTCCACTGTATGAAGCAGTCACTTTCAGAGAAGCCCAAAATTTCCTGAGGGACAAAAGCATATCTGAGTATGGCACTAGAGTTGTCAGTATGGACTTCAGAGTAATAGGAAATCAACCATATTCCTGTATAAATGATGAAAAACAGTGCACTTCTATCTGGAGCATTACACAGTGCCAGGAAGGCCATTAGCTGGTGGAAATGCCCTTTGAGAAGCCTGAGAAAAGTCTCACAGTGAAGTTCTCATACCCAGAATAGGATGTGTCAGGATGCGCTGCTACATCAGGAAGCTGGAAGGATGTAAGAAGACTTGCCCTGTTGTCCTGCAGGTGCAGGATAATTTAGTTAGGGTGCGGTGGTAACTTGAACTCACTAGCATGGTGGCTTGCTTGGAGAGTGTTTTCACAGATCACCTCTTGGTGCTCTTCTGTGTTTGAAAGCAGTTGATAATAGGTAAAGGCAGGTGAACTGGTCCCTCATCCCTTGATACAGCAGAGACAGGGCACACAGGCAAACTGCAGTGTGATCCACTAAGTGTCAACATGCTTCTGCAGATAAAGCTCACGTTGCAGCTGCAATCCCTCTATCAGCCAATAGCACCTGCTCCCACAGCAGAAGACCTCCCAGTGCCAGAAATCTTTGGTAGCATTCATTGAACTTAACCGCGCAGTTAAGCTTTTTCATCCTCTGTTAGCTGAAGTATTTTGCTCACCTTTGGCAATTCCATTCCACCTTTTGCTTTGGACAAGACTGCAAGCAGCCAAACCAAAAACCTATTCCAACATTGAAACAAGTGACTATAAGCTATATTCGAGCTGCAGCTGGCAGGCTTACGTACTACACACTGCAGCTATAACTGCACCAAGGAGCTCCCTCTGAGCTGCCAATACTTTATGAAGTTGGTACCCACTACAAAATGGGGAGATCTGGCGTTGCGTTCTGCTTCTGTGAACGCTGCTTTTTATTCTGCATGTACATGGCACTTTGTACACAATGTGCTCATTTTCTAGAGAGTCAGGTGTCACAGCAATTTCAAAATCAGATTTTCTTCTGAATTAAGGAGATCTATGTGCTCTACCTTATGTGAGTGAAAGCTGGCGGGAATTCAAAGATACAGTCGCTCATCCCTGGGGATTCCCTGTAAATGCTTGTCTTGGTGAGCTGGGCTGCTACAGCCGTTATCCAGGGAAGCAGCACTCCAGATGGATCACCTCTGCGGACGTCAGTGGTACAATCGGATTAGGTAAGCTGTCTGCACACCTGCTCATTTCACTAACGGCTCCTGGCATTAAATGATCCAGACATGTCCTAAAATGTTTTTCCTCACCATTAGACTCAGGTGCCAACTTGTGTTTCCAGGTGGAGAGGGCAGTGTGACCTGCAGCCCCCAGTGCAGAAGTCAGCGGAGGAGCAGAGAACAGGGAGGATGTGGGGACAGGCAGCCAGGGCTATGTCATCTGGCACAATCCCCGACATTCAAAAGAAACATGTATAGACTCTAGGTCAAGAATAGCATCCAAAATATTTAACATCCCTTTTCACAAAGTGGATGAACAACCTTCCTGTAAACAATTAACTGAAGGATGTTTTACTGATGACAAACAGGCCAATACTACTCCTTGTTCTTCTCTTCTGTAGCTTTTCCCTTTCTTCCATAGTGTTTCTAAAAATGCTTAGGTTACAGAAAATCTACAGGTCCCCTTTAACAGGAACTACATCTCTAACACAGATGGTACCCCTGTTTTCTGGATTGCTTTTTTTCCCAAAAAACACTTCTGCCCCCCCGCTTCCCTTTTTTGTGTCAGACTTTCTGCAAACTTTATTGCTCTCTCTCTCTCAGGGGCATATCTTTCTTCCTCCAGAAGGAAGATATATCAGGGTCTCATCTTTTGTTCCACCAAACACTCTCTTTACCCACTTTTACTACTCTCTTTTTCTCTTCCTGACCTCCATTTCTCTGTTAGTTCTTCCTTCAACACCTGACTTCAACTCTCTTCCAAACTAGCAGATGGACTCCTGTTTTTAATTCCTCAGTGTCTTATTTCTTCTCCTTCAGTCTCTTTACTTTGTTCCCATCTCCTCTCATTATCCAGTAAGAGGAGGTCTGGAAACATGGGGAATACCATTATGTCCTTTTTAAAATGCAAAATACTGCCCGTATATTCATTTGAAGAGAGCCACCGCAGTGTATGAGATAATCATGGTGCTGGGAGCAAAGAGATACTAAAAAAGTCATTAACTACCTTGATAATTCTCTAATATTAGTAAAAAAATCGGATGTTAAAAGTTGGAAGACAATGTGCAGATTTACTCTGAGTATACACGGACTAATACACTTACATCCGGAAAGAGTGTATCTATCTGGCAGTTCTAGAAAGACACGGATGGACATTAACTGTGTTCAGCAGGAATTTTTGGATCAAACAGGCAGAGAGCAGAGGTGTTGGCATCTTCTCAGAACTACCTCCCTGACCGGTAAGAAGCCCATACAGATCTGGGAGAGGACTTCCTCCAGAGTGACATTAGCAGAGTGATCGAGCCAGAACGGGGAGAGGTCACAACCAAAAGATGTTCGCACACAGGCAAAAGTATGCAGAAAGTTAGTGGAAAAGGGCGAAGGTGGAATCTGCAAGGAAGTGCACGTGATGCTTGAACTGGGATGAGGTTTCAGGAATGGTGGGGAGGAAATGGAAGATAAGTCTACAGCTTATCACATGTCCTACTGAAATTATCACATATGTTTATGGTATTTGTTCTGGACCATAAATATGAAATCAGTCAGACTGGGCTGCCACTAACACTATGGTAAATACATACAGTTTTGAAACCAAATATAAAATTAGAAGAAATTTTACACTGAAAGGAATGCTAATGGCCATATGAGACAGCAGTTTTGTCTTCAATAGGGTTACTTGATGGTTTCATGCCTGTGAGTTAGAGAAACAGCCCGGGTAATGCAGCTGATGTTCTGGGCAAGACTGAGAGTCTTCCACCATTGGACACCTGAAGTCTGGACTCAGCCAACTTGGAAGTAAATTCAGATGCTCCCCCGTGGGACGTCATCACATCGCAGATACAGAAAGTAGATATCACCATTTGTGATGCTGTATTGGGAATGTGATGGTGCTAGAAGAGGACTGTCTTATCTTTCTTTTTCATAAGCTGGGCCCAAATCAGCGTGACTGCCACTGTTGGATCTCCTGCCAAGCTCTCTGTGGCCAAGATTATGTCTCAGAGCCTAGGCTCAAAGTAATGCTGGTTGTTCAAGCAGATCTGAAGTCACCTGCCCCGCTCGGGATACAGGGAGGGCTCAGCCATCCCACACACACGAGGGCTCTGCTGGTTTTGGTTGCGTGCAAGCACTTGCAGCAAAGCAACTTGCACCCACCTCACTGGCCCCGGTGCTGGGGCATTTGAGTGCTTACAGCTTTCAAGTCTGTAGGTGGAACAGCTTGACACATTTGCAAAGACTTTGAGGGAAAGCCAAAGCAGACTAAATACCTGTTACCAGTGGTCTTAAAAGGAAAAAAATTGTTATTTTTACCAATTTGAATGTTTCTCGCCTCTCCCAAGAAGTCTTTTTTTTCAAACTTTCACCATGTCCCTGTCAAGAACCTTCTAAAAATGCCTGACTTTTGACCTTACCCGTGGGAAGTAACAGGATTAGAACCAGCTCTCTTACTGTCTCCCTACAGCTAATTGAGTGAAAAATTACTTCAGCATAAGCAAAACTGATCAACTATTCAAGTACTACACTTCAAGATCAAACATGAATATAGGTTATCATGAGAGAGCGCTCTGAGGTTTATATGAATATGCCCCATAGTGGATGTCAAAACATTTTATAAACCAAACTTAAGTAGTGCATCCGCAGCTGCATTGCCCCCAAACGCCCTTATCTTCTGATTCAGCCTCTCATGATTCTCTCCAGCCTCCTGGCTGCATTAGGCAGAGCATCACCAGTAGGTCGAGGAGGTGATCCTTCTCCTCTGCTCAGTGCTGGTGAGACACAGCTGGAGTGCTGGGTCCACTTCTGGGCTCCCCAGTACAAGAGTGACATGGACATAGAGGAGACAGTCCCGTGAAGGGCCACAAAGATGGTGAAGGAACTGGAGCATCTCTCCTATGAGGAAAGGCTGAGAGAGCTGGGACTGTTCAGCCTCAAGAAGGTTAAGGAGGATCTCATCAATGTGTATAAATACTGATGGGGAAGAGCAAAGAAGATGGAGCCAGGGTCTTCTCAGTGGTGCCCAGTGACAGGACAAGAGGCAATGGGCACAGGAAATTACATATCAATATTGGAAAAAACCCCAACATTTTATACTGTGAAGGTGACCGAGCACTTGCACACATTGCCCAGAGAGGTTGTGGGGTCTCCCTCCTTGGAGATACTCAAAACCTGACTGGACACCGCCCTGAGCAACCTGTTCTAGGCTACCCTGCTTTGAACAGGAGCTTGAAGTAGATGACCTGCAGAGGTCCTTGCCAACCTCAACTATTCGGTGATTTGGTGACTCTAAGATTCTGCAGCTCACAGATTTTTTTGCATTTTTAATAGCCTTAGTTAGAAAAAGAAAAGTATTAAGTAAATAGCAGCAAAATACTGCAAATGCTTGGCAAAGGACAAAACTGTGGTATTTTTAGAGACGTAGAGCTGTGAGCTCTACACATGCAACCAACACAGTAAACTTCTTGGTAGATATGTGCTGGACATCTTCACAGAGGGTGGAAGCCATTAAAACAGCATTAAGTGGCACAGCTGGGCATTTATTCATGTTTTAGAGTAGTGTTTCTCAGCCTATTAAATGAAAGACCATCAAAACTGAAAAGAACCCACAGACCATCCTGTACAGTGTTGCCATAATTGTATTAATTTGCAATCAGTTAAAAGCTCGTTGCATTTTGAATGCCAAACCATTGGTTTTCTTCTACACCATTCTGTTTGCTTCCTTGTGTATACAGCAATTTTGTTGTAGGCGGATGGTTTTGTAAGTCCACCTTGTGTTTTTACAAACAGATAAAGAAAAGTACACTATGCTGCAAAGAAAGTTGGTTTTGGGCTGATGGTTTCAATGACTCCTGCAGTCAGGGAGGGACATCTGTCTACTGCATGGGAGCTCAGCACATCCTGAGCTCTACTTCAGAGTGACAAATGAAAGAGTCAAGATTCAGATTTTCACTCATGATCTGAAGTCACTAGTCAAAACTCCAAATTCAAGAAATAGGCCTTGAAAGCCATGACATTTTTAAAATAAGATTGTTTGGTTGGTTTTTTAATTATTATTTTGCCATACATGCTCTATGTGAAGCAACCAGCTTTTCCCACTCTCCTGAAATTATTCAGAAAGGTAATCTGACCTTTTGCTGCTGCAGAAATTCCTGTCATTACACACACTTGCCACATCTTTCACTTTGATGTCAAACTCCTGTTTTCACCAGAAATCTGCCAGTTTACTGGCAGCCTACCAGTATTCAGGTACCTGGCATTCCAGGCAACAAACCACCTGGAAATCCTGGGTGAGTCAGCACTGCGTATGGAAGCCGTCCTCAAGCTATCCTCAAGCCATCCTCAAGCCATCCTCCCAGCTATGAGCACTGAACACCTTCCTTAACATCTCTCATTGCCAGCTCCTCTCACAGAAAGCAAGCATTTGAGGCACAAATGGGACTTCTCCCAAGATCCACAGTCAATGCTTGTCAGAGGGTTGGTAATTATTGTTTTACAGCTAAACTGGCTCCAGCTCCCACTAAAATCCATGGCATGCAAAAGGAATTGCAAGAATTGTTTTGTTGTTCTTAAAATGTAATAAATAAGTCCTTGGCTGTTATTCTTCTGGAGTTGTGCACTATCCACACCATTCAACAAGTTCTGCATAGCAATTTAATATATGCATAGTATATTTCTATATGTGCATAATACATTTTTATTTCTTCCTGTATATGTAAAGAATCAAAAAACAAAGTAGCACTTAAGACATCTCTATATTAGCCCCTACCAACCAATTCCATATGTCTCATCATTTATGTTTTATTTTGTGCAACAGACTGTGCCATCTAGTTGCCTCTGTTTTTTGCGGGCTATTGATACCACAGGTACTGTCACTGCTGTGATGGATGTGAGCTATCTGTAGGCAAAGTGCGAGCATTGATTTGTGTGCAGATGAATAAGCTGTGCGGGGGGCGGTTGTTGACAGTGTGTCTGTACACAGTGGAGAGACCTTCCTGTGACAGCTTTCTATGTGCATGGCATATACAGTAGTGCAGATCCCACCCAGAGAAAACTGCTAGGCAGACCTGGTTGCAGCCTTCCACCCCATGGTTAGTGGGGCAGTACTTCTTCCTCTTTTTCCCTCTTTGCCTCTTCAATGACCCACATTTGAGGTGAAACCAGCTAACCAATTACATCAAGGTCCCGTATCCCCAACATACAAAACTCTAAATACAGGGTCAAGTCTATATGCATACACAAAACCCAAGCTCTCCTACCCTTTCTGGACACACTCCTACTTAGGCTCCCCATCTCTCCCATGTAGAGATGTAGGTTTTGATGTAGGTTTTGCTTGCCAAGCTCTTCCACATCAGCTTCAGGCTGACCTAGCCAATCCCTAATTATTCTCTGGCAGCCAAAGATGCACCTGTGCCCTGCAAGGACGACCTCTCCACAGTGAGGCTCTCGTCAAGATGCGTTTGCATTGTTGGTGTTTGCTAAGGACCATCAGAGCTAGTGCACTCCAACATCCCATAGTAAGTCCTTTTAGCAACCACCCCCCTTGGTTTGCACAGCACTGCAGAGCGACGTTCTTCTGTTGAAAGCCTTAGTGGGTTCTGCAACAGGGGCAAATGCTTAATCATTCAACTGTGATGGGCTTAGGAGGGGCTAATTCCCACGGGCTGGGCTGTCTGGTTTCCTCTGATCACTGTCTGGCCTTCATGTGTATTTGGGTTAGCGGTTAACCACATATCCCCACAGTGTTAGCTGGGACTCGTCACCTAACAAAAGTCCAAGCTTCCTGACCATCCTTAAAACACTAAACTGTGAGTTCCCATTCTAGCCCAGGGCTGAAGAAAGCCAGCTGGCTTCACTAGCAGAAATATTTTTATGTGAGGAAGGAAATGGCCTAAGCTCAGATCTTGACCCTCTAGGTAGCATGTATGTTACCAATATTTGAATGCCTGAAGCTGTTTTCCCCTCCATGCTTCAAAGATCTCTTAGCAGGTCTTACGCTCTTGCATCTTTCTTTATTCCCTAATGCCAAGCTGCTACACTGTAAGACAAGCTCACATTTCTGAGAAACCTTTTAGCACAGTAATCAATGTTGCATGTTCAAGATATCCCTGAAGCTGTTAAGACCAGAGTTTTGGTCAATATTAAGAAGTTTGAAAACTTGTATAATTATGGACTTAGCTAAGAAGAGATATTACCATACCCAGGCATAACAGCAAGGCAATGCATCAACACAGTGAGAAAGGTCTGTGCTGGCCAGCCCAGAACATGGCACTGGTTAGCCTTGAGTTCCTGCTGGTAGGCAGAACATCTCAAGACCAATTCAACATAGTTAACCCCGTCAGAGGCCTCCAACAGCATCAGAAAACCCTGCCTATCCATACACGCTGTCTACATTAACAAGCATAGTGGGTTGGAAATTGAAACTGTCAGCTGCTCATGGAGACACTATCTCAAAAGATCTTTTCACCACTAACTTTGATGCTGTTGTCTTCAGAAAGACCCGAGAAAACATTTCCTGGAAACCTGAAGGAGTGTATTTGAATTTTACTGATCCAGGAAACCACGTTTATTTCCTGGAATGCTGTTGCATGTAATGGCCAGAATTTGCTGTTGTCACTGACTTTTCCTTGTTGTTCTTTGCTTTAGGGATATTCAGCTGGATTCATGTAGTTGTCCAGACTGTAGGCATCTTCATCTCAGCAAATGACCCTGCAGTCCCTTTACAATAGAGACCTAGTTGATAAAGTCAGTATCATGATTCATCTCATCCTAAAGCAGAAGCTTACTTCTTATCAGATTACTTATCCCCCTACATTAATTAATTGCCACTGACTACACTGACTAGACCGCCATTGGCTTTAGTGGGACCATAGACAATTGGCCGTATGTGGACACATACGAATCCCATTGAGATTTCCCTATTTTCATCATAGGCTTTTACTGGCCACACTGTTAAAGCTGACAGGAGAGAACCTCTCTTTCACCTGCTTGCAATGCACACTGTCTGTCTTTCCTTGACTTTCAGACCATCTTCCCCCCACAGCAGTTTGGCCTTCTGCCTGCAGGACTGGGCTGTCTTGGACTTGGTGAAGGTAGACCTCATTGTCTTGTCCATTGTGGTAGGACAAGACAAGGTCCCCTGCAGTTTTTGAACAATATCCTCTTTCTGCTGTTTTTCTCAGCTCCAGCTGACCTTCATGCTACCTTTTCATTTTTCATCCTCCAGCCTCGAGCCTACTGCAGCTCCTGAAGTAATTGCTAACCCAGCTGGATCTCTTAGTGTGCACAGGTGTCAATGCCCATATGCATATCTGTTTTCCTTAATGCAAATTCCATCTGTGTTTTCTTGCATATATTTTGCCATGTTGATGTTAAGCGTGAGGTTTGACAGTCCAGCTTCAGTGGGGCCATAACTGCAGCTGAGAAACACACATGCGGTGCAGCAGCCATTTCTCATCATATACCTTGTGTTGCTCCTCTCTGGAGGCTAAGGGGACCATGAGGGAGATTTCAGCCCATACCATTGGTTCCCAGTCAATGATCTGCGGGCAGCAAGGCAATCCAAAGCAATCTGTAGCTCCCCTGGAGTCATGTCTCATTTGCTGTGTTTACAATCAAGAATTCTGTAAGGATTCGGGCTATCTGGATTTTTGAGGGTTAACACAGCAGCCCATGTTACACTGTTTGGGTACTATTACTTTACATGTATGTTGTTGGCAAATGTAAACCCATATAGTCGGCTATAATGTAGAACAATAAGGAATCGGGCAGAGAGATATTTTTCTCTCCTGGCCCTTTCATAGCCATTTCTACTAACCCATCTTCCTCTGCTTTCCAGCAGTCATTCTTTGTCTTCTGACCATATTTGATCATTCTTTTTTCAATGCAGTTTCCCGTTTGATTTCCTTTTACAGAAACATGTGTACACTGACATCGTAGATAACTACCGCAATCCCAGCTGTCTGAGCACTGATTTTTCTGTCTCTGAACTTGTGAACCATATTAAAAATTCAGGATTTATTGCAGTTGTTTCAAGAATTCCTGACAGACAGATGAGCATGATTTCAGAGGAAATAACTCCTCTGTAGTCAGCCTGTCCTGTATTCCCCTTGGCACTCTCTGGGCTTGAGAATATTAAAAGTGAAAGAAAAATGGCTCACAGTTAAAGCGGATTAATGAGACTGCATGTCTTTTTGGCATGCATGGAAACCACATGCAATTGAATACCAGTACCTTCTCAGTAGCAATAAGCAAATCTATTTTGAGTTTATTCCTCTTGGAGGAACTATGTGAATTCCTTCCGTAACATCACAGACAGCCTCCTAAACACATAAACGTCTTTCAATACTTATGACCTGCTTTGATGGTACTGGTAGACAGCTTTGCTATTACTTTGGATTGCCTCCGAAGAGTGTGGCAGAGGGTCATATGCCCATATGAAAGGGTGAACTCTGTGTGTGACTTGTACTGGGTTGCAGACAGCTCCTCAGCCAGGAAAGGTGACTGGCACTTCACTAAATGACTGTCACTTAGGTGTCCTTCAGCAGGTAAGGGAGGACCGTTCTCTCTTCCCTGTTGGCCTGCTCCTATGGGACACCATTTCCCCCTGGTCTCATAAAGAGGATCAAGAGTGCATCTCAGGGTGGAAACAGCAGCATCCCATTCCCAAGCTCGTGTTCCCCTCTTGCCAGGTGATCAGTGGAAAGGTAGGAGAGCTCAAGTCCAACCAGAGCACTCAAAAAGCTCACCTAAGTGCCCAGGAGATGTGGTCAGGAGATCTTGGATACTGACTTCAGGTCTTGGGATGGTTCTTTGATAGAAGCACCTGCAAGCAAGAGCTTTGAGCACATGAGTACCTTACCTACAGCCAGCCAATAACAGACCAAATGTACCAGCCGTATGTGTTTGTACCGCCTCACAATAATTTGCTGAGATTAAGGTTTTTCTCAGGGAATGAACACACATTTTTAGGGCAATTCCAAATGAATAGTTCTGTGCCTGCTCTCTCCCGGTGGTGACTGAGGAATGAGGAGCTCTTTTCCTCAAGTATTTTCTACTGATGAGCCTAAATTAGTCCTCTCCAAGCGCTCTGCTGCTGTCACAGGACTGACAGAGCTAGCTCCAAGACTGGATCAAGCATGATTTGATTGAGTTGAGGGGAGAGGGAAGGAGGAGCTGAACTGCACAGCTACGCTGCACTACGTGATACCTTACCTGACTGTGGTCTATTAATGGGTGTCCCATCAATTGTCCTCTATCCCACTAGTTCAGAGTTAATGTGAACATTTCTGCGGTGTATAATCACATCAGTGACTGCAGCGGAGGCATTTCCTAGGTCTGACTGTGCCAATGAGATGATATTCAAACACAAGGTTAGGTGGGATCTCTGTGGTACTTGGCACAGGAATTGCCAAGGGAATGCTCTTCAGTTTTGTCAACAAAAAAATTGGAGTTTACTGAAATGAATTTCTTTCATCAAATTTGAAACTGTCATAAATAACCATTTTGATCAGAAAAATTATCATCAAAGCTGTGTCTAATTTCTACATGTGGTTTGTATCAAGTGCTTGAAAAATGATTGCTTTTCAGCTGGAAATTAATTTGAGGCATGTGATAGATTTGAAACGTTGATTAGCGCAAGGGTAGCAGGTGCCTCTGTGCCCTTGCTGTACACTGTTCTGTTAACAGCAATGGTTCAGTCTTTCTGCTGTTTCTACAGACTGAATTAATGCTGCATTACCCCACAGAGGCAGGATTTTCTGAAGAAGGGCCTGTGGAGAGAAGAAGCCGCCCTGTGTTGCTCATGGTGGGGGTGGACACAGGCGCTTGTGGGAGGTGGGAGTATGGACAGTGCTGGGCAGATCCAGGGCTCTGGTTTTTCATGCAAAGAGAAGAGGATGTTTTAACCTCTCCTTCACTGTGCCTTGTCCCATTCCATGTTCACTATCATAACTACTGACAGGTAAATGGAGGCAAACAGCGGTGAGTTTGATTCTTCACTTTTTTGGCTCTATTGGCATCATTCAGTACTATAAGTTAAATCTGTTTTGTTTGATGATTACAGCTGCAGGTGCCTTACCAGTTTCTGTTTAGATTTACTTTTAATCATAATGGATATCTTGCCTGACAGAAGTTCCAGTGGCTGTGTGTTAAAGAAGAACAAAGACAGAAAAGAACAAACAGTGGGGAGGCAAACCCAGGACAGGACAAGGGAGACACCAGCAACTGTATTAAGCCAAGCTGTAAGGAGACATAAGAGAAGAAAGTCAGTCCTTGGACACAGCAATCACTGTTGAATTGAATAAGGCTCATGTAGGAGACATTTGCTGAATGTGACTTCCATCCTGGTATTCACCTCATCTTGCACTTTTAAATCCATCTCCCAGAGTTAAGCTTTCATATTGTTGTCAGACTGATCAACAGATATGTGTGCATTGTATTACCAGGCCATCTTTGTGCTGTCTGTGAAATATCAGCAGGCTGTGTCCCTTCCTAAGAGGGGTAAATTTTGAATTGGTTTGACTTCTCAGGGCTGGATTATTGCAATTCTTTGTTTGCAGGAGTTACCAACCTTGTTATCTCCCAAATGCAGATGATACAGGATGCAGCAGCTCACAGTCTTTTGGGCACTCAGTTGTTTCAACCTAATGTTTGCATTTTAAAGACTCTGTGCTGGCTTCTGATGAAATTTCATGGCAAGTTCAAAGTCCTGCTACTAGTATAGAATATGTTGGATGTTACACCGGTTCCCTTTGCTGTCTGGTAGCATGTTCCTCACTGCTCAGCAAGACCATAATTATTATTCTTAAGTGTATGCGCAAGGAGAGAGCGTCTGCTCCCTGAAGGGTGTCTGGTCAAGTAACTTCCCAATGCAAAAGGGGATAAGAAAAGGAGGAAGCCACAAGCAAGAGGGCACAGAGACCCAAACCTAACCAACAACCAATACAGGAGGCAGTGATGGGAGTCAGTCACACTGATTGATAAGGATATGTGGACATAATAATGTTTATTTTGTTAAGATTATCTGATCCAGGATCTTGTCAAATGGGATGATAAGGAAGAGGGGGAAGCCATAAACCAAACAGACAGAGACTCAAACCTGGCAGACAGATGCAATGTAGAAAAAGGCAAGAAATCAACCTTGATGTGAGCAGCCAGCAAGGCAGCCTGGATACAAGGGGAAAATTACTGAACAGAAGAAATTGTCTGCTGAAAAAATACTGACAGGCAAAGTCCTGCCAGCCTGGAGCCATGAGCCTGGGAACCAGAAACAGCCTTGAAAAATGCCACTGGCCTCTTGGAACTGCAGCCAGGGTACCTACAAACTGGAGACCTCGGAAGGGGCAGGCAAAATCCCTCCTCCCATCTGTGTGATGTACTTATGCTCCCTGCATGTCGCATCCATTTCTTGTGTTTGGTGCTGACCCGACATCTAAAATTGCAGCAGCTGAAGTACTATGGGGGTCCTCATCCATTGCTATCCCAAAATACCTCAGGATGTCTCAGCTTGCTCTAACTTTCTTTCTTTCCTCTGCTTGTTTTTGTTTTGTTATTCTTTTGCCGCTTTAATGATATCAAAAGTTATCAAAAGGTAACTCTGAAAGACACATTTGGAAGGTAAAGGTCAAAATTACTCCTGTCTTCCCCATCTCTATCAGCAAGTAATTCAGCTTCTACAGTGTGCTGCCTGGTTTTGCCATAGCTCCTTCATTTGTGCCCCTGGTACCCGATGTTTACGAGCAATGACACAGGCCTGTGACATTTAGCTGCTGAAATCAGCCCAAATTGAATGCATTCAGCCACATGCAGTGGAGACTGAGATTCTATGGGAAGCTCAGAATGATGCACTCAGAGCAGTCATTCAGACTTTGCCATGCATGAAATAATACCCTTTTATCAAAGAGACCTCCGTCTCCCTCCCCAAACCCTACGAAAATACCTGCAAATATTGAAGCAAATGGCAGGTGACCTCTGCACCCCGGGGAAGTGATCCTCCCTTGCCTTCAGTACCACATAACTGATGAAATGGAAGCTAAGCCTTTTCTTTCTAAATTACATCATTTTTTTCTAAATTACTTCCTTCTCTTTGTGGGGGGAAGTATCAAAGTCATTTTGCATATTTGCAAATATTTCTAAGCAACGTGGGGCTAATGCTCCTCAAAATGTTGAGGCCTGAAAGCTTGAACTGTTGTTACTGGAGAAACAGCAAGAAAGCTTGAGAACAGTTGAGGATACACTAGGACTGTGTCTTAACACATAGGCATAGTGTCTTGCTGGTGAAAAACTATTTAATACTCAGAAAGATGTTCCCCTTTTGAGTTACTTGGTTCTTCAGATTACTATAGAAACACAACTAATCTTTTCAGAGGCCTGGTCTGAAAGCGGAAAGAGAGAAGGGGAAAGACATTGATGTATAGGAAGAACTGAATGCAGTATATTGCCTTAAAAACTGGTCTATAGTTTTATTAAGTTTCAAAGTTATCTTAAGATGATTCTTAATGCCTAGCAAATGACTATCTCCCACTCCTAAAGAGATAGTTACCGACTTTTTTGCTGCAGTTGTATGAAATAGATTGATCATGGAGGATTATTTATTATATTTAAAAGTTACTTGGCTCTATGTCCTAGCCAGAACAGAAACCAGTATTCTAAGTTTGAATGTGTATTGCTTGTATAAGAGATAATAAGATTAGAAGCAAAAAGGTGCAAAAGTATGTCAATAGCCTGAGACAGAAGAGTAGCTTATACACTTGCATGCACTAAAACCAAAACAAACCAGTGGTGGCACTGCCTTTTTTTTTTTTTTTTTTTAAACTGCCTGCTAAAACCTAGAAATTTGGGGTTGGATTCTTAAACCCAATGGAAATTAAAATCCAGCCCTGTGCTGTAGAGGCAGCGCTGCTGAGCGGGGCAGGCACTCTTCCCCTCATCTCTCACAAAACCATTCAGCCTCTCCAGTCCAGTTGTCAATCTCAGTCTGTTCTTTCCAGAATCCCTCTCATAATTTGTGTTACCAGAGAACTGAACTTATTTCCCTGTGAATTATAGACCATGGACCAGGGCTGGATGCCTTTCTGGAAGACAGGTTTTTGCAAAACACAGCTAAGTCCAATGCCAATAAACTTCCATGGGTCAATTCTAGAGGAGGCAAGACTAGACCATTCAGCTGTCTCCTCTCCATACTCTGGATTTTCTCCCTCTTTCCCCTTGCATCCTCAACTATTTTAAATTCATTTGGGTTATTTAAAAAAAAAAAATCTTTCTCTAAGTAGCTTGACCCATTTGCCAGATATCCTCTTTCTGTTCTCTGCTGTGGCTTTACTGTCTCTTGCTTTCTTCCCTGAGGATGTAAGGAGGAATTAAAAAGACAGACTTTGAATTGTTTTCATTTGACTTTTAGTTGCATATTTATGCTTTTGCTAGATACAATGAGTTAGCTCATAAATTAGCATTCCCCTTTATATTTAGGGGAATTGCACTGTACTGTGTGATCATGTATGCCTTGGAGATCATTTGCCAAATAAACTTAGATGACCTACTTATAAACACACACTGTTACCCAATCCAGCCATCACTACAACCAAAAGAGGAAGTATTTCTCACTTTATGGATGTGTATTCCATAACCTCTGAATATAAGGGCTGGAGACAACCCAGAATTGCTGCCCTTGGAGCAGTAACAGTCCTTGGTCAGGTACAGAAATCAGAACCAAGAGCAGAGAGCAACGGGAAGCTGGGGTGCCCTCTAAAGTAAACTTGTATCTATTTCTTAGGTCTTGCCAAAACTAGAATTCACACAATGTTATCCATACTGACTTAGGTACAGCAATACCATCCTCTTCATGCGGAGACAGTTTTCAATATCATTGGGGAAATAACGATTCTGGCAGAATAGGCACCCACACATCCAGTATATGCATTGATAGTAGGTTTCTAGTGATAAAACTGCATCAGTTTAAAAGAAAATCACACTGGTCCAGTTCTAAGTCTTTCTGATGTAATTGCTTTGGGAACTGAAAGCAATGGAAGACAAACTATACTCTAAATATTTTCTGACAGGGAAGGTTTCTAATCATTCAGGTGAAGAGACAGGCATCACCATCTCAGATTATGCAGTTTCTGAGTAATCACAACAACCCACCAGGGAAGAGAAGTCATTTCCCTGAGAAAGGCACCTGAACATCTTTTCATCGTTTAGCATGTACCGCTACATTTCCAAATTTATCTGCTGAAGAATGCTAATGAACTTCCTGGCTTCCTGGCCTACTTGTACCTTACAACTCTGACAACAGTGTTTTTTTAATATTAAGTAATGTGGCATATTAATTAATAATTTCCACAGGATCACCCCAAAGAAGATCACAGTTTAACTGCAAGAGCTGTTATAAGATGCTGGATGCAAAAATTCCTGCTCCAAACTCCCTAAAACCTAAAATGACCATGCAGACAAGTGAGAGGAGACCTGGAGGCACAGGCACCTCTTTGTGTGCTCTTGTGCAGGCAGATGCAAACTTATTTCTGCTCCAAGCCTGGAGTCAGCCCTGCACTGTGGTAACACAGCACTGAACCAGAGAAGGTGCAAGTCTCTCTCAGCAGGCTGTGTGTGTAGGGGGGTGAGCCTTATCTTAACTGTAGCTGTGCAGCTTCTGCTTGGACACAGATCAGCACAGCCTGAAAAATCCACACCTTATGCACATGGCAAAACCACTGAGTGGCAGACAAACAGAGCCCGATTTCCTGACACGGGTGGGGTCCATACTCCAGCTGATAAACCACACTACCTCTTCTACGAGGACTTTGGTCATGCTGAGAAAAATAATAACAATACCTGTTTTCTCTTGCATTTGTTTTAGAAGGACAGTTTGCTTTAACACTGGGGTACATTATCTTTTAAGTAGTAAATATCTATAGGGAGGCAACCTGAGTATGGAGAAATGTGTTATTATTTAAAGCTTTCCAAGATGATCGGACTCTGACAGTGAGAAAAGTTTTGAGAAGAAAATCAACTTACAAATTATAGCAATTCCACATCAGAGCAGGTGAGGAGAGATATTTTTTACCGATAGAGACAAGGCTTGTGTGGAGACATTACTTCTCCATTTGGCTGCCTGATGCAGCTGGAAACAGAGAGCAGAACTTTCAGGCACAAAAGCCATTAGGGTAAGATGAAAAGCACACCCCTGTTACCCAACTTTTTGCTGATCTAGTAAGATGTTACCACCCCCTCGAAGGTCCACCTTGCTTATATTCTTAAATCATCACAGATATGACTCCTATTTAAAAAATCCTTTTCTTGAACATTTTACACTGAAGTCTATTGAACCCAAGAGAGTCTTTCTTATGCCTCAGACAATGGAGTCTCAACTTCTTAGCAGTCTCAGAAATGAGTAGTTTCATTCAGCAGCAGGTCTTTGCACTGAAGAAAGACCGAACAGCATTTTTTTCTTCTTCAGACAGAGAAAACAGCAACTGTTACTTCTGAATATTCCAGTCTGTCTTACAGGGAAACTTCTGTATTTCATATTCTGGCTTACTATCAAAGACAGAAAAAAAGGTCCAAAAGGTCCTACTTCTTTGACATCAGCAATTCAAGGATGCTTTTCCCTTCCTGGCTGCTGGCTGTGCTCTGTGAGTGTGAACCAGAGCTCTATACGAATTGGACCAACTAAGAGCCATGCAAACGTGGGTGTGATGATATTTACTAGACTGAAAATTCAGTAAAGTGAAATAAAATAGGGGAAGTACTGAGTTTCTTGCATGTCCTTCAGCGGAAAATTAAGGTGAGGCTCAAAACATCTAATTCCAGAATTTCTGGATCAACAACTGTAGGTTAAAATGCTATTGCATCAGGTGCATAAATGAACCAAACTGCTGCAGCCCAAGTCCTAGCAAACTGACTGCACAGCTCTAAGGCTCCTAGGATGAACTTTGTTAAAGTCTTCATGTATCTCTTGAAGATTTTACCAGTCAACATGCCTTTCTATGTAGTTGCAGTTAGTGAATCATATTAGGCATTTTGCATACTGTTATTGCTCTCTTCAAATGACAGTGAAACAAAGTCAGCCATTCCTCAAATTAATATCCTTGTTCAGAGGCATTTCAGCTGCCTTTTATCCTAACCCAAGATGCAAAAAGAAAGATTTGCGTAACTGAAGCATACTTGGAACTTACATTAAAAATGTGGATTAATTATGATTTGAGTATTACTTTGTTCTGTATTCCTCTGAAGATGAAGACACAACATCTGCATAAACATGCATACAAAAGTAGGTTTTTTGACTCACATATACAAAATTCATCTGCAAGTAGGATTGCAGCTACTTTCCTGGCAAAAAACTCTCCAAAACACACTAATATAAAAAAATAAGTGTAAGACAATGACCAAGTCCTTTAGAAATGTTCAAAATTCTTCATGATTAAATAGTAAATGATGAATATTTCCTTGTAGCTGCAGTATGTGTTACAGCTTTAAATTATGAAATGTGCAGCAGCAGTGATCAAAAGTCTCCTCCATTAATAATGTCTAATGGACTACTTTTGTACAGGTTTAGGCACAAGGGGCTACTGTGCATGTGGCCACGTACGCAGCATGTACTCGGTGGGTCTGCTGCATCCCAGATGTCTCAGAAATACGGTGCACAGAAATATGCAAGACCTAACTGCACTCTCCCATCTCATGTCATGCAGTTGCATCACCCACCCTTCATCTGGATCACAGCTCCGTTGCTTGTGACAAGTGCTATCTCTGCTCAGCTAAGAATCTAGCCTGAAGAGAGATGGCCAATACATGATATAAAATGTCTGGGGTATGTACAAAATACCCCAAAACTCATTGGGCTTCCTATCACATCTTCTCCTCAAAACTCTTTCTTAACATCAAGCTTTAGTGAACCTCTCTAAATATAGGACACTACTGCCTTTTTGGAGATTAGGGATCACCAGCCTTCAAGCTAACCTGGTGCCCTGTCAGTGGCCAGTCCACCTAAAAACACGGCCTTCCTGACCTCATAGTGCAGGAAAGGAACAAGAAATACTATACTCAGTGAGGTCATGAGTGATCAGTTACTCAAAAATCCTGATAAAGAATGGACAATTCCCATGCTTGTTGTAAACACATAGAAAAGTTGCTTTGACTCCCCTGAACTATAAGTATTTTTAGCTGGAGCTCCTGAGCTGCAGTGCATTTGACTGCAGTTGGCACTGATATGAGGAAATCCGGAAATCCCTTTGATTCCAAAATTAAATTTGAAGAAACTTTATTAGGGTTTTTATGCTTAGCCGAAAACAGACTGAAATAAAAGTGAGATGCTGTTTACTGTTACAGGAACCAAAATATCAGGAGTTAAGAGAATGAGGAAGGCAGACTCAAGTAAATGCTAATTCCTTATGCTCAGACAAACTTTACTCACAGGCAGTACAGAACTAAGAAGACAAAAAGTTTACAGGCAGAAAGCATTCTGATATCTTCCCTGCTACCAGTGAGGAACTTGAATTGCTTAAGGGTTGTTTGATATTTTCTGAAGGTTTCTTCATATTTTTTAGACTTTTTAAAATCTAAGTGTGTTGGGACCCCTCCAGCAGTATTTGACGATGTACAGATGTTGAAACAAAAAACTTGTAGCATGGACTCTGTAAATTCAAGTATAGAGGTTGGATTAAGGAGGACTTAAAATGACCATTAAAATGTCCTCGTTACACTCACCTGTTTCAGTCTCTGTTCATGTTCTCTGTGCTCTTTGCTCTGTGGTGCTAAGAATATATTCAAAAGACCAGGTTATTTCTGATTTGTGGCTGTTGCAGAGATCAGGGAGCTGAGTGCTGAGCGTTGCGGGTTTTTTGTGAGGATTTTTTTTGCTAGGAATAGAGTGGAGAGTGGTCATGGTTTTTGTTACAGAGATGATCTGGATAAGATGGTCCCTGTAAAAAATTGCTGAAGATAGATACCTTATCCCTGTGGTGGCAAGAAATCATATCTGCTGTCAAGTTCACATGCTTTTTGGGGCACTCAGAGAGAGCTTCCCGCAATAGCGGAGACATGTGGGTGAAGACAGTTTCATTTTGGCTAATTTGGCACAGGGATTCTGCAGCTGGAGCTGCAGGAGAGCAGGTTGTCACTTGCTATTAGCTTTGTTTTAATCCTGCAGGCCAGTATGCATCTCAGACACTGCCTGGTTAACTCCTCTGCTGCTGACGTGGGGAAGGACAGCTGCTGAGGAAGACAGCCTGTGAGGTGGAATATGTGCACTCAATTCCTGCCTCTGCTGGAGCTCACCTGGTCATTTGTGCCTTATTGAAGACTCAAAGTAAGAAACAATAAAGCTGTAATAAGGATTAGTCAGTCAGTGCACTTGAAATTAGGAATCCATTGCAGCCAGGCTACACTGTCCCATTGTCGTGACCCACTCTCATGTAAGGACATGCAGTGCACTGGAATAGCGTGCTATTAGCAAAGAGACCAGGGGATGATTAAAGTACTGTACTTGATGTCCACAGGTTGTAAAGGACACTAGTACCTCTTTATATTATTTTAATAACTGCCCATTCTTAGGGTAGACTTGAAAAATTTTGCTTCCAGGTATGCTCCAAGATATGTTTCCCTCTCCCATGCCTGGTGAGAAGTATGCCCACATAATCTAGAAGACAAGCCTATGGGCTGCTGAAAGAAAGATGGCATGTAATTAAATGAGAATGGTTGGGCTTGCCATTTGCCTTACTCATTTCAGTTCATTTTAATTGTGTCTCACACTCAGTGCTTTGTGTGTTTCTCCAGAGACTGGAATGGATGTGCTGGACATACCATGGACAACAAAACCTGGAACTAAAGAAATGCCTGAGTGGCAGAGAAATCCCAAAGAATATGGACAAAACTGCAAGTATTTTGTCATCAAACTAATGCTTTGTTAATTACTCTGCTTGGACTGTGCCCAGTCCAAGTCTATGTGGATAGATGAGTAAACCCAGAGAATGGCCTGGGGTTTTGGCACGTAGTGCACTGTTCTGAATGATATAAACAACACAATTTTCAAAGATCCTTCTTATATTAATGCTAAACCAATCTCTTGTGAAATAGTCCCCTCTTCTTCGAAGCCATTGTAAAAGGAGGCAAAATAGGCAGAAGGCAGGAGCGAGCCCTGAGCAGCCTCTAGCCTAAACACAGAAGGAGATGAGGAATCCAATGCAGGTAGTTGGCTGAATGGAGGGAGAGGAGATGGCACTGATGCTAATCACTGTTTTTAGTCTCTTGCAGAGTACATACTACAAAAACCAAAGAGGATAGTTAATTATTTTTAAAGACAGTTTTAACACTTAATGGAAACAGCGAAACAAGCTCTGGTGAATTCAATGGTTCGGAAAGTCAGTGTGAAGCAGCCCTTGTTTGTCTGTCTGCCCCAGAACAGGCTGCCCCCCTGCCTCTCATTTCAATTCTAATGAAGACCTGCATTTGTAAGGAAGATAGGCTGGAATCCAAATTTAAGGCTTCTATTTTTGCCATCAGTAAGGAGCTGTATGAGCTTTTTTCAGAGCCCTTACCTTGGCAGGAATGGCTGATATTAGTTACAGCCTAAGTGATACGGTAGAAGTGTGAACATCAGTCTTCCTTATACTGCATATACTTCATGCTAGCTTCCTTCACAGGAGGTTTAGCAACTGATACAGTACATTAAAAAATCAGATGTTTTTCCCTGAGGCTATCACATGCAGTAATTAAATCAAACACACATAAGAGTTACACAGGGGGGTTGACAGTGCATTGGAAACCACTGTGCTTCAAATACAGGGTGATGCACATCAGTTCAGGCTGATCATTTTTTTCCAGTAGAGGTTTGTTCCAGTGCAGGTTGCTCAATTCTGCAAAGATTTAGGCATTCTGGTAGCAGTTAAGCATATGCTTTACATTAAGGATGTGAATAGATCTACTTTGTTTCAGTGTAATACCCATTTATTTAAAATGAAGCATATGCTTGCTCGTTTGCTAGTCTGTAGCCAACTTTCCTAGAATGAAACCCTAGGACAAGGAGAAAGGAACCAGAAAGATCTTTTATGCCCCCTGAACAGGCTGAGCAGCATTCAAAACAGAGGCAAACTTCTACCCTCTGCGTTCAGCTAAAGCTCCCATCAGCAGAACAGGGCCACTGAAAGGCATTGTAGCCACAGTTTGAAGAAAGAGGATGCAGAGCATCCCAGAGCCTGGACCATTCCAGGCTGAATCTGTTTTCTTCCATCCAGTTAGTGTGAGCTCACTTTGGATGAGCCAGCTGAGCTAAACGCTTTGGAGCTGGGTGTGAGCAGGGCTTTGGTCATCACTAAATGGTGTGGCATGTGGCCTCCCTGCCTGCCCGGGTTTGTTGATGGAGACTACAGTGCTAGCCAGGAAACGCCAAATAGTTGCTAAAAGTGGGCTATCGACAACCTGACTGCAATGTAAATGATACAATAAAAAACATTGGAGAGGTTCTTTCCTCTCTCTGCATAAATGCAACTCAAGTGAAATATTACAGTTTTAAAAACTGACTTGCAGATATCTTTCTGCTTTAATATAATGCATTGGAGGTGAAACATAGCTTTGGGGTAACCGTGGGAGCTCCCAAATGAATTTAATACCAAAGCAATACACCTGAATTTTGTTTTAGAGAGGCACTACAAAGCAAAAGTACTTTCTGGAATGAAAGCCTGGTTACGTGATAAAATTAATCCTTATTTAGGAGAACACTCTAACAAAGGCTGAGCAAAGTTCCTTCACTTTTTCTGAGCTGGAGCTGTAGATACAGGTTCCTTGTGTTAGCAGTTAGACTAGATGGAGTCACTATCCCACACAGCCTGGAAGTTGTGAATTGTTCTTAAGGAAATAGTATGTGCTGGTTTGCAAAAGGCTTTTTAGCCTCTGAGGTTACTAAGGAAGGCACAAAGGCCAAACTGACAGTCTCCACCACAGGAGAATGGGAAAACAGGTTACAGACATGAGGAAATTTTATTTTCATGTTCTGTGACTGGTGTTTCCTGGTGGCTATGTGTAATGTGTGTCCACGGGCCCTGAAATGAAGCTTAGCTCGGGGTGCTGCACAGGAACGTTAGGATGCTCTTTAAACCGTTTTGAATAACCCTGTTTCCATTCTCCACCGACACATTTTTGGCAGCTTGTAGGCACTGCCAAGCCCTGCAAAGCACTGAAGTAGGGGTCAGTAGCAGGGGACTTATCTTTAAACATACAGATTCCCTAATTATTTCTGCTTGCTCCCCCATGGCTTCCTCAACGCTTGTGGAGTTTCAGAATAGAACTACTACTAAGAAATGGACTCCACCTGGACCAGCTGCTGGCTAACAATTTCACTGCTACCTCGTGATCTATACTAATGTATATTTTGGCTAGCAGCAGCAGGCACGAAGCAGCCTCTTTTTCTTTTTAACCTTCTCCTATCTTCTGGGAATATGCAGCTATTTATAATACTGCCAGATGTTCCAAGGAGGCTTTCTTGCAGCATGTGTTCATCCTCCATCAATAACTTTGCATGCAGAGTGTGGGATCATCCCTGCAATCTGTACCAAGTTTTTTTATTTCTTGATTTATCTCTTACTATCATGGAGTCAAGAGTGTTCTTTTAAGCCAGTGCTGTTCATGCAGTGACTGTGAAGGACAGGAGAAGGCTCAGGCTCCCCAGTGCAGTAGCCCATGGTGCCAGGAGTCTAAGCAGCTTCATTTTCACCACCGCAGCACCGGTCCAGCTCCACATGATGCTGCAACATGAGTAGGAACCTCCTTTTCCCCTAATAGCATCATGTTCTCAGGCAGAAAGGGCAAAAAGAAGCAGTTTCTGGACTCACCAGCTAATTTTAATACATCTGTTGCATTGCAGATGATGAAGCCAGGTAACATTATGTGCTGCAAGCATCTAATCTGTGCAGGCTTATGAAATCTGTTTATTTACACTCTGCATGCTCTTTGTATTTAACACAGAATTCTCAGTGCTGTGACATAAATCTTTGTTTTAAAATCAGCTGTCAAAGAAAAAGTCCAGTAAGAAGTGGACTGATCAGTATATTACGAGAGGCATCTGCATCTTGGTGCTTCCCAGAAGGTCTCCCCAGTTATCTGTTGCTTGGTGGAATGTCTAAGCACTGAGTTTTGTAATTCAAGTAATACATAAGGCAGCTCTTCTTAAAACATAAGAAGCTGAGAAGTGGCTCTACTGGTAGGCAAAATGTGTCAACCATGGCTTTCAAATATGTCTAAGTGTTGGGCTAAAGTCAGAAAGTCCACAGAAGATCGAATCATAATTCATATTTTGCATATATGGTCCAGTGATAGGAGATGATTTGGGATGCTTACAATTCAGGGTGCCCAACATGAAACATTTAAGGGACCTGGTGAGCATTAAGACATTTTTGAGAATTCAATTTTTTTAGGATGTCACAGGAAAGTGCCACAAATCCATTTTAATATTTTTTTTTTTTAATCCAGACAGCAGTGCTGGTTATTTGGTGATACCAAAGCACACAGTAATTCAGCACAACTGAGTTTTTCTCTCCCCTCAATCAATGTAATACAGCAACATCACTGACATACAAGATTAGCAAATTGCCACAGCATTCTTCTGAATTGTATTTTCATAAAAAATGAATCTTGTATAACAAGATCAGGATTTAAGCTCACTCCTGTGCAGACAGGCCACGTTCTCTGGTAGGATTCTCACCATGACTGTAATGCCACAGCGTTAGCCATAAAGGAGCAAAGATTTTGAAAGACAATAAACAGAGAGGGGTGAGCAAACCTGAAAATAAATTGCATGATAGAAACTTTTAAAACTCCATTAATTGAGATAATTTACCTATAACAAATATATACTTAATGGAAGTTATTTGTTGCTGATTTGCACAACACCTAAAGGAAGTGGTTATGAAAATCCAAGGTTTCTTCCATATTTTGCGTTGTTGCTGTTATGAGAATCCAGTGCTTAAAATCAAAGGTGCTGTATAAAAAAGTGTAATGAGATGTAGAAACAGGAATCTTGTAAATACTAATACAACCAAAATCATATAATTGACCATGTCATCAAGTCTCACTGGAGGCTCGAAAAAGCAATTGTATATGATTTGGTTATCACTAAACCTGTAAATCTATTCTTATAAACGCTACCATATGCTAGTATACATTAGTCATATCAAACTGTCACTAAATGTTTGAAGAAAGCTCTCAAACAATTAATAAAAAATAAAAAGTAACATTTTATTAACTTACAACTGTTTAGTTTACTCCTTAGATGGATGAGTTGGAGTTATTAATAAACTGAATTGATACTTATTGTGATGTAAATTTGAAAAAACAAAGCTTTGGCAAAATAGTTACCTTGTATTTCATGTCCTGTTAGCCTGAAGGTGTAACAGCATGGAAATCTGCTTTAGGAAGCCCAGAAAGTGAACTTTCTCCCATTACATGATGTCCAAATGCTTTGGTAGCTAACCTTTGTAGTGAGGGCTTAATCCTTGCCAATTCTCAGACACAGCAGCACTCACCAAG
Organism: Aquila spilogaster; assembly: GCA_024606505.1. NCBI lineage: Eukaryota > Metazoa > Chordata > Aves > Accipitriformes > Accipitridae > Aquila > Aquila spilogaster. The sequence goes on along the minus strand of JANHGO010000069.1, from coordinate 19,039,798 downwards.
TTTGGAGACACGGGCACTGGGCATAGATAAGAACCTGGGACAATACTTTGCTGGGGACATCAAATCACTGGCCACATGTGCCACTGCAGGGCATAAAGGCAAGACAGATAGCCATTGTCCCTCTGTTATCCCCTTTCAGAAAGATGGTAATATTACAGCTTTCTTCTGTGAAAATGACTGAGATGTCTCTCGTCAAATCTGTCTGAATCACACTTGCACTTCTTGTTTGATTGTTCCAGATTTAGTATATTCTAGGTCAAGGCTATTTCACTGCCACTATCTGAGCTGTCACCAAAATGAGTTATATCTTCAATTATAGAAACACATGGGATATCACACCTTTTGTTCATACTTGTTGTGGAAATGTTGTCAAGATTTAGTGCATTCTTACATGTTTCATTTCACCCTGAACTCCAGAAGAAAACTAGCATGCTTCATCATATAATAACAGCATTTTGCTGGATGGCTTGCTACTCCTTTGCTCTAGAACCAGCATCCCTGTTTCTCGGAGATATTTTTGTTAAAGAGTATTACAAACTGTTTTACTAGTTGTCAAGGATATATCCATACCTATCACAGCAACTCCTGCACATTCTTATTTCTCATTTGATGCTCGCATCTCCAGGACTCTCTATCACAGCCCTATTTCACTGCTCTCTGCCCAGCATTCGCACTCAGCGAGCTCCCACTTTCTGCCTTCAAATATTCTTGTCTGCTACTCCTCAGAGTCCCTCTGGTCTCCTCCTTCATGGCCCATTGCTGTCATACATGCTGTTCCCCTCTGGGCCGTTGTGTTATTCCTAATTCAGCCAGTAATTTGCACATTAGAATATATGTAGTAGGCATAGCAGACCATAGGATGTCTGCCACTGCTATACATCTTTTGCAGGAGGATGGAGAAGGGAAAAGCAGCAAAGACATCTCTAATTACTAACTTCCACTGGAAGTAATAATATACCAAGCAAATGTGTGAAATAATACATAGGCTTCTGTATTTTTTGAATGTGTGACAACCCACCAGGACATACATGAGGTCTGCAGTACTGGGCATTTCTTCCGTGCCTGGATTCAAGAATTGCTGATGCAGCTGGTTTTTATTTGCCATGGCAGTCTTGGTAACAATAACAACTTAAAAATTAACAACTTTGACATATCAGTTTCTGAATTACGCTGGGTTGGAGCAGAGGTAAGCATTCCCTTTTGAGCCATAGCCATATTTTGATCAAGACACTTTCAATATCGTGACTTGATTCATAAATAATTGATGTGGCTGTTACACCATTTTGCCTTTGATCTTTTCAGGATGAAACAGAATTCAACACATGCAGTGTCTTGACATGTAAACTAATAAAACTGAGGTATCAGCATAATACATATTGACACAAAGGCAGGGTTTGGCAGCATCACTGGTTTCACAGAGAAAACAGTTACTGTACTTTGGAAGTTTGAAATCATCGGTTGAAATGTCCTCAAATGACAACTGGTTTTACTCATAGGTGAGAGAATTCTTCTGGATAGAGTATCAGCAGGTATTTTTTTCTTTTAAATCTTCTCATGTTCTCTACCGAATAAAAACTTGGCTCCTACCTCTATTCTAGCTCAGCAATACTAACAACTCCCTCGCTCTCTCTCTTCAAGTCAGTCCTTTTTTGTACAAAACTAAAAATCACAGCCTCTCTCTCACACATCAGTCTTCGGAGACTATAAGTCATGCTGAGCTGAAAGGGTCTAAACCAGAGTTCTTAACCTGCCTGGACTCTCCCTCTCTTTCTTGACTTTCTGTGGGCAACATCTCCGTTCTGATGGTCACTTGTAGCCCAAGCACCATCATGGATCTCTTTATTCTCAAATGATGTCTCTATTCAGAACAGGACTTTTGCACATATAGCTCATGACCACACACACATCTCCTCATGTTTTAACAGGAAATGTTGCCTGCATCTCTGATCAGCTCATGGTCTCAACCAACATTGTCCTTCCAATCAACACCACCCACATTTAAAAACGTTTTTATACATCTCCTTAAATACCAGCAGAGCTATCTCTTTCCAATTCCTTCCTTAACACTGCCTTTTGTTACAATATATACCAAGGAAAAGAGAAAAAAATGGCAATAATTAGGCTTCCGCTATGCTATGATTATGGCTTATTCTGGTGATCAGCGTGATCCATCTCCAGTCTGTCTGTCTCCAGTCTTTTGGACTGCAACCTCACACATATGCATAGGAACAGAATATATAGGTCATAGTTATGAAGTATGTGATCATACCTTGGAATGAAATAATATTATACAAAGATCCTGGGGGATAGTGGGGGAGAGTCATCAAAACTAGCCTGTTGATTGTGAACTTCTCACATGAAGCTGTAAATTAAGGGGCCAACAACTGCTGGACATACAGATGGGGAACACCAAACAGAAGCTTGAAGGTGGAATATGATGCTCAGTATATGATATCAGTGAAATACTGCATGTGGTTTCAGAACCGATTTTTAAATACTCAGGTTTAACTATTAAAAGAATAACGAGCAAGAATATTGCTTGCATATCACAAGCACAGGGTATACCTGACTATGACACCATACTAGTAAGTAACAAGAAGAAAAAACATTTCTAAGTGTAGCAATTCTCAAAGGCAGCACAGATTTTTCTTTAGATAAAAGCTGAGTATAGGTTGTGTAGGTTAAGTGCTAGAACGCTTTGAGAAAAACTATGGTGGTTATAAATATTGACAAAGTAGCTGAAAGACATGAAGAAGAAAGAGGTCAGTCCTACATGGTCATTTATTGCTACCCAAAGGGTACTGTAAGGAAAAAAATCTGTATCTGCCAAGGTTTGTACAGCTTTTCTCCCCAAATCATGTATTATTTATCATAGTTGAAAGAAACCACAACATGCTGGTGATAAATGCAATGAAAGATCTACTACCTAAAACTACCTTGCATTCCTTTGCTCATCATTCACCAGACACCTTTTTATTAATAGAGTAAATTAGAAATGGAAGATTATTACATTATCACTGTTAGTCTTACTGGTTAATTGCTTTCATTTTACAAGCAAATTATTTCAGCTCAGTACAAACAGCAAATCAATTTTTTTGCTTACTGTCATTAGAACTAATCAATAATGAATTAGGATTATTAAAAATTATTAGCACAGAATTTTTCTCCTCTGCACTTATTTAAATGCCAAATTTATTTTGCTGAGAGGCTGGCATAAGACTGAGACAGCTGCATGGCCATGGAAAATAAGCTGAAGAAAAAGTTCAAGCTGAGAAGTAGATAGGATTTCTTATTAGTCTCAGTAAGCAGTCTATCTGCCCAGGGTGAAATTTAGCTGCTTTTTTACTTTTATAGATTAAAATTGTGATATTAAAGTTTAGTCCACAATGTGATGACTCCGTTGCAGCTTCCTCTTACAGCCTTGATATTTAGTTGATTTTCTATTTAAAGATTACATTCATTTTCAATTCTACATTGACAAAAATGCATTGGGATCTATCTCTCATAATTTACTGGAAGCTAGCAAAAAAACCCCACAGAAATGAAGTCGAGCATGATATTGCTGTGACTATGAAACAGCAACTGACTCAACCACTTTTAAAAGAATACCAAGCCCGGATAAAAGAAAACCAGCTCACAATGAATGTTTCAGCAGCTATATGCCCAATTCAAGGAAAGGAAAACTCTCCCAACAGATTATGCTCCCTGGGAATGTGAAACCTGCATCACAGATGATGTCATGGGAGAAAAAAAACACTTAAAGTTTCTAGGACGTCATGTCCCAGCACAGAAGACTCTGTAACTGCAGTAAAGCTGTAAGCCAAGGCTGTCAGCACACTCTGTTTAGGGTACCTCAGGATATGGGCAAAGATAAATGCAGTGTGAGTTACTTTTTTAATATAAGTGAAAACAACTTCAGGTTTACTTTAATTTACTAGTATCTAGAAAGCTCCTGTATAAGCCTACAATTGAGGAAATGGGGTTGAAGTAGAATTAATGACGGAATTAATGAAGGTGTTAAGGGGTCTCTAACGAAGTGTCTGTGTAAACTGTCCATGGTGGTACCCCTGTTAAAACCACACAATTCAGTCAATGTGGCTGTGCAGCCCTTACCTTGCCCCAGCACAGCTACTTGTATCTGGATTGGAGTAGTAATGACCAGATGCCATGGTTTTGGTTCAGATGACCCATGAGAAATTGGGATTACAGATTTTGCATATCAGAAATGCATACAGAGTAACATCAGTCATTAGCTACTCTCCCAGTCTGGACCTGCATGTTTAGTTTTGGTTAATTTCTTGTTAATCGAGGTGCCTTACCCTGCTGTCAGTGCACTTAATAGACACATCTATAGCTTACAACCTGTCTTTGTACGTAACACACCACTCTGGCATTTTTCCTGTTCCAGGAAACAGTGATGTGAGCTCCACTGCATCACATTGACTGGTTGCACCTTGCACATATATATGGCTACATCAAGCATATCCTCACATGATACTCAGATTCCATGTCTCTCTTGTGGTTCAGCTTTCACACGTTACATTTCTAGCAACTTCAGGCATTAAAACAATGTGGGAAGCTATCTTAACCAATTGTGAATGGATGATTTTCCTTTACAATGATGTGATACCTTGTCAATATTTCCACTACCAGATTAGGAGAACACGCATGGAGTCATGTTGACTATGTTTAGAGAAACTTGGCAAATATTGCTGCATTTCACAGGAGAAACTTTGCAAGCCCCATCAGTGAGCTATATAGACCAGAAAGGCTTGGAGATGCTGGTTACCACCCTAACTTCTGACACAGAGCAAAAGGTATTGCAGCATTGTGAGAGGCAAACATCTCCAAACATGGCAATCTGTTCAGATGCAGTTTTGCTTTGAAGTTTCGCTAGTGCATGATGGGGTACAAACTCAAAGTGGAATGTTTCCTTCGGCTGGGCCATTCCTGCTTATTTTCAATAAACTTCTACATAGCTAGTACCATAGATACAGAAATTCTCCTATATATTTGAAATTGGCAAGTGGATACAAAAATGAAGTTGGCAAGAATGTCTGGACTGACGGAGACACTCATGCATGTATGCAACACAAAACATGATCATAAGGCGAGCTGTATTAGGAAAATGTATTGCCTATCTGTGACACCAAACTGCTGAGCAATGTGTCTTCACCTCTCATTTCACTGATGGGCATATCACTAAGTGCTTTAGTACAGATTTTGGAGCACTGATTTTCCCTGGGTAGCTGCATACTATGATATTTTAGGAAATAAGAAAAGTAAGGCATTACAAATAATGTCATGAAATGGAACATCCCTTTAATTTACGACTTGTTAATGTGCACATGCATGCTTAGTCTTTTGAAACTCTGCAATGAAAATTATAACAAAACAGAATTGGGGAAATAAGAAAGCACGAAGACTCACCTCCATCTTCACAGGTTAGCTGAGACAAATATTTCCTTTTTTGAGCTACAGATACTGTATTTAGGTAGCCAAATTGCTGGTTAGTGGCAGACACAGAAGAGCAGTCTTTTCACGTAAAAGTGACTGCATTTTTTTCAGTGCTTTTCCTCTGAGTCTGTCACTACCCTGTGAAAAACCAAACAGCATTATTTGAAAATTCCACCCAGTCCCGACCCTATCCAGGCTCCTGCAGGGACAAGAAAGTTGTTGGGGTTTTTCAGCCTGGAGAAGAGAAGGATCCGACAAGACCTTATTACAGCCTTCCAGCACTTAAAGGGAGCTTATAAGAAAGATGGGGACAGACTTTTTAGTAGGGTCTGTAGCGATAGGATAAGGGGTATTGGTTTTAAACCAAAAAATGGTAGATTCAGACTAGATATAAAGAAGACATTTTTTACAATGAGGGTGGTGAAACACTGGAACAAGTTGCCTGGAGAGGTGGTAGATGCCCCATCCCTGGAAACATTCAAGGTCAGGTTGGACGGGGCTTTGAGCAACCTGATGTAGTTGAAGATGTCCCTGCTGATTGCAGTGGGGTTGGACTAGATGACCTTTAAAGGTCCCTTCTAACCCAAACCATTCTATGATTCTATGATTCTGTGATAAGAAACAGTTTTCAGTTTGATTCCAGCATAAAATAGTTTTGCATATTGAAGTATGTAAATAAAACCTTGATTCACCTGAGAATAAATATTATGAACATAAGATTTTTCTAACACATAACTAGAGAAATACGTAGATGCTTGCTGGTGATTTGCTTAAATTTTGCATGCCATAAATATCTGCTTTTTACTGAATTCTGAAAGAGGATTGATAAGTCACTAACACATCAGATGCAGTCTCACAAACAAAAGTTCATTTTTCTGAAGTGCACACACAAATGCCAGTTATGGAAAGTCATTAAGTCCAAACTCAGATGCCTACTTAATTTAGTCTACGTGCAGGCATTTAGGCAAGTAAACCAAGAATATCCAGGTAGAACTAACTTCAGCTAGAAGTGGTGTCACTTTGGTATGACTTTCACAATCTGAATATATAATGATAAATAAAAGGTTTTGGTTACATACGTGTAGTGACATCCATCTCCATTGGTCCTCTCGGTTTATAAAGAGTGTAATGTAACTTATAAAAACTCAGCAATTTTTTATGCAAAAATGATATGCTCTTGGTAAAGCATTGTCTGTACCGACATTACTGCAAGCTGCTACATACCTTCTTAAAGAAATACACATTCTACTTAATTGAAGAGGTTGGCGCTAGTACATCATTTTCCCAGAAAAATAAATTGGAAAATAAACAGTGTCTAGAATTAATAGAAATGTAACTAAAAATTAAACTATCTCCAGTATGCGTTGCTGTTGTTTATTGGAAGTTTGAGGAAAAATATTTTTTTTTTCTCCTTCACCTTTAACAGATTGCTCCACTTGGGGCCTAAATTCTAAGCAAACTCGTATGATACTATGCAGCATACTGAGCAACCAGCTGAAATTTTAGCAGTATTTGGCTATGATGATATATTTATCAAATCTCATTTGGAGATCTGAAAATCTAGATGGTTCATCATATATTTCTGTCTGCAAAATCCTCTGCATTAGATACTATGGGAGTATTTCATATATAGAATTACTGTTTTTCATAATAATGAGTTATAAATGAGAGCTTAATTACTACTAATTGCTTGAAAATCCACTGTCGGTGATTATAATCACTAACGATTAGATTGTTAAACATTCATCTTTGTCTATCTTTAGCAAACTTAGTGAGAAATTATGGATCAGATCCTCAGTTTCTGATTCTACTGCTAAGTGCCAGTGGAAGAGAACCTCTGCTCACCACTGGTGTTACCCCCTGGCACTGACACGGGTTGAGTGGGAGACAGCAAAAGATGTGAAGGGAATATAGTGCATTCCTGCAATCCACAGCCCACAGAATTGTCCGCAAGGACTATTTATCCTGGTGTAACTGAATATTTTAGACTAAATCTCCTATTACAAAGCCTAACTACCCTTGATCTTCCTTGTTTCAGTATCAGGAGAAAGAGGGGCTGATACCCTGAAGGCACCTAGTAACTTTTGCAGTTACAAGTGCAACGTGGGCTCGCACATCGATTTATCTACCTCTGTATGATTTCAACTGACATTAAGTAATAACTGTTAGGTTTCTGGTGGGCATTGAAAATGTGTTCAGACTGCTTTGTTAGGCACTTCAGCACCTTTGTACAGCTGGTGCCTACAGCTACTTTCCCCAGAATGGCCAGCAGCAGAGTAGGTGTACTTCAGACTGACCGAAGTTATCTGGTCCAACATACTTTTGCCCTTCAAATGTTCTTTTAGTATGTGTTTAATTATGCATTTTTTACATAACACACTTGCAAAACGATACCAATTGGAATGACAGGTTTCCATCTGGATAAACATTAAGGAGTTTGCTTTTATTAGTGTATTTTACTGAAGTTTGTGTTCCTCTATTGCAGTATTGTACTTAAAGTATTTATTTGCTCTTTTACAACATTGTCCTTTAGTTTAAGCAGCTCTCTGCCCCAGTTTGGTGTCTATACTTCAACAAGGCTCAGATCCCACCCTTATTTAGGATGTGTCAGAAAGCCATTAGCAGATAAAGCTGGAACCTTTTTAAAAGTTATTGCAGGTATCTTTTCTCTTTCATTAAGGTTGGTTCCTCTACCACAGTGTGCACAATGAACCACTTGTGATCTCTTCGTCCACTTTGAAGAAAAATCACCCAGTTTATATTTTAAATAATTTCTGCCTGGGAATTTAAGTTAAATGGATGACTTGTGTAGAGGAAGATGATGACACTATCCTTTCCACTGCCTCGGCCAAGAGAGCTGTATCATCCAACAAGGCAGGAAATGTAGTTGCAGTAATTTCTTAAACAACCTCAGTGATGCTTTGAAGAGAACATCTTTCCAGAGCAATAATTTCTTATCTTTTTGCTCTTCATCAGAGCCCTTTTCTGCACCTCTGTCAGCTTGAATTGACTTTTTTGAATAGGAAGAGACTGCTAAGTAATAATCCAGATCCAGTCTCAATAGCATCCTGCATAATGGCATCTCTGGTAAAATGTATCTTGGAAAGACTGAGGAATAAAAAATGAAATACTGCACATATTCTATATACATAATTCTCTCCCTATAGCTCTACATAGAATATGTATATGTTTTATACACAGTTCTATGTATATATGTATATATAGAATTACATATATAAAGAACCTAATGCTGTAATTCATTTAAGCACATGTTTGTAAATTTACAGAATGAGGAATCCCAGTGATTTGAATGAAATCAGTGTATATTCTATAATTAACAATTTTTGCTGAAATGGAGCTATGGATAAAAAAACTTAAGTGAAAATTGATCACTACTTGTACTGAAAATCTGTTTGATAAACAAAAAAGTATTAATATAAAATATTTGACCATGAACACAATGAGAAAAAATTCTCTCCTGCTGTTATACACAAGTTGCAAAACTCAGTTTATTATTTGCATTCTCATTTTGAATATATTTTATATTGTAAGCAACTAATAGTCAGAATAAGATAAAAAGACATGTGAAAGCTTAGTATAAATTAAGAAAACATTTAAAGCTGTGCAGAAATGTATATTCAGTAACAGTATCAATGAAAAATGTGGTCAATGTGAGATTTAAAGTGAAACAAAATTATTATGCTACAGATAACCAGCTAGATACTTAGGCATGAATCCTACCTCTAGCAACTGCTACTTAAGAGTTTCGACCTCTTGAATGAAAATTAAAAATCACACTTACTAAATTTAAGCAGTTTTACTGGCAAGTAGAGACTTCCTGTAGGAATATATGGACACTGATAGGCCTGAGAAACTGGACAGAACTGTTCAACAGTCTTCTGTAATAGTTATTCATCTGTGCAAACAAGAATCCAGGATTCTGTATTACTTTCTTCAGGTCAGTCCTGCAGAAACATAGCATTATAGTCCCATCATTTCAATCAATACAGATATTCTTAGTATTTTAAAATTATTAAAACTCTACAGATACATGTTTTCATTATTTAACTCATGATAATAATCATGCCACTTGGGATTAATAAAAAGCATTATTACTGGGTATTTTGTTTGAATTTCAGACTAGAGGCTAAATGAGATGGTAGTGGTCGTGCCACTCAATAAGCAGGCTTTTGGAAGTGAGGCTGCAACTACTGAAGTAACCATTCTTTTGGTTTGGTTTAATTTCGGCAGGACTGTTTCCCTGAGCTAGCTCTCTGCATAACCACCCAAATCCTAGGCCCAGGAAATGAGTGGAAGTGGAGGTGGAACAGCGAGAGTGAGACTCTCCTCTTTGAGGCAATATGGATTTATGTTGTGCTGAAATGACCCCAGGAGTGACTGCAGCCTGAACCATCAATGCTCCTAGAGAATCAGGAGATAGCCGCAGTGTCAGCAAGCACTGAAGTAAAACTACTTGTTTAAAGACTGATCCCTCATTTTAGGATTCTTGATCAATTCAAAGCCAAATTTAAGATTTGTTCAGATGCAAATTCTGAACATCACTAAGAACTGCTTCTGAAGTATTTTATTTCAGCTCCCACAGACTATACAAATGTGGACTTTCTGAGACTCCTTGCAGTTACTACATTTGTTTTTTTCTGAAACATGGCTTATCTGTATGCAGAGGAATCAGCCCCAGCAGATTTCATGGTTTCAAGAGCTAGAAAAAAGTATTTCATTCTGTTGGGAAGCATGTGCCTCGATACGATGCTTTAAAACTTACCTATTAATTCAAGTTAAAATTTTTTTAACAAGCAAAGAAGTGGACTGAATTAGTAATATTACAGTTTTTGCCCACACATATGCAAACCCAGTAACATTAAAAATAATAATTATATAAATATTATACATAATATTATTATTATGCTTTGGCAAAACTGTAATAAATAACAGACCATTTTAAAAACATGAGTGTACGCAAATTGGTGTATATATAACCATAAATCAGAACCAGTTGCATCTTTTTCTGCTTCTCTTTTCCTAATTCCGTTCAGTATGGGTTTGGTCCATTAATTTACAATATATTTGTAGATCTGAAATTCTGTTCAGGCCAAGATATGATGATTGTGCATGCACACATATATATACAAAAAACCTGTCTGTTAAAAATTAATCATGCTTGATTCACACAGGATTTATTCACTTATTTAACATTTCACCCAGCTCAGACTGCGGAGGGAGAATATCGCTTTAGCTTTCATAACGCTGCATGCAGTTGTCGTATTTATCCCGTTAATACAATGTGCGATGTTTATGCATAATACAACTTGAACTGTAATCTGAATGTATTACTGTGTGCTTTTAGAGAGCACTGTCTGCAAAGCTTGACTGGAGCAGGGACTCCACAGCCATTCCTTTAAGCTGTGTTCTCTATTAACATAAATGAGTTACACGTACAATTTCACGTCAATTTTCTTTTAACATGTTTTCCAGTTGTGAAGAGAGGATGGATGCAACGCCTCCAGACCCCGCCTGTGACTGATGCCCTTGTCCCCTCAGAGGATGCGCCTTGAAGCTGACCCTCATCCCTACGCATCCTACCAGAGACACCAGACGCCATGGGCTCGTCTGCGCGCCTGTAAGGGAGGTGGCTACAGTTACACTAACAAATACCACAACAACCACATACGCACCCACGACTTCCTTCGGACTCTACGCCCCAGGCCTAGGCCTGAGCCCTTGAGACCAGCAGCACCGCTCTCCGCCCCGGTGACACAGCGTTCCCTACGTTAACCTCAACATCCTCCTCTCCCTACGGGAACTGCTGCCAAGCGGCTTCAAACACAGGGCTACAAAGACACCTACGTCCAGGGACGTGCGTAATACGCGGCTCTCCCTGCGGGATGAGGCACTGCCTCAGCCCGCCGCGGAACGGGCGGCGACCTCCCCTCACAACCGCACCACCTCGCCCGCCCTTTCCCGCGCCGCCAGACTCAGGCCAGGGACAGCCAGCTTCACGTCGCTACGGCGCATGCGTGCGGGCTCCGCACCTGCGCTGTGTCCGGGGAAGGCGGGGGCTGGCTGGTGGTGTGCGCATGTGCAGAAGGCGGCCGCGGGAGCTGGCGCCCGGGCGGCGTGGGTGCGGGAAGCTGGGGTGAGTCGCCAGGTGGAGCGAAGCGGAGCGGGGCGGCGGGGCTCCTTCGGCTCCGTCCGGCCCGGCCCGGCCCGGGTAGGGGGGTGGCCGGCCGGCCGGTTTCTGGCGCTTGGGCGCGGGGAGAGGAGGGGAGTGAGGTGAAGGGGCTGCTCCTCTGCGTGCCGGTTGGGAACGGTGGGGTGGGGGCGCCGGGGTCCGTGCCTGCCGGCGTTAGAGCTGCCCCCTGGGCCGAGCCCCGCCCTCAGCCTCACGGGCGCGCGGCGGAAGGAGCCCTGAGCCCGGGCTTCGTGGAGCGGGGCCGCGCCGTGGGGGCCGGGGGCCGTCACTCCCTCCCCCTCCGCCAGGGCACGCCTGTGCCGGCGGCGGCCTGGCGGGGCGAGGGGGCTTGTGGGGCCTGAGGGAAAGCAGAACCGTGCGAGTCTCTTGAGTTCTGTCAACTTCCGTGCTGAAGTGTAGAAAGACATGCCAAGTGCAGGTATTTTAGGACCAATGAACTGAGGGAAGTGCTGCTAAATCATCCAATCCAGCCGTGGAATCTAACTTCTTGGGCTTTTGGTATCCTTACCTGGACTCAGCTAGAAAGTAGGTGCTTTTTGTCCTTCCTGATCTGGCTGGAGTGACACGTACAAACTCCGTGCAACCTTCCCCGGTCAGGAACATTCTAAATTCAGTCTTTGGCTGATGCTGGTCCTTGTGTCAGCATTGTCATTTAATCTAAACGAACTGTTTTGTGAACATGTTGCTCTAAACATCCTTTCTCTTGTGAACTTTAGGATGGGATCCTGTTGAAGGTGAAAACACCTACATATAGTCAGTAGAGATGTAGGTTTTTATCCAGTGACTTAAATGTGTGTGGTGTAAGCTGACATGTGCTAGGGTGTTTGAGAAGCAGATAGGGCTGGCAGATACAATGTGATCAACAGGCGATTCATGGTTTTCTGGAGTGCAGCTGGGCATCAGGGTGGAGAAGCTGAAGTACCTTACGGCTTCAGATATGTTTAGGACACTGAGTCAAGCCCTGTTCCCATGTAGTCAATGGAGCAAGAGAGCTGTCTTTTTTCCTTAAAGCCACACAAAGTTTTCAGCCTTTTTTAAAACTCTTTCCCGCCTTGTTTGTCCTCTGTTTTGGAGCCTACTGTCTAATTTTTTTTCTTTTCATCCTTCATAGTTACTCCTAGCTCATTTTTCAAGAGCAACCTTAATCAAGCTATTCAATTTTTTGTATCTCCATGCCATTTTGAATAGATATGTGAATAGATACAGTGGACAGGTGGGCAGACTCTTATAATGGGCCAAGGCTATTTGTATGGTTGTCTATATGGGAAATAATTTGCCTGATACATACAATTTGGTTTTTTGATAGCTGCATTACTTTGATTTCTGATACTTATTATGTGATTGACTTGTTTATTTTTCAGGTTGCTTCAGACTTAGAATTTCTTGGTATCTAACTGTAGTCCTGGTTAGGTGTGATATGATTACTTACAAGTATGTGTAATTTGAAGTGCTGAATTTCATTATACTGGCATTACTTCTGTTGTCAGGGTTATCCGTTTTTCCTCATTAATTCCACTTGTTTTTCTGTTGATGATTCTATAGTCCCAATTTTACTTCAGAAAACACTGAAGGCGAAGTGTAAAAATAATAGGAAAAAAATCTTTCCTCAAATGTATTTATGGAAATACTTAATAGAGATTGGTACCAAAACGATCTCTATTAAGTATTTCCATAAATACACTTGTATTTATGAAACTCCTTGTAGCCCAACAGCTCCCCTGTCAGTGCAACCCAATACTGCTTTTTTTTCTTCAGAACAGTTTGTTTTCCATTTCTCATGCTATTTCTGATTTCCTTCTGCTAAACTAATCTTTTCTCATGTGGCATTGTACTTATGCCCAGCGTAACATATTTGGCTGTAAATACTTATATTTAAATGTGTTTGGAGTACTTTGTTTATTATCTTTGTCTTGATAACTTACAGACATATCTATTTGCTGATGAGATATCTTTTTTTGCACTACCTAAATTTCCAAACTTTCTTTTTGGGTGTCAAGTTATGTTACATTTCACAAAGTCAGAATCCAGCTCTTGAGGTTACTTAAGTTCTCTCTCTGCATGTTGTCCTTATCACTACAGACAAATGTACCATGTTTCCAGCAGTTTTAGAAGCTGCAGACAAAGTGGTGTCTTTGACTGAGGTGTTTTTCCATATGCTGTCACTAAAATCCAGCCTTTCCAGTGTTTGGACAATCAAGACCCTCAGTCTTCTTTGACTGGTCCTTGTCTAAAAGGTAGACTGTAACTAATATTACAGCTTTATCTAACTGGTTTGGGCTCCTACTATTTTTAAGGAGTGTTTACCATCAGCTGGGTTTTCTTCATGTGCCTCTGCTCCTTTTAAGGTGGGGTAAGTGTTCCTGTTGACATCTGAAGAGCTATTATTTTGTCATCCTCATCTTTCCCTATGCCCTACCTCTTCTCTGTTACTTGTAAATCCAGGTTTATTGGTTGTCCAGGTAGGTGATCATTTGTGACTAATCTACTTTCCTCATTGTATTCCCTTGCTACTTTTAAATGTATATAAAACCAGAACTAAGTATATATTTCTCCAGTTAACTGAACTATGACAATTCTTTGTTATGTTGATTTGCTTATACCCTGTATGCCTTGCCCTTTTTATTTGATTTTTTTGGATTCTGTCTGGTGTGAAAATGTCTGTACAATGCCTTACATAGTAAAGTTTGATTTTGATGAAGTCTCTTAGGTCTGTCATAATTATACCATTATGCTGAGCTAGAATGTCTGTTTAGATTTTTTTGTCAACTCCTGTTCATTTTCCTCCTTTATGTATGTGACAACAAATGATAATTAAAACATTTTATTTTCCAGATCACTTTATTTCTTGTCTTTACGCCTCAAATGGGATGTGCATGTTTAGGTGACTAACTACAGGAACATCAAAATGCCTAACCTTGAACATCCAGCTTACCCAGCAGCTACACTGCTTCATTTGGAAAGTTTGGTGCCTTGTCGAGAATCCCAAGTGTCCATGTTGCTGTCAATATTTGGAGAGGTAGTGCTTTTTATATTTTACGTTTGAATAGAACAAAGACGTTCTGCTGTCTCAGAGGGGAGAGTAGAAATTTAAGGGCATTTTTGTGATGTCATTATGAACATACTTTGGTTGTGTCTTTGTTGTTTGGTGGTGGTTTTTTTTGTTGTTGTTGTTGGGGTTTTTTTGTTACCTGTCTTTAACATTAGCGTTTGGCTGATAGATTCTAGCAAGTTTGAAGGTTGAAAGCTGTTTTGCAGCTGGAAGGACCCAAACAAGCTTACAGCTATTTGTGCCTTGCTGTCTCTGAAGCCTGGTTTCTCCATGACTCTCTTCCATCTTTGCCAGTTAGTATCAGGAAGTAAGTCTGTCGTCTTCCCTGGTCTAAAGTTCTGGGGTATTTTTTTTTCAGTGGCAGTGTAGAAATTCTGTTTGGTTTTAACCTGTTAATCTGATACCTGCATGCCTGAATTCCAAGTATGTGAAATTGGTCTGATTCTTAGTTCTGTTGCTGGCCATGAGATTTGGAAATCACTGGCTTGTTAATTGATTCTGTTACTGCTTGGCAAAGCTGTGGTAAAAAGTAATGGAGGTTTTTACCTGCAAACTTAAAAGCAGTTGATATATCCATTTACATTCAATTAACAAAATGGAAATTAGTATCTGTTTCTGGTTCTGCCTTTAATTATAGATAATAATAATTACATCAAATTACAGCATTTAAGTTTTATGTATTTATTACAAGCATAGTGGCAACAAGTCATCTTAAAAAAAATAGATACTTAAAATCTTGTTAAATATGCAGGTTGGAGTATCTGCATATCTTGCACAAGAGTGCCTTCATCTTGGATTAATTGAATATAATTGTTTTTCATAAAAAGTGTTTGTCAAATTTATTTTTGTATGCATTTTTTAAGTCAGTGTACAAGATTCTTAGAAATGAGAAAAACAAAAATAAATACCTGTTCAGAATGAAATAAAAAGAACAAGTTAATTATTCTCACTACATCTTAAAAAAAGTAATCCATGAAATATACAGTGTCAGTACCATTAAATAAGTAGAGGTATTCTATCAAATACTGCTTTGTGAGAGAAGAGCGAGCTCCTTTACCATCTCCTCCACCAAACCATGTAATTCTTTTCTATTTGGTGCTAATGGAAGGAAAAACAGTTTGTAGTGTTTGTAGAAGTTAGGACAATGTAAAGCTTGCAATTTGTGGTGCCAAGATTTTGTTTCAGTTAGTTAACTAATTTGAATTAAGAACCCACAGTTTTTCTCTCTTGGTGTGTGGTTTTTCGTTTGTTTTGGCTTGGTTTTTTTTGTTTGTTTGTTTGTTTTGTTTTTCCCATGAAAAATGTATCCTCATGTTATAGCAGTTTCACTGGTAGCTTTGTGATACTTGATTCTTGGGACTTATCCTCCCAGCATTTCAGTGAAGATGAAACATAAAACTTGATGACATTGATTCCATAATAATTGGTGTATTTTATATTTAATGCCTCAATTGAAAAGATAACTTTTCTTTTGGAGGGGAACTTAATTGGTAAATCATTTATCTGTTGAATGAAAAAGAAGAATTGAAACAGCAACAACTTTTTTTTCCCTTCCCTCCACCCAGCGTCAGCAGTTTACTTTTCCATCCATCTTTATCTATGGACATACATCTAGTGGAAAGACCTATGTGATGCAAACTCTTCTAAACACCTTAGAGGTAAGAATGTTCACAACGGATATTGAATTTAGAATTTATCTGTAACAGATGGTCCTCAAACTAGCTTCTACTTTGTCAAAATGGTGTGTTTCCTCAGCCATTTCTGCCTTTTAGACTCTTTTTCTGCAGTTACAGTGTGATGAACGCATCACTCTTCTCACTTGTGCACTTAGGATAAAATGAAGTCATACATAGTGAGATATAATAGAAAACATAATAACTTTTCTAAGAAAGTTTAAAAGAAAAAAGGGAGCCAAATTTTGTTCAGCTCTCTAAAAGGGACTTAACCTGAAATAGCTCCAGTGACAAGTAAGTGCTCTTATGATGACTCCAGTTCATTTACACTATACCTTTTCTGAATCTTCTTGTTATTCTCCTTTAAATTAATTTTACTTGTATATGAAGAATAAGAAGAGTTTGCAGTCATAGAATTTTGTTTTATTTGTTTTGTATTAACAAACTCATTTTAATTATATTCAGTTGGATGTGTGTGATCTATTTAAATGTCAGCCTAAGAGCTTAAACTTAGCAAAATTGTTAAAAGCATTCAAAGCAAACATAAAAGCTACATGTTTGCTGGGGAAAAAAAAAAAAAAAGTGAGTCTGAAATGGTGAAAATCACTGGCTGAATACCAGGCAACTGCCATTCTTTCTGATACCAATAGTTGTTTTTGCAGTCTCGAGATGAATTCATTGCAGCAAATTTGGTTAGTTCCAATCAGCCCTCTTGTAGAAGCAGGAAAATCTGTCTTTTGCTTTGAAAAAGAAACAATGCAGGAGTTCTAAAATGTTGGAGCAATGTTGCATAGGAACAACTGATTTAATTCCTGAACACTAAATGATTATTCTTTTGCTTAATGAATCAGCTCTAAATGGGAAAAAGTGTATTGATAGCCCTTTTTAGTATTATATTTTCAGAACCTGTTTCAAAACACATATTTTGTGCACTTTAATTTATTCTACATCCTCCAAACACAGCTTGATATGCATCATAAGTTAAAAACCCCAAGAAACAGGATGCCATTCACAGTTTCTAATGTAATAAAATTAATTCTTCAGGTGTGTTTGTGTTTACTAAGCTTGGCATTGCCAGGTCTTTTGCTCGTGGGATGGATCTTATTCTCCCATGCCAGTACTGTTGCTGTTTCCTCCTGTATGAGTGTCACTTTCACAAATGTTAGGACTGTATGTTATTTTTCAGCTTTGCCATCTAACATAAACTTCCTTTGGATTCCTGCTCTTAGAAAACAGCGTAGGAGTAAGTAAGAAGTAGGCCAAGGAGGGCTGATAAGACAGATGTTGTTGGAATAAGTGAAGTGGAAACTACTGAGAATTCATTGTACAGTTTTGAATTTGGAGCCTTACATTCCTAGGAAGGTGGGACTACGAACTTGTCTTCCCCTCAATTGTTAAGGAAAAAAACCCACTTTAATGCTGTCCACTGGGAGATGACTTATATCCTTGAATACTGGAGTTGCTGTATGTTACTAAACTGAAGTAGGAACTTTGTCAGGAATGGACTTATTTCAATTGCAATGACTGCAGGCAGAGAAACCTACTCTTTAAGCATCATGTGAGAATCTGAACTACATAGAAGTAGTGGGTCATTGTGGCTGAATGCATGTTTCTTACAAAAAAAGTTATCTTGAGGAATGATGTAGAGAGGTATCGCCTTAAGTTCTTTTCAGTCCCTCTCTGGTCAGTGCTGGCGGAAGGCTTTTAAGTACTAGGTCCTTGCCACTTTTGTGACCCTTCTTTTTCTGTTAGCAAATGTGTATATTCATGCTAGTTTTATTCCTTGTTCTAATTTTTCCCCAAACAGGTTTTAAAGTCCTCCTAAGTTGAAGGGTGTCATCACAGCAATTTCCATCTAAACTTCTTGGTGCCTGTTTTTTTTGTCAGTCATGTACTTCACACCAGTGACAGGTGCCTGCTTCATGCCTAAACCATAAATTTCCACTTGTGTGTTCTCATAGCCCTGATACTTTAGGCTTGTCCAGAGTGCACTTATGGAATGGTTTTTATGCAGAACACAGTGATCTGTTCATTAAAAATTCTGCAGAGGGAGGAAGGTGGAAGACAGTGGTCATGATCCTCTTTCATGCAGTAGCCTTTTGTGCAGTGCTCCTAACAGTGTGCCACCCACTTGTGACATATACAAAGATGTGGCCAGACCCTGGAAAGGAATAAGATTTAAGCAGCAACTCTTTCTACAGAACTTCCTGTTGCCAAGTATAAGTGTCTCCTACATAATGTGGTGTTGTGAATCACATCTGAGGCACCCAGCTTTCCTTCTGCTATGGAGGTGCAGCACTTTGAATAGGTGCTTTTGGAGACGTAGCCCCTTTCTTTTAGTAGTGTTCAAAATCATAAGAAAGCTTTTTATTACACAGTTTGAGTGGTTTGCTAGCATATACCCATGCTTTCCCACATCTGCTGAATCATATGCCATATATTGTATTTTAAGTAGAAAGACTGGAATGAAGTACTCTGTATTTTTTTTTTGTTATATACGCACGCACACACACACATATTCCTGTATCCGAAGTTTAATTTTGCAAGTAATGCATATGTATCCCAATGACTAATGTTTTCCAGAGGTTTTAATGTTCAGTGTAAAAAAGAGCATATGCCTTACCAGAGAGTATGGAGCTATGCAAATAATCTATTTCTTAAAAACAGACTTGCTAGAAAATTACCTTTTTTGCCTTATGTAGGTTTGAATACTGGTACTATTTTGTAGTCTATAGTCTTCTATTTATAGACAAATGACCATAATTTTTCAATATTACTAAATTGGTACTTAAAAGTACATTTTATAGATTGTCATAAAATGTATCTCATACTCTGCTTTTTTCACATGGTCTTTGCTCTGAAAGGATCCAGTTTTCTAAAAATGTTCTGCACAAGCAGGCTGGTTACACGTGCCTGATATAGAAGCTTACACTTTATCATTTGTATGCAGTGAATGCCAAAAACATTCAGAGTATTTTGGGGAGTGTGCTTCTAGATTACTTTCTTTGTAATGTAAGTTTGAGAAGTTCATGTTATCCAGACGCTGTAATTTGTAATGGACTACTTTATGATAGTGTAATGTGTTACAATTGTCTAGCTTTTCTTTGATTTAAATGCTATTTAGTTTTCATTTTGTGTATTGCTCACACATTTTAAACATAGAAGGTGCACTGTATGTTTCATATGAGGCTTCATCAGATCTCTCTTCACTTTGTGGTATATAATATTTTGACTAGGTACATAAGTAATCATGCTTTTTTGGCAAGGTTTTTTGGTTTATGCTCTATATTCTGTTGGCAGGGTGTGGTTTCGTTCACTGTCTCATCTGGAAGGGAAAACTGATTTTGGAGTATTTAAACTGAAAAAGCCAAATAGAGTTGTTTTTGTTTTTGTTTTTTTTTTTTTATCCTCTTCAGCTTCCTCATGTGTTCGTGAACTGTGTGGAATACTTTACTTCACGACTTCTTTTAGAAGAAATTCTCATCCAATTGCAAAGCTGTTGTTCTGAGACAGAACAGACTTCTCATGTGCCCTGTGATACTTTCAATGACTTTGTACGTCTGTTTAAACAAGCTGTCTTGAGTCGAGAGCTTCAAGATCAAACACTATACATTGTAAGTAATTTAGTTTTAGTGTTCCAGTTTCATTTTGGTTGAGAGGGTGTGGGTGATTGTTAGCAATAATTTGTATGTAAAACATGTGCATTATAGATCGGTTTTCACAAAATTTCCCTATCGACCTAATTAAGAATCTGTTGATACTGTTTAGGTTATTTCTGTTGGTTTACTGGCTTTAGATGAGGTTCTGTATTTTTCATGGTTTTAGACCTTTTTAGACACAAAAACTGTATAGCATAGCTAATAATGAACATAAATTATACTGCATAGTTAAATTAGGTATGTAATAATATTACAAAAATCTTTAAATATAGAGAGCCTGTATTTGTTTTAAAATTAGTAAGTCATGCTTATCTGTTTCCTTGTGAAGATAGCTTCACAAATGAGAAAGCAAAGGTGGGAAGCAGGGCAGAAGTGATTTATGGAACACGTAAATGACAAGAATTGGTTGGCTAGAATAGTTTCAAGTTAGAAGTTGTATTAAGGAGCTAAAATGCATTATTTCCTCTGTAAAAGTGCTGTTGTGATCTTGCATCTTTAACTACACTTGTGGCCCTTGGAGACCAGAACTGTAGTTTTAAAATTCAGATTGGAAAAAAAGACTGCAATGAAAAATTTGATGATATGCTCAAGTGGAATAAACAGGCAGACCGCAGGAAAAATAATCAGAATTTAGATCACAGGAATGATTGAATCAATATAGTACTAGAATGCTAGGTTTTGCTGTGGGTTTTTTTTGTTTGTTTGTTTTTTTTTTTTTCTGTGATAATCTTAACTACATAAAGGAGTCAAAATTTGAAGACATCTGTAACAGCATTTACCATGCTAAGATGAACATAGAAACAAATTTCAGGCATACAAGAGGTCTGAAGAAAGGATATAGACTCCTCAAAACTACTTTTTTTTTTTTCTAGCTCTCTTGGTTGAACAAAATCTATTATCTTAAAAATACGAACGCCATAGTATTAGTGATGTGTAACTCCATATATGCATTGTGGACCTGTGTATTGGTTTTGTGTGGCAAGGTTTTGGTAGCGGGGGGGGTTACAGGGGTGGCTTCTGTAAGAAGCTGCTGGAA